>JABMCL010003470.1:285000-310000 GCA_018857735.1 Alviniconcha marisindica
GGTACTGGTGGAAAGGGCCCAACCCGAACAGGAACATTGTTGAATTCATGAAAGAGAACTATCCTCCAGATTTTACCTATGCCGACTTTGCACCGCATTTTACGGCAGAGTTGTACGAGCCCAAACAATGGGCAGAAATATTCCACGCATCAGGTGCAAGGTAGATCTAATCAGTTATTCGTGTCAGTGTAATTTTGTTGGAATCCGATTTTAAAAAGCCTGCCTTGAACCTTAAGAGCAATGTAAATTTTGTGGTTCATTTCAGTCTTGCTAAAACGTGCTTTATTTGCCATAGCAAGATATATAAATGTATCAATTATAACATGATACTGTAATGCCGGAAATTAATGCAAAGTATAACTAACTTACAAAAACTGATAAAGCCTGTTGTTAAGTTCAGCCTACTTACACAAAGTCTTTTTTCTTTTCTTTTTTAAGCAGAGCACTGGATTCTCTCTCTCTCTCTCTCTCTCTCTCTCTCTCTCTCTCTCTCTCTCTCTCTCTCTCTCTCTCTCTCTAATTAAATCAAAACATAAAAGAGAAAACATTGTGACATTCTGCTAGTTTTGTAAAATAAAATAAATCTAATTTTATTAATTGCTACATTTAAATTTTAGGAAACTGATAGTTTTTGATAATTAAAAATATAGTCCACAGTTTTGGCATTTGAAAATAACATTGTGACATTCTGCTAGTTTTGTAAAAAAAAATAATCTATTTTTATTAATTGCTACATTTACATTTTAGGAAACTGATCATTTTTGATAATTAAAAATATAGTCCACAGTTTTGGCATTTGAAAATAGAGTTAGTAGGAAGATTCAGTTACTACTGAGCCTGTTACTATTAGTTCAACTGTTCCATAGTGTATTACTGTTTATTTTTCCACCTGTACGTAGATATGTAGTCCTGACGACTAAGCACCATGAAGGATTCTGCCTGTGGCCGTCCAAATACTCCTGGAACTGGAACTCAATGGATGTGGGACCTAACAGGGATCTTGTGGGTGGGTGCTTGGCCTTACTCTTACTTTTCGTTTTACAGGTTTTTAATGTGTGTTTTTAATTGCACCTTCAGCAGAGTGTCAAACTTGATAATCACATAGCTGTTAACCCCTTTTGGGAGTAAACCTTTATCCAGAGTTTGTGAACCTGTATTTCCCTTATGCAGGCCGGGGGTCTTTTGTTTTTTCGCTGGTGGCAGCAGCATTTTGAATTCCACCCAGCACATGTGGCAGTGTAAGGAAGAAGCAGTGTGCGAAATTCACATGCACGACTTCAAATCTCACTTCCAACAAGATTTCTTAGTCTAGTGCACTAGGCCAGTTAATGTGCATTTGGCAGTGGTGTGTGTCAGCTGCTCGTTTGACAGTTTTTCAATCTTTTTGCTCTGTTTAAAACAACATCAAAATCTTGTGAAAATTATGCTTTCCTGTATCCATTTTCCAGTATGGCCATATCCCCCCAAAATAATGATTTTTTTAAAATTTTATACTGGTAAACTGTATGGGTTGACAGGTATGTAATCAGCATCATCACTCAGCATCAGAGTATGTTTTTTAGGACAGCCTGTAGTACAGTTTATGTGGTGTCACACGAGTATGACCAATGCTCCAAGCAGCAACCATCGCCTAAGTAGCACTACTAGCAGCAGTGACCATGGCCCAAGTACCAGCAGGGACCATGGCCTAAGTAGCACTACTAGCAGCAGTGACCATGGCCCAAGTACCAGCAGGGACCATGGCATGACCTAAGTAACTGACCTTTTGAAGGATGTTGCATAATATTAATTAATAGGTCACCTGGAGTGTGTTGTGACTCAAGTGCATGTTTCTCCCTTGGTTAGTTGGTAGTGTGTCACTGTCAGGGATGGCAGCTACTATTAGTACTAAGCTAGGTAGACTGATGTATTCAAGCAGTATATCTTTGAAATCAGAGATATATATATGTATAGAGGTAACTTGTTGCACAAGTCAGCAAACCTTTATCCAATCTTTCTTTTGTAGAGTTCACCTTCTTCCATAAAATGACTGCCCTCATCATCTTAAATATCCATTGCTGAATTGTTGTACTGGTAAAAGATAAACCCTTCAAGCAGCAAATCTACTGTGATGTTTAGGGGGCATGTTGGTGGGGGGGTGGGGGGGGGGGGGGTTCAAAAGGAGGCAAATGGACAGGCACTAAATGGACTCATATTCAGTCCTGTAACATGGGACTTGCCATAGTTCTACAACTCAGTGGTACCTTGAAAAAGGGGCTTTGCTCATCAGAACAGGTACAAACATCTAATGCTTAATCAGTTAACGCGTCAAAAGAACCATCATAGACTTCAAAGATCGCACTTAAACAGCATCAGAAACAAGTCACGAAAATCAAAGGGGTAAAAAAAAGTTTGAACGATATTGTATTAATAGTGGCTGAGAAAACTCAAACATTGTTTTTGTGCAGTGACACTAAGAAGAAATGCAAAAAAATGGTTCAATATTTCTGTATGTCAGTTATACCCTTGTGACTGTTGTACAGGATGAGTTTACTTGAAATTTTGTAGAGAGTTTTCATACAGCATTCAAACAGAATGTCTTTGGCTTTATTACAACCCTAAACATGACTCTTCATAACTTTGGTTATAATGATATAATCAAAGCACACTGCTGATAAAAGCTTTAGCTGATTGAATTTAAAAAATAAAATAAAACGTCATGACGCTTGTCACTGGCAACCCACATTCACATTATAGTATACTTTTAGTCACCAAATGGTGGTGTGTTTTTAAGTCACATTGGTGACCAAAACACTTGCTACTTTTAGGGCTGCCCATGTTGAAAATTAAGAGTAAGTTGCGATCAATAGGCTTTTTTTTTAACCCAAATCTTGTTAATTTGATGTTTTTTATTTGATCTGTTCTGGGTATGTGTGTGTGTGTGTGTTGGGAGGGTCGGGTGGGGGGAGGGGGGGGGGTGAATGGATGCATACATGTATACATTGAGTGTTGGTGTTTATATATTATACTATAGCTATAATATGTATTGAATGTTTTATGCAAATGATGAGCCAGAAGGCAAATTTCTCTGCACAGAGACAATAAAGTTGTATGACGTGTGTTTTTGATGTTTTTGACTCTTAGAAACTTGTAAATTTGTACTATTAGTTGTTGTTGATTGTATTGACAGGTGAGCTTGCAACTGCTATCCGCAAGTATACAGACTTAAAGTTTGGGACCTACCATTCATTGTTTGAGTTCTTCAATCCTTTGTACTTACGTGACAAGAGCAACCACTTCAGCACCAATGACTATGTTGCCGTAAGTTTGTTCCTTGGTGTGTTTTTGCAAGTAATTAACTTAGTAAGTAACTTAATGTTTTACACCCAGTCAACCAGTTGTAGTTTATGTAGATATGTAGATTTATACATATTTTTAATACTACTTTGTGCTTAAAATGTCTTCTTTAGAATGAGCCACTAAAATGCAGATTTTGGGATGGTGGGTAATTATTTTTAAATCAGCTCATGATTCATTTTGCTTTTAATTATTTTTTAATTCATGAAAAAAAAGTGATTTTTATGTTGTTGCTGAAGTGTATTGGCTGGGTGTGCTCTGTTTTATTTTAAACTAAAATTGTACTTTTTCCCGCATAATTACAAAATGTTGTGTACTTGATCTGGTCCCTAATTTCATATTTAATATGTAATATGATATTACTAGCTTTGTATTGATATTTGAATGCTGTTTATTAGGACAAATCACAACATGAGATTTTGGGGTAGTCCCCTTTCAAAACAACACTTAAACAACAGTTAAATGGTGAAAAATGATGAATGCGCATATTGTGTTCTGTCCTAATAATTAAATAGCATTCTCTTGAGCCTTTTATGTGTTTGGATCTTGTTTTAGAATGCTTCCAGTCATTCTTGTTTAGATTTTTTTTTAGCTTTGTATTGTCAAAGATCTTGTCTTTTTGTTTGTTTGTTCTTTTTGGTTGACTGGGCTCAAAGCACCAACTAACTAACTAACTAACTAACTAACTAACTAACTGTTCTTTTTGGGGGGTCTTTTTCGTTGCTGTGCCTCAGATAGGATAAAAACCATTGATAATGATATGGACTTATTTCCATATTATGTCTGTGTTGCTCTCTCTAGATAGTCTTATGCATGTTTGCATTAGTATTTATCAGTATGAATTAACAGTATACTGTGCGTTGTGGTGTGTGTGTGTGTGTGTGTGTGTAAATATATATTTGTGTGTGTGTGTGTAAATATATATTTGTGTGTGGGTTGTGCGTGTGTGTGTGTGTTGGTTGTCTCTGAGTCTAAAATGTGTTATGCTTTCTTCTGTGTTTCTTTCTGGATCTGCTCTTTAAGATATGTACACACACAATATATATATATATATATATAAGAGAGAGAGAGAGAGAGAGAGAGAGAGAGAGAGAGATTATATAATACAGACTATTATTTTCCAGTACTGTTGTGCTTTTGCCATTTCAGAAAAAGACTATGCCAGAGTTGTTTGAGCTGGTGCACAACTATAAGCCTGACATCATCTGGTCAGATGGCTCTGGGGGGGCAAACTCTACCTACTGGAACTCTACCCACTTTCTGGCCTGGCTTTACAATGACAGGTTGGTAGAGTAGGTCATGTTGGTTTCATCTTCTATATTAATGACCTGCACAGTCAAGGCTATGGCTATTGATCATATCATTGTCATAATATTTGGTGCATGCTGGGTTACTTTAGTGTTCCTGTAATCCACCAGACTCGGCCATAGGACTATGCTATCTTTAACGTGCCTGTGTCAGTTTTTTGCATGCGTAACCACTTGGGGACCTTGATTTATATTGTAGTCTTTTCTGGTGTACTTTTGTGGAATCTGCACAGAATATTGACCACAGATAAATTTCTTGGGGGGGGGTTTCGGAGGGCACAAGCCCGATCACGCTTAACCCCTTCACTGCCACAGCCTGTAAAATTTCCAGGCTGAAAAGTCCATGCGTACACGCTTTTAAACAGTGTATTTGATGATCCTATAACAAATCTATTTTCAATACTGTGCATTTTGATAGAAGTCCATTCACGTGCTCTTGTGAAAAGAACAAAAAAAGCCTTAATGATTTGAAATATGGCACTTTTATTGGTCATTTTCCAAGTGATGGCATGGCAAGAATGGCAAGAAAATGGTTAAATGACTTCTTTTTAATATCTGTATCTTTATCAGTACCACACTTACATGAAGTCATTGTGGGACATATGTGACCCGTTCTCACCAGTTGAGTCTTAAATCAGAGTCGGCTTACTGTGGTACAGGCAAAAGCAGCCAGTGGGGGTCACTGAAGTCATTGTGGGACATAATATATAATTTGTGAAACTGAACGTTCTCATTTAGTTTAAAAAGTCTAATCTGACCATTTTATCCACGAGTCCCAGAATTTGCTTGTTAATGTTTCTAGACTTGTGTGTGCGTGTGTGTGTGTGTGTGTGTGTGTGTGTGTGTGTTGTGTTGTTTTGTTTTGTATTTTATGTTCTTTGCTTTATTTTTTGTTTTATTGACAAGCATTTGTTTCTTCCTGACTCCTTAGAAGATGCAAACACAACAGTGATATCTTTTCATTATAGCTGTTGATGTTGCCTGTGCAGTCCAGTGAAAGACACTGTTGTCACCAATGACCGGTGGGGGATTGATTGTGGATGTAAACACGGCGGCTTCTTTACCTGCGCAGACCATTACAATCCAAGTGAGTCTGCCTTTTGTGTGTGTAACCTTCATCTAAGTTTTGGTACAAAGTTATAGCGTCATCTTTCATCAGAGACTAATTGATCATTGCTGGTTCTACACAGTATTTTGTTTAAATTAAATCATTTTTTTAAATTAATTTCTTGTTAAGATATGGATTATCTTACCTGGTAAAGATATAGACATCACAGTAGCAGTGCTTCCTTGCCAGCACATACACTGTTTTCTTCAATGCAGTGTTTAGGTATTGTAATGAAGTGGGGGGGGGGGGGTGACAGAAAGAGTAAAAAGGGGAGTGTGTGTACTGGCGGACATCTTGAATTACCAACAACTTCTGCCCAGGGTACTGACAAGTGAATATATGGGTAACCGGGTCTGAGACATTCAGTCTAGTTTCCCTGCCAGATAAGGAGAAAAAATACTGTTGGGCCATTTCCGGGCTGGGTGTAGGATACTGCGTTTACCTTCGGCTGTCCTTGGCAGCACTTGGCTTGGCTACAGAGCAGGGCTGAGTAAGTTCGCATTCCATTGTACGCCATATGGTGTCTGGAACACAGAGTAGGGCTGAATAAGGTTCACATTCCATTGTACGCCATATGGTGTCTGGAACACAGAGTAGGGCTGAGCGAGGTTCACATTCCATTGTATGCCATGCGGTGTCTGGAACACAGAGTAGGGCTGAGCAAGGTTCCCATTCCATTGTACGCCATGTGGTGTCTGGAACACAGAGTAGAGCTGAGCGAGGTTCTATTCCATTGTACGCCATGTGGTGTCTGGAACACAGAGTAGGCTGAGCGAGGTTCTATTCCATTGTAGCCATGTGGTGTCTGGAACACAGAGTAGGCTGAGCGAGGTTCATATTCCATTGTACGCCATGTGGTGTCTGGAACACAGAGTAGAGGGTGAGCGAGGTTCGTATTCCATTGTACGCCATGTGGTGTCTGGAACACAGAGTAGAGCTGAGCGAGGTTACGATATTCCATTGTACGCCATGTGGTGTCTGGAACACAGAGTAGAGCTGAGCGAGGTTCGTATTCCATTGTACGCCATGTGGTGTCTGGAACACAGAGTAGAGCTGAGCGAGGTTCATATTCCATTGTACGCCATGTGGTGTCTGGAACACAGAGTAGGGCTGAGCGAGGTTCGTATTCCATTGTACGCCATGTGGTGTCTGGAACACAGAGTAGGGCTGAGCGAGGTTCGTATTCCATTGTATGCCATGTGGTGTCTGGGACACTGAGTAGGGCTGAGGGAGGTTTTCATGCCATTGTACCACCACTGGAACCAAGAACAGGGCTGAGTTAGGTTGCATTCCATTGTACGCCATGTGATGTCTGGAACACAGAGTAGGGCTGAGCGATGTTTGCATTCCATTGTATGCCATCTGGTATATAATATATAGAACACAGAGCTGTGGTCTGGAAGTGTAGAAGGCAGATGAAATATTTGGCCAAAACTGACATCAGACTTTTGATTCAAGTCTGGTCCAGGGTGCAGATGTAAACGTAGAAGTCTGTGCCCAGCCCAAGCCAACTTGAGCATGGACCCAACCTGAGCCATAGCATAAATTGTGAAGCTGGAATTGAACCTGGAACCCATGCTGTGTAAATCACTGGCCAGTGATACTGGGTTGAGAACTATGCAACAGCTTTGCTTCCTACTTGACTGCTGTATACCTCTTTGGTTTATGAAAGTTTGGTATGAAAAATCAGGTGGCCTGTGATGGTGGGGAGGATGCTTATGGCCAGATGCAGTTGTTGAATTGAAACAAAATTTGTTTTTGACGGCTTTTTTCCTTTGTGTGTGTGTGTGTGATGGGGGGTGTTTTGTTGTTGTTGTTTTTTTTTGGGGGGGGGGGGGGTTGGCTTTAAAAAAATTCTGAATCTGTCGTGTGTAAATTGTGCAGAGGTCCTTCAGAATCATAAGTGGGAGGATGCGAGCACTGTTGATAAGTCGGCTTGGACGTACCGCAGGAATGTGAAACTGAGTGACCTGCACACTGTGGAAGAGCTTCTCGCCACCCTTGTACAAGCAGTTAGGTATGGTGACACACTCGTAGAAATCGCTTCTGTTTTGTTGCCTAAAAGTATGTATGCAGGGACTTTGGTATAACCGCTTGACAAATAAAGTTTGAGAAAGTACTGTCCCCCATAGTGTAGTGCTTAGCACTTTGAAATTCCAGGTTGGAAGCTCTTAGATTCAAATCCCGTCAGTCATGTGGGATTTTTTTAAGCTCTGACCATTTCCTATGAAAAGTTGGGAGTGCTGTGGGCCCAGTGGGAAGGCTTGGACCACACAGGTGAGCTTCATCCACTTCACAGATTCATCTGTGAGGTTGTTCTGATTACTTGACCAACAATGCAGGTTCTTAAAGGGAGGTAATAGCACTTGAAAGACGCCACAAGAACACAACTGAGACCTGAATGCCTGGTAACTCTCACCTGGCACACAAGTAAATGCATGGGACATAAACTCTACCAAAGGTACTTACTTCCTCCGGCAGTTCCACAGCGTGGTTATCACCAGGATAATTCGGAAAGTAAGCATTGTCTGCAGCCCTGTCAAGAAGTTTCAAGCCAGAATGAACCTCTACAGCATCAACAGACATTATCTTCATCCTCATCCATCATTGCCTGATAGAAATTGTCCATGACTCGGCACACAGAATGGACCTCCACAGCATCAACAGACATTATCTTCATCCTCATCCACCATTGCATGATAGAAATTGTCCATGACTCAGCCCACCGGATGGACCTCCACAGCATCAACAGACATTATCTTCATCCTCATCCACCATTGCATGATAGAAATTGTCCATGACTCAGCCCACAGGATGGACCTCCACAGCATCAACAGACATTATCTTCATCCTCATCCATCATTGCATGATAGAAATTGTCCATGACTCAGCCCACAGAATGGACCTCCACAGCATCAACAGACATTATCTTTATTTTCATCCATCATTGCACAGTAGAAATTGTCTCAGCGTTTGTTGGCCTTTATGCCAGGCTCTGGTGGTGACCACAGTCTCAGTGCTCCTGCCTGCCCCCTTGCCCTGGGCAGTTCTGACCAGAGCCTTCATTGTCAGAGAGTCCACAAAGGGAGATTGACCGGAGGGACATAGTGGCAGTCTGCTCGCATCAGGGGACACTCGCTCAGTCTGACTCTGTGACTTAAGCTAACACTGTCCTAAGTATGACAGAAGTGCCCCGCATGATTTAGCTTTCAGAATGGGTTTTAAGGTCCTCCTTTCAGCATACGTATGATTTAGGGTGCCATTCTGTATGTGTGTGTGTGCAGATTTGAGTTGAATGCATTTTCAAGGAAATGCAAACAAAAACTGTTCCTTGACATACACAAAAAATGTGACCGTGTCTTTGCACCAGGAAAGAATTCAGACATTGTAAATGTAATGAGCGTCACTTTGTTCCAACGCAACAGAGACTCTGCAGAAGAGAAAGTTTGAAGACTCCACAACGGTTTACAAGCGCGGCTGGTGTTATCGAAGAGAAGCGTCACTGAGTGATGTCCATGACACCGCACACCTGATCACAGTCCTGGTGCAGGTGGTTAGGTGTGTGCTTTCTCCTGTCTATGCAAAGCCACATAGAGAGTGTAGTGGAGCCCTCATCATAACACAAGTCTCTCCACTCCTGGTGCATGCTACCAGCTATACAGAGTTTTCTGTCCTACCTGTTCTTTGCACGCACAAGCGTATGTGTGTAATTATGTGTTTTGGTGTCTTTAATGCACAAGCTAGTTTTGCATGTACTTTAGATGGCCAGTGTGAATGTATTTTTGATGTGTGTGCATGAATGCTCTTCTCTTTTTTTTTGTGCGGGTGAAGGCTTGGGCTAAAATTTAGATAACATAAAGTTACCTCCCTTGTGTGAGAATTGCAGCAATAGTAGGCTGAAAGACATCAAAGAAAGATGATGGAGGAATGTGCTGTACTGGACAATAAAACAATTGTTGCATGAAATGGAACCCAGTAACGTTTTAACTGGATATTATGCAAGTTTAAAAACAAAGAAACACTGGCAAAATCGGAGCAGTCTGGCCTCTGTTGGCCTAGCTGGAGACCTGAAAACAAGGAATGGTGTTTGTCGGTGGGTCTTCTTCTTTTCTTTTTTTTAGATCTATTTTTAATTGAAAGAAATCTATTAATGTAGGGATTGTACACACCTCCTATTGTGGATTGTTCCCATAGTTTTCAGAAAAAGCAGAGTGCAGCTTTGTTGTTCAGTTGGGGGCCGACTGATCTTGCAATTGTGATTTCCCAAATTAACGTCTTTCAAGTAGTGCTTACAGTCAGTTCATACCTTACGTTGGTACCTTCAGACCATATTGAGCTGGTGATATGGCCACCAGCTCTGTCCCACCATAATTAATGGCAATTGAGAGCATGGACAATTCTGGAATGAGGCATTCAGTTCAGGAAAAAAGCACTCACTTTAGAAATTCAGACTTTGAGCAGCTGAATTCTGGAATCAAGTAAAGAACTTTGCCTAGAAAATATGCGTCCTTTTGTTGCCTAGAAAATATGCATTCTTTTGTTAGCCTGCAGGTTGACCTAGGTCCTTAATGCTTTCCTTGTGTGTTGCTAGTTATGTAACAGGCAATTGAATTTATTACTAAAGTGCTTATTGACCTCTTGATTCTTTGTGTGAGAGTGTGGTAAAACCTAAGTGCACATTTTGGATGGTGTCACTTTCACTGCAGTGGTAATGAGTGTTTGAACTGGCTGTATGCATGTAGAAATAGTTCTAATGGTGCAATTTTCACTGTGGTAGTAACAAGGGTTTGGACTGGCTGTATGCATGTAGAAACTGTTGTGATAGTATAACCTTCATTGTTGTGATGGTGTAATTTCACTGTGGTAGTAACACATGTTTGGACTGGCTGTATGCATGTGGGAAAACCATTGTGATGGTATAACTTTCACTGTTATGATGGTGTAACTTTCACTGTGGTAGTAACAAGTGTTTGAACTGGTTGTGTGCATGTAGAAACTGTTGTGATGGTGTAACTTTCACTGTGAATGTGACAGTAACAAGTGTTTGGCTGTATGCATTTGGGATGGTGTAACTTGCACTGTGGTAGTAACAAATGTTTGGACTGGTGGTACGCATATATAAATTATAAGCAAACAAGTTCTTTACATCTTGGATAAGCTAAAGTTCAGCACATTGAACAGTTGAAGCAGGTCAGCAGTTGACTGCTCATAGAGTTTAACTGCAGAGGATTGCCAAGGCTGGGGCAAAGAACATTGTGCCCATGACTTATTGCAGTACTTAAATGGTGCCTTCAAACAGGTTGTACATTGTAGGGAATGTGTTTTTTCTGCTGTGTATCAAATGAATTAAGCTTCAATCAACAAAGTCACACCAGCTGATGAGTTATTTCTGGGATTTTAACATAATGTCAACCACTAGGGTCACCTCAGGATGAGCACCAACTGTTGGAAAAGTGTCGACAAAGTATTATACGAAGTCTGAGCTGGTTGTTGAACAGCTAGGAGATAATAGTTGGTAGGTGCTATGTGCAGCTTGCTGCCATATGGCAGTGGTATTTGTCATTGTGCATTTATATAACTTTTTATTTCTTTTTTTTATTTCTGTCCATTCCTCTCTTTTTTTCTTTATTCTCTTCTCTTTGTTGTTGTTTTTATTTTTCCTTCTCTTTATTCTGGTATCAATAAATTAGATGGAATGGTCAATGATGCCAGCATGTCCTAGCCTTTATGTGCTCTTTTAACGGGTAATATTGAAGGGACTAGCTCTTCAAAAATGTGTGTTTGATCTTTGTGTATGTATGTTTTACATTTGCGTAGGGACTGGTTTTGTGGATTGACTTGAAAAAAGGTTCAATATATGAGAAGAGTTTTGAACTGTGAATTTGCTCATGACAGAGTTTGGTTGTCCTGAGGCGATGCTGTGTGGTTGACAGGATGTTAGAATCCAGTTACTAACTGGTTGTTTATTCAAATATTACCTTGTGCATCATTTCAGCTGCGGAGGCAACCTGCTGCTGAACGTGGGGCCTACTGTGTATGGCACCATTGCGCCAATCTTTGAAGAAAGGCTGCGGCAGATTGGCCAGTGGCTGGGAGTCAACGGAGAGGCCATCTACACCACTCGGCCCTGGCTCTTCCAGAATGACACGCTGCAGTCTGATGTGTGGTAGGGTTGGGTTTTGTCACTGATACGATGTCTGCATATATGTGCCTTGTTTTCTGTGACATGCGCCGTGTTTTCTGTAGCATGTGCTTTGTTTTCTGTCAGGTGCCCTGTTTTCTGTGACATGCACCTTGTTTTCTGTGACCTGTGCCTTGTTTTGTATCACAATCGCCTGTATTAGTGGGTCAGGTTTGGCTGGGAATGTGTGGGCGACCCACTCTGTCATGTTGGTCAACCTAAGTCCCTCTTCATTCTTCTCACCCCCACCCCCCAACACCTCCTCACCTACTCCTACCCCCACACCCACCCCACACCCTAAAAAAGGAGAAGAAGAAAGAAGAAGAAAAAAAGAGCAAGAAGCATTAAGGTTGAAAATATTCGCGTGTTTCAGGTACACGTCCAAGAAGACGGTGTCGGGTGTCAGCGTGTATGCCATCCTGCTGAAGTGGCCCAGCAGTAATCACTTGTTGCTGGGGTCCCCACAGCCCACCGGGCAGACCAACGTAACACTGCTGGGCTACTCTCCGCCCATCGCCTGGAGCAAGGGACATCTGGGCGGGCTGCAGCTGACCATTCCCACCATCCCGGCCAACCAGATGCCCTGTCAGTGGGCCTGGGTTTTCAAGCTGGACAACTTGTTCAATGCATGAAGGCCTTTCGGGCGGGGGAGGGGGGGCACAGTATTAATACTTGCTTGATCTTTTCTTCTCTCCTTTTTATTCGCCCTGATATAACCAGACTGGTTGACTGGGCATAAAGCATCAAGTTACTTACGGCAATATCCACTTTTAGCCCCGTCGGTTCGCTGTCCTCAAATTGTTTGAGGATGCATGCGTGCTTGTGAATAGCACTGGCATAGCACGGAATAAACTGATATATGTGGATATGCCAACATACTGCATGCTTCAAGTTCTTTCCGTCCACACACACACACACACACACACACATTCTTATACCATTTGAGGACCGCGAACTGACAGGGCTAAAAGTGGACATTGCCTTACTTAGATACTCCTTTGATTTTTATTTATCACTTTTTTCTTCTGGATTTACGCTTCCAGATTTAAATAATGCCTCAACAATCACTTATTTGCTTCTTTTTTGTTGCTGTAGTACACCTCATTCCAAATTTATTTGATCTTTTGTGTATTTTTGATGTTTTTTGCAAAGTTTGGCAATCAGCTTTGTTTAAGTCCTTTGAAGAAGTACAGCTGAACAATCTTGATGTGTGCCATGTTTTTTTTATGACAGGTTATGAGCCTTGTGCTGTATTCTGTGGATCATATCTCCTGTGTCATGTATATTTACTGTTTACTCATTCCACAAGTTTAATCAGATTGTTGTTGAGGAGTTTCCTGTTACGAGTTGATGTGGATGTTATTGAAGAAACACTGATTTTGTGAGTTGCTTTAGGGCATAACAGGGAAAGTGCTGGCATGTGTAACTTTGATGCAACAGGGAAAATGCTGGCAATGGCATGTATAACTTGGCTGAAACAGGGAAAATGTTGGCATGTGTAGCTTGGATGCAACAGGGAAAATGCTGGCATGTATAACTTGGCTGCAACAGGGAAAATGCTGGCACGTGTAGCTTGGATGCAGCAGGAAAAATGCTGGCAGTATGGTATGTGTAACTTGGATGCAACAGGGAAAATACTGGCAGTATTGTACGTGTAACTTGGATGCAACAGGGAAAATGCTGGCAGTATGGTATGTCTTACTTGGATGCAACAGGGAAAATGCTAATATATGTGACACGGGATGTTGTGGGGGCAGGACTGAACCCCTGTCGGGACCTTTGGGGTTGTAATGGGGTAAACGCTGACCAGTGGTTTGTTGTGTGGAGAAAGCACTGACATGAGTTGTTGGGAAGCTACAGAGGGTTTGACTGCACTTGATATTTAATACCCAGTCAACTGCAGCCATATCAGGGTAAAACAAAAGAAAGTTCATCAAATTGCAAATAACAAAAGGTTGGATGGAGTCGCTATTCATTCATGTCACACTTTTCCATGGAGGTGAACCACTGACACAAAAATTGAGGTCACTTCTCTAGAGAACCCAGTCATCATGGTTCCGCCTTTGGAGCCTGCTAGTAGCTATAATAGTAGCTTTCATGTTTCACCTACTGCCAGCAATTCTACCTTTTTGACTTCTGCCTTCCCAATTCGTTCAGCATCATTTTTTTCTTTTTCTTTTCCAAAATCATCTTCAAACATGACATGTCGTAAGAGTGAATCAAAGTTTTGCTCGTGACATTGTGTATTGTGTACCATACTGAAAGTGACATGTTGTGCACAATGAATCAGACTTTCACTTGGGATTTTGTGAACTAGATATATTTTGCACACACACACACGCATGCACGCACGCATGCATGCACACACACACACACACACACACACACACACACACACACACACACACACACACACACACACACACACACACACGCAGAAATCGGTATTTTGCCCTTCACAGTTAGATAGTCATGACAAACGTTTTTGAAGAAAGTTGGGGGAAAATGAAGTTGAATGACCCAGGAAAGTCAGAAATTTAGAATTCTAGCAGCAGACAATGCTTGCAACGCTATGTTCTGACATGCTGCAGGCTGTAAACAACGAGGTTTGGGCAGATCTGGATTCTCAGCACAGGGGACCTTAGTTTTAGTGTCATGGTACAGGGATGCTGTGGAGGATAAGATAACAGCAGTGAGGCGAGGGGACAAAAGAGGAAGAAAGGATGACCAAAGAGATTGATTTATTTGTGCCAAACGTTTTTCTTGATGGTGTTGCACTTGTATTCACGTAATTATATCTTATAATCTAGTGAGATTAAAGGATGTTGATGCATCAATGTTTTTTCTGTCTCCTTATTTATGTGGACAGAGACATCGTATAACATTTGTGTGTTGTTTCCTACTTGTTGTAAGGTGCCCGGAGCTTTTGCGCTGGAAAAAATTAACCCTTATTATTTGTGGTGGTAGTATCTATTTAGTGGGTTGAATGACATGATTTACGGCATCATTTTGTCTGACTTTTGTACTTCTTGGCCTGAGCAGAGAACAATTGCAGAAACATTTAGGTAGTGATTTTAGGGTAACAAGCCACAGACTAGCCTTCTGTGGAGTGTGTTCAAGCTGAGAGTATGTAAACAATCAGCAGGCAGTTTTATGACACAGAGAAGAAAAACTGTTGTCAAAGCTCTTCGTTGATGGAGAATAACTTCTGTGACAGATATAAGCACCTCTTGCATTTTCTGTAGCACATTTCACTTTGTAACAAGGTGCTGGGGAAAGATATGCAAGAGCATGTGGCTGTTTGCAGTCGATTTAAATGAAACCTGTTTGCTTCTACAGCTGGTCCATTTTTTGATGGAATTTTGGTCTTGAATTGTGTGTGCCTGTGATAAAGCATTCATAAACAAACAACATGGTAAAACAAGCAAACAAACACAATTGATAAAAGAATTATTCATGACTTGTTTGCACTGTCTTTTATTGAACTATTGCTCTGTTGTCGTTCGAAGTTCATATTATTTAATACTAATAATTACACTGTATTTAACGCTTTCACAATTAAAAACAAATTATAATGAAGATGTGTGTTGTACGTATATATATATATTTGCGTGTGCGAGTGACTTCATTTGATTACATCAACAACGGCAGATCTCTTTCTCCGTAAAGTGTTCACTGTGAATGTCTATGTTTTTTGTTGTTCCTTCTGGGGGGGGGGGGGGACAAAGACTGAATACTGATCAAACATTACAATCATGCAAACATTATTGTAAAGGCAAATCATGTTGAAACCAGCTGACGACAAGAAAGAATTGCCAAAGAATGAGAGAGAGAGAGAGAACGCTTTGGAGAGAGAGAGAGAGAGGGAAAAAAAGTTCCATCATGCATGCATTGTATGTACACGAGGTCATTGTCCTCTGACGGTGAAAAGCAGCCCTGTCACTGCAGCACACACAAGCAGCCAAGGACTGAGGATGAAGACTGCGGACGAGGAAGGCCCATTACAGTAATCGGTGGTGCAGATCTGAGCACAGACCCTGTTTCCACTTCTAGGATCGTCGAAACAACCGCCCTCTATCGAGTTGGAACAGGATCGTCTGAAGTCGATCTGCTCCCCTGCACAGACGTGAAAGGCGTGGTGTAATTGCTCGCATAAGTCGTCAATCAACAAACAAAGAGGGTTAATATCGCTTGAAGGGACTAACTCTTCGAAAATTTGTGTTTGCTGTGTGTGTGTGGTGTGTGTGTGTGTGTGTGTGTGTGTGTGACAAAAAGCAGTTTGGGGTGTGTGTGTGTGTGTGTGTGTGTGTGTGTGTGTGTGTGTGTGTGTGTGTGTGTGTGTGTGTGTGTGTGTGTGTGTGTGTGTGTGTGTGTGTGTGTGTGCGTGTGTGTGTAGGGACTGATTCTGTGGATTTGACTCGAGTATGAGACATTTTTGAAATAATAATCTTTTTATGCGTTTGCTTATAAATTTATAAGAGTTTCTTCGTTGTGAGGTGACCCTGTGCGGTTGACAGGACGTTAAAATCCAGTTATTAACTAACTAATTCGTTCGACAGGTGACACATTTATGTGTTTAACACGAGACAGTTGAGATCTCAGTTGCTTACGGTTAAGTTTGACAATCACCTGTCATGCGAATACGCGGTATGTAAGTTCCACCAAAGTGCCATCCTCACAAAAGTAAAGTACAAACAATAAAGGACATCAGTATCTGATATTATCTACGTCAAATGCCTCATCGAAAAAAATGTACGATCTAAACGGACTCGAAATTCTAAATTCGATTCAAAATCAATGAGGAATTTTACACCGTTAAGACCCACCCACGCCGCGGCAGCCTGTTCTGCTCGTTCGACAAAACACGTTTCAGGAAGGCTGTAGTTCCATTAAAGTTAAAAAGAGGCAGTGTACTCAAGCGTCAATCCGCAGGATCGAAGCAAACGAGCTGTGGAGGATTTCACAAGTTCCGCGTGCATATCATTACGGCTAATAGAATCTGCTGCACACGTATCCTCAGATGCTTGAGTTCTCGATTATTACGGGAACTCCTCGGAAGAGGCTGACGGCAACTTACCCCCCCCCCCCCTCCTCTCCCCCTCCTCTTTCTCTCTCCCTCTCCTTCGCGCCCCTTTACCCCCCCCCCTCCAAGCCCCCCCTCACACACACCCCGCTGCCCCCCCCCCCACCTCTCTCTCTGCATGTTAAATTTGGTGATTGTAACCTGCCTGCAACGTTCTACCTTGCTGTGTCTCCCATTCTTCACGCATTTACTCACCAAATCATCTTTGCTGCTGAATATTTCAAAGCCCCATGTATCCACCCCCATTCCTGCCTGTTTCATATTATCATGTTTGGTGACTAAAGTTCATTTATTCATTGTGCGTATCGGTGAGTCGTAGCTTAGAAAAATGTGTGTATGTATAATTATATGTAGAATAGTCCTTTGTTTGGGCGAGGGCTGGATGTAAAAAAAAGCATACATACATGCTTGTCTGTTACCCTCGTATATAAAGAATCTCTCTCTCTCTCTCTCTCTCTCTCTCTCTCTCTCTCTCTTCTCTCTCTCTCTCTCTCTTGCACCCCATCATGCTCTCTCTCTCTCTTGCACCCCATCATGAGGGGCAATGGCCGAAATGAATAAAACTTCGATATCGGCGTATCTCTTTTTCTTCCCTCCTGCCGGATGGGAAGTCGGAGTACGGTACCGTGTTTTTAAGATATCCTGAGTTCCTGCAAAAAAGAACAACAACAAAAAAACAAAACGAACAAATAAACAAGCAACAGCAACAACAAAACTTCCTGCGAAAGTAACTTAATAAATTCCTAGAGCAAGCAATCCGTCAGGTATTGTTTAGCTATACGTTTTAAAACTTCCGTCTTCGCAAAGATGAAGCTGGTCAATCAACAGAAGGAGAAGAAGCTGTATTGAAGGGCCGAAGCCCATGCACTGACCAGCGTAGAAGGTGCGGATGATGGAGCAGGTCTGGGGGATGCCATCGCCGGGGTCAAAGCAGGGCTTGGGAGCCGGAGGGTCCTCTTCACACTTCGGGTCCTCCTTGGTGTGGCACTGAGAACACAGGATGGTGCCTGAGTGGACAAAGAAAACAATGCCTGCGTCAACTGTCTCATCAGAGCCACACTGCGGGCATCGCTTTCCGGCACCTTCCGCCCAACTCTGCCAGAACTGGTTAACTGAGAGCACAGGATGGTGCCTGAGTGGACAAAGAAAACAATGTCTGCGTCAACTGTCTCATCAGAGCCACACTCCGGGCATCGCTTTCCGGCACCTTCCGCCAAACTCTGCCAGAATGGGCACTCGATCTTTCGTCTCTTCGCGGCTGTCCACTTCCGCTGTCAGCGCCCTCCGAAAGGTTTGGGTACTAATAATTAAACACTGTGGAAGCAACATAGTGCCCAAGCACGCATGTAAACACGAGGCGCGTCCGCATTGGAAAATATAAAAATAAAAGAGGCCCATCTCGATTAAAATGATTTTGGTTTTGTGCTGGCGTAAGCAACGTGGGCGGTTATAAAAAAATATAAAAAATCCTGAAATAATTTGAATTGTCTGTTACAAACTTACTGCCATTTAAGCTCTAATGGAAAACTGTCCGTTAGCTGACCTATAGCATAATCCTATAGCATAGGACCTATAGACCTATAGCATAATGAAGTATTCCAGTGGTTGGAGGAAGGATGTCGTAACGCCGTTCAGACGTTTGGTGTGGCCTGATGAATGAACGCAGACCGAAGCTATACTGGAACCAAACACAAAAAGGTTCAAAAGAACGCTTATTTATTATGACACGGACACACAATATGCACATTTTCGGAGAAACTCCCTTCGTCAAGCCACAAAACGACAGTTAAACAACAGTTAAACGGTTAAAAACGATGAGAAATGATAAAGAAACTTAGAATTTGCATATTGAGTGTCTGTGTCATAATAAATAAGCGTTCTTTTGAACCTTTTTATGCTTGGATCTTGTTTTAGAACGCTAGCAGTCATTCTGTTTTATATATTTATTTTTTTCTATACTGGAGCCATCTGTTCTGATGCATTCATCAGGCCACGGCAACCATCTGACGCCGTCACCCCTTTTCCAGGTTTCGGACTGGTCAGTCTCAACTCGGTCCGCCCATGTCAGACCGGCATTCAAACTCCAAGCTCCGGTTTCCTACATCTCTCCTCCAAAAAGCAGTGCCATAATTGGTTACGCCGTTAGTCTCCGAAAGCTGTTAGCTAACTGGCACTTTTTCTTTTGTGCCACTGATATAACACACACACGCACGCACGCACGCACGCACGCACGCACGCACGCACTCTCTCTCTCTCTCTCTCTCTCTCTCTCTCTCTCTCTCTCTCTCTCTCTCTCTCTCTCCTCTCTCTCTCTCTCTCTCTCTCTACACACACACACACACACACACACACACACACATCACCCCCACCACCTCCACCACCACCTCCACCTCCACCACCACCGCCACCACCACCACCACCACCAACAACAACAACAACAACAACGACAACAGAAACAAAAACAGCCTCACAAATACATTCGCATTCAACACTGCGCTGTGGGAGTATTGGGGGTATCGGACGATTGGGTCGTCGCAGTTATTGTCGGACTTGTTCAGCACGGATATGACTTGTCACATTCCGGAAAAGCAACGATGGGGTTTATTCACTGTCGCTTTTCGTCCACAGACACCCTAGCGACCATTAGGGACGGGGAGTCCAGGACGTCCACCTCTTCTTTCACACATCTCCTCCTGAGCTCTGCGAAATGGTGGGGTTCAAGTTAAATGTTGCTACACGTTCACAGAGACCATGCGGACTGTTAGGGACGGGGAGCCCAGGGCGTCCGCCTCGACTTTCATAAAGTAAACACGGTGCTTAACGTCCACAGAAACCATAAGGCTTATTAGGGACGGGGAGAAGGGGGGGGGGGGTATGGAGGTGGGGGAAGAGGGAGATTATATACCTATCGCTACACTGTCACCACCAGAATGACACCTGCATTAAGATGGGCAGGATGAGAGCCGTTTTAATGTTTCAGTAGGAAGTGACGGACAAAGTCACAAGACAGTGTCCACAAACCACAACCTTTTTGAAGAGAAAGGAGAGCCGAAGCGGTATCGAACCGAGGTCCTTCCTCTTACCAGCCTAACGCCTTACCGCTAGGCCAACCCGGCTCACCCAGACTTTCATACAGCAACTCCTGAGCTATGAATGGTGGGGACCGAGATTCCTGGAAATTAAGGAGGTAGGATGAATGGAGATGGGGGAAGCGGCAGGAGGCCCTACTGCAAGATGAAAATGAGCAGTGATGTGAACCGTGTTTAAGTGTCATTAATAAACTGTGAAAATCAAAGTTACGAGAAAGTGCCCAGCAACCGACACTAACTGATTGAAGAGATAGCGATGGAGCCGAAGCAGATCCGAACCTGGGTCCGTCTGCTTTAGTACCAGCCGAGCGCCCTCAACTAGCACAGAACCTGACCAAAGGGAATGGCTCATGGATCACTGCAGTTTCGTTTGTTTGTTCGACCTGTTTAACGCCGAGCTGTCTCCGGTAAGTAAACATGGTGCTTAACGTCCACAGAAACCACAAGGCTTATTAGGGACGGGGAGAATTGGGGGAAGGGGGGCATGGAGGTGGATGAAGAGGGAGATTATACACCTAACGCTACAACATATGCCACCACTAAAATGACTCCTCCATTAAGATGGGTATGTAGCGATGAGAGCCATCTTAATGTTTCATTGATTGTGAGGGACAAAGTCACAAGACGACAGTGTCCACAGACCACAACTTTTGAAGAGAAAGGAGACCGAAACCGATTCGAACCGAGGTCCCTCTGCTTGCCAGCCTTATAACGCCTTACCGCTAGGCCAAACCGGCTCTCGCTGTCTCCGGAGAGGCCGTAGGCCTAACAGTAGGGACCGAGATCCTAGGACTGAGGATGGGATGCCTACCTAAAGCCCGTTCTTAATTGGGCGAATGTTTCTTCGCGAACCTAGTTGGAAGTATTCGGCGAACCTATTTGGTTCTTAATTGGGCGAACTTTTCTTCGCGAACCTAGTTGGAAGTATTCGTCGAAGCTATATTCGGGGTCCAAAAGCTTCGCTCAACATGTTCTGGGAACATTCGCCCTATTCGACGATCATTGCTTTTGATTGGCTGAGAGCAGAGCTCTCCTGTGGATGAAGAAAAAATAAAAATAAAATGGTGACGGTGTCGCTAGCTTCTTCACTCGCTTCTGAGGGAATTTGTTTATTTGTTGACTTGTGGGAGGCGCAGCCTTGTCTCGGACACCCAGAATGAGATAGTAGTTAGTTGAATTACCCTGTGAGGGATGATTAAAGTATATTGACTTGACTTGACTTGACTTTAGCCTACATTTTTTATCATGCTGTCTGCTGCGCGTCTGCCGCAAGTTCGGGCCGAAGCTTGCATCTCATTACAAGCCAGTTGAGAACGAAGTAAAGTTTGGACTGTCCGAACCATATTCGGCGAACTAAAAGTTCAATTAAGAAACGAATCATAGTTCGTCGAAGTGTCCGAAGTATGTTCGGCGAACAAACATTCGCCCAGTTAAGAACGGGCTTAACGCTACACTTTCACCACCAGAATGAGTTCTGCATTATGACGGGCGGCGACGATCGAGAGCCATTTTAATGTTAATTAATTGTGAGGGGCAAAGTCACAAATCACAACTTTTGAAGAGAAAGGAGAGCCGAAGCGGGGAACTATCGAAACGACGTCGTCCGCTTAGCAGCCAATAACGCCTTAATGCTATTCGTCGCGTTCTTCTTCTTCTTTTCTTCTTCTTTATGTCCACAGTAGCCTTACGGACTCTTAGGGCCAGGGAGCCCAGGACGGCCACCTCGACTTTCATTCTCACAGTGTGCTTTACGTCCAGAGCCTGTATTGATGACGACGACCGATCATTCAGTTCAGTGTTGCTTTACGTCCACAGAGACCGTACGGTCTAGGACAGGGAGCCAGGACGCCACCTCGACTTTCACACATTTTCTGAGCTCTGAAAGCAGGGCTCAAGTTCAGTGTTGCTTTACGTCCACAGAGACCGTACGGACAATTAGGGACGGGGAGCCCAGGACGGCCACCTCGACTTTCACACATTTTCTGAGCTCTGAAAGCAGGGCTCAAGTTCAGTGTGCTTTCGTCACAGAGACCGTCGACATTGGGACGGAGCCCAGGGGCCACCTCGACTTTCAACATTCTGAGCTCGAGCAGTCTTCAGTGCTTACGTCCCGAGACGTAACATTAGGGACGGGGAGCCCCAGACGGCACTGACTTTCACAGCCTGAGCTCTCAGAGTTCAGTTCTTTCAAGATACGGACAATTAGGGACGGGGAGCCCAGGGTGGCCACCTCGACTTCACACATCTCCTGAGCTCTGAAAGCAGTGCTTGGGCTGTTCTCCTTTATTTAGCATCAGTCAGAAGCGAGATCCAATCGTGCAAAAGAAAGATGACCTGTTCGACAGGTCCTTCACTCAGTCACGACCGACATTTCGCGATCAGACGTGCACGCACCGGAAGTCACTGGTCATCAGAGATCCCGAAACGAGGACGGATGGAAACCTACTCGACGAGACAAAAGTTCTGCTGATTTGCATTCTGGAACCCGCATGGGATACAGCCATTGAAACTTTGCTAACGAGGTTGACCAATTCAGCAATTACGCGTAAAACTGGAACGAGCGGAGGTCAAGCAATTCAGCAATTACGCGTAAAACGAGTTTCTTGAATCGCTCGTTGAATTGCACGTAAAGCGCTGTTCAGAAAATAGATTGCTGAGAACTGTTTTGCATAAATCCGTTAGATTGAAAAAAAAACGATGACTTCCACGTTGCAACACATGCTGAACATCTCTGCTAATAATGTGCAAAATGTGTTTTTGTGTGGTATAATTATGGCTTTTTATGATTATTGTTGTCTGTTTGCCTGATTATCGAGTTTGTCTTGTAAGAATCATCTGAACTAAATCAAAGTCAGCTTTTCTTGTGTGCATTTAAAACAGATCTTTCCCCCCCCCCCCCCCCCCCCCAACTAAAACAAAAACTGAAAGAAAAAAAAGAAAAAATCAGGAAATTAAAGAAAAGAAATGGGCGATGACTTCGGTTATTTCATGAAGAGGCCATTGACGTTGAACATTTTTCATTCTATTTTTGTTTTTTGTTTTAACTGAGAGACATTTTCATTACGACTGTATTGCCCATAATATGATTTGCTTCTCTCTCTCTCTCTCTCTCTCTCTCTCTCTCTCTCTCTCTCTCTCTCTCTCTCTCTCTCTCTCTCTCTCTCTCTCTCTCTCTCTCTCTCTCTTTTTTGTGCATGTGTTCTTAAAAACATTTTGGATGCAATATTTCATGTCGGAGGCCATTTCCTTGCTACGATCGACACTAGGCACACATGATTCAGCCCAAAATGTCCAGGCAGCCAAGGGGTATTTTCTCCAAGGAGACGGCCGCATTAAGACAAACGCCCAAAGAAACGTCGATGAGACAGGAACACATACAGTAATAATGGACCTCCATAAATTGGTCCCTGTCGACGGCAATTGCAAGAATGCTGTCGCCTTCAAACTAAAATATATAAAAATAGTGAAATACTGATAAATAAAGTTCAGAAAAAAAGTGATTCTTATGTCAGTGTAACAATCGCATTAAGTTTCATACTGTTTACAGTTGCTGAAGAATCTAAGCCTTCGTTTCTTTCTGTAATTGCAGGTATCGCATTGTTTGAAAGTACAAATGTGCCGTTTCTTGAGAGAGAGAGAGAGAGAGAGAGAGAGAGAGAGAGAGAGAGAGAGAGAGAGAGAGAGAGAGAGAGAGAGACAGAGACAGAGACAGAGAAGACAGAGACAGAGACAGACAGACAGACAGGCAGACAGGCAGACAGAGACAGAAACAGAGACAGAGACAGGTAGAGACAGACAGAGACAGATAGACAGAACAACTGATTTTTAACACTCAGTCAACTATAAAGGTCATATCAGGGCGAAGCAATTCATCAAAACCCAAGTGGAAAGTGTCCTAGTCGCGATTAACACAATACACGTCACACTTCGTCTTCTTCACTAGACATACAGTCATCTTGTTGACCTTTACAGACGTAAGGACCAAAGCGGTTGGAGAATAAGACGTAGAAACCTGAATAAAGGAATGGAAGGGGAGAGAACGAGAGAGGTGCAGTGGAAGGGAGAAAGAAAGAAAGAAAGAAGGGCTGGAACCAATGCCTGTTTTGACATCTTCACAAGGAAGGTGCCAAGGGATTGGAAGCCCTAGCTACCAGTCTCTTGTGAGAGAATACATGTCCACTCTCTTAAAAGTCTTTGCATACGTTCCTCCGGATCACATTGTCTGGTGTTCCCGCTTCTGGATAGCTGACCCGTGCCGGCCGTCTATTGTGGATCTTGGAGAGCACTGCCAGCCTGGCCATTTTGCCTTTTAATAAGATTGGGTCCTGTTAAATGTTATTATTCTGGATCAAGTTAAGTCTCTTCAACGGTCGTCAGCTGTCGGAGCATTGCCATTTAGCAATTCCATAACATCGGGTCCTAAAGTCTAGTTCCTTCACTAGCTGTCAGCAGTCAGAGCATTGCCATTTTGCGATTTAATAACATCGAACCCCGTTGAATGTTATTATTCGGGATTAAGTCTAGTTCTTTCACTGATTGTCAGCAGTCAGAGCATTGCCATTTTGCAATTTGATAACATGGGGTCTTGCTGAATGTTATTATTCTGGATTAAGTCTAGTTCCTTCACTGGTTGTCAGCAGTCAGAGCATTGCCATTTTGCCATTTAATTACATCGGGTATAAAGTCTAGTTCCTTCGATGTTTGTCAGCAATCAGAGCACTGCAGGTCTTTCCATTTTACCATTTAATAACACCCGGTTCTGTTGAATGTTATTGTTCTGGATTGACTTCCCCTCGCTGGTTATCAGCAGTCAGAGCATTGCCCTTTTGCCGTTTAATATAACACCCGGTACTTTTGGAACTTTGTTATTAGGGATTAAGTTCCTCCATTGGTTGT
>JABMCL010003470.1:312500-317500 GCA_018857735.1 Alviniconcha marisindica
CTGTCTGCTTGTCTTCGCCCTGATATAACCGTACCGGTTGACTGGGCGTAAAACACCAACTTACTTACTTACTTACTTTCTGTCTGTCTGTCTGTCTGTCTGTCTGTCTGTCTCTGTCTCTGTCTCTGTCTCTGTCTCTGTCTCTGTCTCTCTCTCTCTCTCTCTCTCTCTCTCTCTCTCTCTCTCTCTCTCTCTCTGCTTTGAAATATTTGGAATCAATATTTTATTTATTTTGGATTCAACATTTCATTTCTGAGGCAATTTCTTTGCTACAATCGACACTAGACCTACATCTCTCTCTCTCTCTCTCTCTCTCTCTCTCTCTCTCTCTCTCTCTCTCTCTCTCTCTCTCTCTCTCTCTCTCTCTCTCTCTCTCTCTCTCTCTCTCTCTCCGTCCGGCCCCCCTCTTTCTCCCCCTCTCTCTCTGTGACGGCAAACTACTTTTCTTTCGAACAGCTTTCTGACCTGTCTAAGTTATTGTTTATAACTGCACTTTGGGCCAGTAGTTTTAGTCTTCAAAGGCGCGAATTGGTAAGTATCCTGACATAGAAACGGCCGCTGAGCAGTGTTGCCAGCGTGGCGGCATTGTTGTCGGCACTGCAAGACACTCAGTCACATACTGATGCTTTAAAGTGGCAATTTACCTTATCTAGTCAACAAAGAAGAAGAAGAAGAAGAAAATGATGATGATGATGAAGAAGAAGAAGAAGAAGAAGAAGAAGAAGAAGAAGAAGAAGAAAGAAGAAGAAGAAGAAGAAGAAGAAGAAAGAAGCACTTCCTGTCTCGCATCAAACTTTTCAGAAAACAGGTCTATTCTTTGTGTGTGACTTAATTCACGAAACAGAAACTCTTTTTCGTGATATCGAGTATAGTTTGTTTATTATTTTAATCTATTAAATCGACTAAAAATAGACACAAATAAAATGACACAACGATTTGCTTGTATTATACTAATTATTCCCAACGTCACCGTGCTCGTGTAGGGGAGATAATTTTCGGCTGGCAAAATAAGCGAACATGGTGCTTAACGTCCACAGAAACCATGAGGCTTATTAGGGACGGGGAGCCGGAGAAGGGGGGCAAGGGGGTATGGAGGTGGGGGGGAGAGGGAGATTATATACCTATCGCTACACTGTCACAACCAGAATGACTTCTGCATTAAGGTGGGCCATTTTACTGTTTCATAATTGTGAGGGACAAAGTCACAAGACAGTGTCCACAGACCACAACTTTTGAACAGATGGGAGAGCCGAAGCAGATTCGAACCGAGGTCCTTCCGCTTACCAGCCTATAAACGCCTTACGCCCCAAATGTGCCCAGCGCCACCTTGCAAGTGTAGGGGAGATGACTTGCAGCTGGCTGGTTGAAGTGTTGCTTTACGTCCACAGAGACCGTAGGCTTATTAGGGACGGCCACCTCGACTCCCGCACAGCTCCCGAGCTCTGAGAGCAGCTGGCCTGAGCACAGACATTGAAATGACGATGTGGAGCTTAATGTCCTCGGATGTCGGGTTGACATATTAGGGACAAACTGTGACCAATGCGTGTGCATGGTTCAATGCTGCTTCACGTCCACAGAAACCGGAAGGCTCATTAGGACGGGGGCAGGACGGCCACATCGACTTTCACACAGCTCCTGAACTCTGGAGTATGTCTGCGGGCTTGGGCTTTGTGTTAAAGCCCCAAGTGTGCCCAGCGCCACCTTGCTAGTGTAGGGTAGATAACTTGCAGGTGGCTTGAGCACAGACATTGAAATGTCTGCGGGCTTGAGCTTTGACTTTGTGTTAAAGCCCCAAGTGCGCCCAGCGCCACCATGCGAATGTAGGGGAGATAACTTGCAGCTGGCTTGAACACAGACATAGAAATGTCTGCGGGCTTGAGCTTTGTGATAAAGCCCCAAATGTGCCCAGCGCCACGGAGCGAGGCAGTCTAAGGCTAAGTCGCCCGTTCCATGCAGACTAAAAACTAAGCTTCCAGCAACATATCGCCCACGAGAGGATGTCTGCTGTCTGTGTGCGTGCTAAAAGAGGACATTTTTGTTAAGCTCTGTCTTTTTTTGTCTTTTTCTATTTTTCTAAACGGTTTTCACTGCAGCCATTCTCTTGTAATGCGCTTTGTGACCTTACAGTTGTACGTCTGACATAACATGCCAGAATTATTGCCACGCGAGAGTTAATCCATTTGCCACAAAGGGAGTAATTTGATAATAATTAATTAAAGTATTTGTAAAGCGCAAAATCTTGTCATTAGAGACTATTCTAAGCACACACACACACACACACACACACACACACACACACACACACACACACACACACACACACACACACACACACACACACACACACACACACACACACACACACACACACACACACACACACACACACACACACACACAGCAAAAGAGAGAGAGAGAGAGAGAGAGAGAGAGAGAGAGAGAGAGAGAGAGAGAGAGAGAGAGAGAGAGAGAGAGAGAGAGAGAGAGAGAGCAAGGGAAGTAATTTTGTGTGAAGGGAGGTAATTTTTTATATAAGATTAGCGAAGCGGACTATTTGTGACGCTTTCTGCACTCCGCGGCTTGCTCACAGACACACAATGTCTGCGGGTTTAATGCCTCTTTGGGTCGGGGTCGTATTCAGCACCAGAAATATATGTGCTCACGTCGCCCAAAAACTGTTAAGATGAACAAAAGCTGCCTGTATCTGTTAGGCCGGCTGTGACATTCGACTGTGTTTTGAAGGCTACATATTAATTTCGCGCATCCATCACTCGTACACCTCAGTTTAGAACTGTTTTTAGAAATTAATGGAGCATCTAAAAGCAAAACATGTTCCTGATTCAGGGTTTCCTTTGTGGTTTCTCTTCTCTCTTCAACCTTCTGGACAAAACATGTTCTGACAAGCTAGAATAATCGAAGTCTTACGTATTTATGTTGGTCGCAGATCTTTACGTCATGATGTGGCCCTGTGCGGTTGATAGGACGTTAGTTAAAATCCATTCACTAACTAACCGTAATGTAAACATTATAATTATGTAGTTTAAAATGGCTAAAAGCAATTGAAACAAGTTAACTAGTTGCTTTCATCTAAAACTTACATAAAATAGATAATGGTTCTGCTGATACTGGTTTGCTTTTTGGAAAACATTTCACAAAATTTAATAGCAATAATGTTTCAAACATTCACCCAGAAGCTTTTCTTTGGGAAAATGACATAACCCCGTTCGAAGCCTGTAGTAGCGTAAAGGGCATAACCTCTAGGAGTGGGACCAAAATAATGCATAATTATGCTAAATTTCTTCC
The DNA here is from genome assembly GCA_018857735.1 of Alviniconcha marisindica. Lineage (NCBI taxonomy): Eukaryota > Metazoa > Mollusca > Gastropoda > Provannidae > Alviniconcha > Alviniconcha marisindica. The sequence continues at coordinate 315,804 of JABMCL010003470.1, forward strand.
CATTGAACTTCAGCTAACCTATTTTGCGTAACGCGAGTAACTGTAGCTTGACTTGAACTGTAAATGTGGCGTACCTGAGTGGAAAAAAAAACAAAAAAAAACGACGTCAGTTTTTTTGTTTTGTTTATTTGTTTTTCCTCCTGAGTAAGTTTTTCGTGGACTACACCTATATATGCGCATTCATAACTTTTTCACGTGGGTGAGCCGGTTTGGCCTAGCGGTAGGGCGTTAGGGTGGTAAGCGGAAGGACCTCGGTTCAATACCGCTTCGGCTGTCCTTTCTCTTCAGAAAGGTTGTGGTTTGTGGACACTGTCTTGTGACTTTGTCCATCACTTCCTACTGAAACATTAAAATGGCTCTCATGGCCCATCTTAATGCAGAAGTCATTCTGGTGGTGACAGTGTAGCGATAGGTATATAATCTCCCTCTTCCCCCACCTCCATACCCCCCCCCCCCCCCCCATCTCCCCGTCCGTAATAAGCCTCATGGTTACTGTCTCGATCACAGACATTGAATAATATTATTCAAAAATACTATTATTCAGTGTGTGTGTCTCGAAGCATAGGCTTTCCCATGTTTAGCCTTGGTCGAGTGAGTTTAGCGGTGTTGTACTCAGTTGTTTCACACTTTCTCGCTTGATTGTTTACGCTGACGTATCGCTCTTCCAAGCACTGGACATAGCTCAACCAAAAAAATTAATTAGTTCTCCTTCTCATTTTTTATCGTTTTTCATCTGTTAATTGTTGTTTAAGCGTCTTCTTGAAGCTTGATAAAGGGGTTTATCCCGAAAATTCGCATGTTGTGTTTTGTCCTAATAAATAGCGTTATTTTGAACCTTTGGAAGACTTTTTCAGTCCACTGTTCAAGGGAATGATTTCTTTATTCTTGTCACGGGTCAGGAGATGTAGGGATCGTTTACACCAGTTCACGTAAAACGCATCCTATCTCGCAAGCATTTGACAGAAGTGGTATCTTGCGCAAAGGAAAAAGACACAAGCCATTAGGAACACCCATACATAACACAATATAATTATTTATCTAGCGTAAATAAAAAACAAAGCAACACCACATTGTGTTCAAAATTTTCAGTTTTCTTTCAACTTTTCTCAGTGAACTGTGACTGAAGAATGCTGAGCGTCACAAATGCTTACGCAAATAAAAACAACAGTAACACCACATTGTGTTAAAAAAAAAAATCGGTCTCTTGAAACTTTTCTCAATAAACTGTGACTGAAGAATGCCGATCGAGCGTCATAAATACGTACGTAAATAAAAACAACAGTAGCACCACACTGTGTTCCAAATTTTCGGTTTTCTTATTTTTTCAATAATTATTTGTGTAATTAGTTACACATCCACGGTCCAACTCGCGTTATGTTTATATTTGGCAGACTGTTCCGGCTCGTACACTTTTGCGAAAATGGCACTTTTTTTATCAATATGACTGGGAGAATTTACGTTGCTGATGTGTTCCAGTTCCGATATTTGGCTAGAACATCGTGTATTTTGTTGCACTTTTATGGGCTTGATAAATGACGCTAGATATTAATCCAGTTGTGCAGTGACAAGTAATGGCACCAGTCAGGCGTGGAAACTGTAATTAAAACTGTTCTCCGCGGCTGAGTGTGTTCATTCATTGGCGAAGGCATCAGATGAGCTCTGCACGGTAATGGTCCGGTCATGGGCGGGGGAATGGA
>JABMCL010003470.1:330000-332500 GCA_018857735.1 Alviniconcha marisindica
GAGTCACATGTTTTTGTATTGTTGTTTACTTTTTCTCATATTTTTGTGCTTGCAAGGGCACTCGCGTGTGTATTTTTTAATTGTGTGCGCGCAAGAGAGTATGGGTGCGCGCGTGCATGTGCGCGTGCGTGCGCACGTGCGTGAGTGTGTTCGAGTTTGCGCGACTAGTGTGTGCGTAGGTACGCCCGTATGTGTGTGTGCGTAGGGGGGTGGGAGAGAATCTCTTTTAGAATGTTTTGATGTTAAGATTGTTTATGCACATAAAAAATGCCTCCCCACCCCTCCCCTCGCCCCCACCCCCCCCCACCCCCCCCACCTCCCTGTTTGACATGGGCAGACGGCCTAGTTCAATAAACCATTCGTTGGCTCGTTCGTTCGTTAACTAACCATGAACTACACTGCGATAATACTGCAGATTTACTGTTCTCTTTAAACTGACAGTGTTCGTGAACCGTAATGTGATAACACATACAGCAGCAGTTCGAGTTCAGTGTTGCTTTGTTTACGTCCACAGAGACCGTGGGGACTACTAGGGACGGGGAGCGACCCAGCACGGCCACCTCCACTTTCACACGGTTCTTCGTTCTTTCACACGGTTCTTCGTGTTTCAGTCAAGTTCGAGTTCAGTGTTGCTTTGTTTACGTCCACAGAGACTGTACGGACTATTAGGGACGGGGGGCCCAGGACGGCCACCTCCACTTTCACACGGTTCTTCGTGTTTCAGTCAAGTTCGAGTTCAGTGTTGCTTTGTTTACGTCCAAAGAGACCGTAGGGACTATTAGGGACGGGGAGCGACCCAGCACGGCCACCTCCACTTTCACACTGCCCCTGAGCTCTGTACACAGCAGTAGTTTTTACCGCTCTCTTTATATCGACAGTGTCCATGGACCACAGCTGATGATACCGATGCCTTCTTGCTTGTCTCTTTATCGCTGAAGTATCATGGTATAATTATGCATAATTTTTTCGTTCTCCTTTCAGTGGCAGTGACCACAAGCATTGTTTTGATTATACCCACTACTTTAAGCATTATGTTTTTGGGGGGGGTTCTGTGTGTTTTCCATGGCATTGACCGTTAGGACTAAAAGTCGATCCGAACGAGAAAGCATCATCGATAGGAATGGAATGAAAAATGGACGCATATCAGTTCTTGACTCGAGCTGTCGTCTTCTTTGTTAAAATAAAACAATAATAAAGGATGTTTGAAAATCGTGAAAACACGACTACGAGTGCTGGCATTTTGTGCCTTTAGAACGAGATGCGACAGGACGGCGGGGGTGGGGGGAGTGGGGGTGGGGGCATAGACAGAGACTGACCACCATTACCTCTTCGTATAATTACTGACTTAGTATTCGTCGGGGTAGGGGCGGGAGAGAGTGACTAATCAAATCATATTCTCTCTGTCTGTCTGTCTCTGTCTGTCTGTCTGTCTGTCTCTCTGTCTTCTGTCTCTCTTTGTCTCTCTGTCTGTGTGTCTGTCTCTTGTCTGTCTCTGTCTGTCTGTGTGGGTGTGTGTGTGTGTGTGTGTGTGTGTGTGTGTGTGTGTGTGTTGTGTGTTGTCTGTGTGTGTGTCTGTCTGTCGTGTCTGTCTCTCTCTGCCTCTCTCTCGTGCGTATCTCTCTCTCTCTTCTCATCTCTCCTTCGTCCTCTTCTCTCTCTCTCTCTCTCTCTCTCTCTCTGTGGGGGGGGGGGGGGGGGGGGGAGCTCAACAAGAGACGGGGAGGAGAAGAGAGAGAGAAGAGAGACCCATCACAACAGAGTGACCAGCAACCCCTCCCCACACACACACCCACGCACTCTCTCCTCTCTCTCTCTCTCGACACATCTCTCTCTCTCTCTCTCTCTACCCCACACACAACACAGAAAACACAACACACAACACACAGACAACACACAGACAACACGAGACAAGACCCACACAACACAACACAAGCAACACAACACACGACACAACAACACAGACAAACACACAAACACCACCACACACACAACACACACACACACACACACACACACACCACACACACCACACACACCACACACACACACCACACCCACACACACACACACACACACACACCACACACACACACACACACCCACACACACAACACACACACACACACACACACACACACACACACACACACACACACACACACACACACACACACACACACACACACACACACACACACACACCACACACACACACACCCACACACACACACACACACACAGAGAGAAGAGAGAGAGAGAGAGAGAGAGAGAGAGAGAGAGAGAGAGAGAGAGAGAGAGAGAAGAGAGAGAGAGAGAGAGAGAGAGAGAGAGAGAGAGAGAGAGGATACACACTCAATAATAAAGTACATCAAAAATGTACGTGAAGTCCCAGTTGGGAAGACAAACACAGCCAGTTTCGCTTTTCCGACGTCATAGGATGTCGGAAGAAAACAAACTGCTCCCAGCAGAGAATTAGGGCGAGGGAAAAAAATAATCTTTT
>JABMCL010003470.1:337500-340000 GCA_018857735.1 Alviniconcha marisindica
CAAAATAATGCCACACTGTCAACCCTGTGGCGTGACTGGAGACTGAAGGAGAAAGACAGTCCTCACACAGAGACTGTAGGAGAAAGACAGTCCTCACACGGAGACTGTAGGAGAAAGACAGTCCTCACACGGAGACTATAGGAGAAAGACAGTCCTCACACGGAGACTATAGGAAAAAGACGGTCCCTCACATGGAGACTGAAGGAGAAAGACGTACATTCCTCACATGGAAACTGAAGGAGAAAGACAGTCCTCACATGGAGACTGAAGGAAAAAGACGTACTGTCCTGACATGGAGACTGAAGGAGAAAAACGTACAGTCCTCAAATGGAGACTGAAGGAGAAAGACAGTCCTCACACGGAGACTGTAGGAGAAAGACAGTCCTCACACGGAGACTGTAGGAGAAAGACAGTCCTCACACGGAGACTGTAGGAGAAAGACAGTCCTCACACGGAGACTGTAGGAGAAAGACAGTCCTCACACGGAGACTGTAGGAGAAAGACTGTCCTCACACGGAGACTATAGGAGAAAGACGGTCCTCACACGGAGACTGTAGGAGAAAGACGGTCCCTCACATGGAGACTGAAGGAGAAAGACGTACATTCCTCACATGGAGACTGAAGGAGAACGACGTACAGTCTTCACATGGAGACTGATGGAAAACGACGTACAGTCTTCACATGGAGACTGAAGGAGAACGACGTACAGTCTTCACATGGAGACTGAAGGAGAAAGGCAGTCCTCACATGGAGACTGAAGGAGAAAGACAGTCCTCACATGGAGACTGAAAGAGAAAGACAGTCCTCACATGGAGACTGAAAGAGAAAGACAGTCCTCACATGGAGACTGAAGGAGAAAGGCAGTCCTCACATGGAGACTGAAGGAGAAAGGCAGTCCTCACATGGAGACTGAAGGAGAAAGGCAGTCCTCACATGGAGACTGAAGGAGAAAGGCAGTCCTCACATGGAGACTGAAGGAGAAAGGCAGTCCTCACATGGAGACTGAAGGAGAAAGACAGTCCTCACATGGAGACTGAAGGAGAAAGACAGTCCTCACATGGAGACTGAAGGAGAAAGACAGTCCTCACATGGAGACTGAAGGAGAAAGGCAGTCCTCACATGGAGACTGAAGGAGAAAGGCAGTCCTCACATGGAGACTGAAGGAGAAAGGCAGTCCTCAAATGGAGACTGAAGGAGAAAGGCAGTCCTCACATGGAGACTGAAGGAGAACGACAGTCCTCACATGGAGACTGAAGGAGAAAGGCAGTCCTCACATGGAGACTGAAGGAGAAAGGCAGTCCTCACATGGAGACTGAAGGAGAAGAGGCAGTCCTCACATGGAGACTGAAGGAGAACGACGTACAGTCTTCACATGGAGACTGAAGGAGAACGACGTACAGTCTTCACATGGAGACTGAAGGAGAAAGGCAGTCCTCACATGGAGACTGAAGGAGAAAGACGTACAGTCTTCACATGGAGACTGAAGGAGAAAGGCAGTCCTCACATGGAGACTGAAGGAGAAAGACGTACAGTCTTCACATGGAGACTAAAGGAGAAAGACGTACAGTCATTACATGGAGACTGAAGGAGAAAGACGTACAGTCATCACATGGAGACTGAAAGAGAAAGATGTACAGTCTTCACATGGAGACTGAAGGAGAAAGACAGTCCTCACATGGAGACTGAAGGAGAAAGACGTACAGTCTTCAGATGGAGACTGAAGGAGAAAGACGTACAGTCTTCACATGGAGACTGAAGGAGAAAGATGTACAGTCATTGCATGGAGATTGAAGGAGAAAGACAGTCCTCACATGGAGACTGAAAGAGAAAGACAGTCCTCACATGAAGACTGAAAGAGAAAGACAGTCCTCACATGGAGACTGAAGGAGAAAGGCAGTCCTCACATGGAGACTGAAGGAGAAAGGCAGTCCTCATATGGAGACTGAAGGAGAAAGATAGTCCTCACATGGAGACTGAAGGAGAAAGACGTACAGTCTTCACATGGAGATTGAAAGAGAAAGACAGTCCTCATATGGAGACTGAAGGAGAAAAGCAGTCCTCACATGGAGACTGAAGGAGAAAGGCAGTCCTCACATGGAGACTGAAGGAGAAAGACGACAGTCCTTCACATGGAGACTGAAGGAGAAAGGCAGTCCTCACATGGAGACTGAAGGAGAAAGACAGTCCTCACATGGAGACTGAAGGAGAAAGGCAGTCCTCACATGGAGACTGAAGGAGAACGACGTACAGTCCTCACATGGAGACTGAAGGAGAAAGACAGTCCTTACATGGAGACTGAAGGAGAACGACAGTCCTTACATGGAGACTGAAGGAGAAAGACAGTTCTCACATGGAGACTGAAGGAGAAAGACAGTCCTCACATGGAGACTGAAGGAGAAAGACGTACAGTCTTCACATGGAGACTGAAAGAGAAAGACAGTCCTCACATGGAGACTGAAGGAGAAAGACAATCCTCACATGGAGACTGAAGGAGAAAGGT
>JABMCL010003470.1:347500-357500 GCA_018857735.1 Alviniconcha marisindica
GTGTGTGTTTCCATATAATACTTATGTAAATTCTTTTTGGTACGGCCGTGCTCTACGAGTGTATAGAATATTGCATTTAGGTTAATATATATCATCTGAGCGTTCACTGTGTTGATGAGCGCATGATAAATGTACATTATTATTATTATTACTGCTACTACTACTACTACTACTACTACTACTACTACTACTACTACTACTATTACTACTACTATTACTGCTATTACTACTACTACAGTCTCCACTTTCCAAAAGACATGAGGAAATAATTTGTTGTTGTTGTTTGAATCATATACAACAGTCTGTTCGCTGCTGATAGCAGAAGTCGTTCAGTGTGTGAGGAAGAATGGATGGTGGAAAATGAAGTCGAACGAACCGGAAAAGCAGACTTCCTGGAAATATGGTGATGAAAAAGCGTGTGACTATATATTCTGAGGCTTAAAAGAGGGTTAGAATGCTCCGACTTGTCATCAGAAAACGTTTTAATTCCTTCCTGTCCGTCCGTGGTATATAGACTCTGGAACACTTTAAGTAGAAAGTAAAAAATGTTAAAATAAAAATATTTAAAAAAAGAAGAAAAAAATCGAGAGAAAAAAATCACCTGTTTAAAATAAATCGAAAAAAAAAAAAAAAAAAAAAAAAAAAAAGAGAAAAGAAACAAGTGACAAAGAATAAGACAGTCTTAGAATTTCCAGTGCATGGATAGCTTCCAGCAACTTTCTTAATCACATCCGTCGAATGGAAGGGGATAAAAAAAAAATATATATATAAAAAAAAGGTACCCACTCGCAGAACCTTAGACGTTCAGAATGAGCTGTCTTTTCTTTCTTTTTTTCTTCCCCGCCCCTTCCCATCCCCACCCCACCCCTTGTCTTTGTTTTCGTTATTGTTGTTTTATTTGGCTGTTTTGCTTTTTTCTTCTTCTTCTTTTTTCTTTCTGTTGCTTGTTATTGTTTGCTTTTGTTTTATTATTAGTACCCCCTGTCTTTGTTGTTGTTATTGTTGTTTTATTTTGCTCTTTCGCTTTTTTCTTCTTCTTTTTTGCTTCTTTTTTGTTGTTGTTGTTGTTGTGGTGGTGGTGGTGGTGGTGGTTTGTTATTGTTTGCTTTTTTTTTTTTTAATTATTTGTTTGTTTGCTTTTTACTGGAAGATGGAGAATTACGTGTAGCGAGAAAAGTCTGCAGTCTGTACTCAGCTTTGACCGGCAGGGCCTGACGAAACTTGAAAGTCGTGTCCGCGAGGAAACACGCCAATCGAATTAATCCCAAGTAACACGCCGTCGTTCTGTTTATCTAAACTAATCAGAACTTGCGAGACGTCGGCGTCTGAAAGCTGGGTCGACTCTGCACTTCGGTGCTAAGGGGATGTTGCGGGCCAGTTTTGCATCCTCCTCTTTTGAGCGGGAGAAACGCCAGGGTTTAGGTACAGAGTAGTAAAGCAAAGTTGAGTTATCAGTCAATCAGTCAGTCAATCTGTCAGTCAGTCAGTGAATCAATCAGTTGAAAACGGCAGAAACATACCTCCCTCCCCCCCCCCTCCCCCACACACACAAAAAAAATAACAACAGACACACAACACAACACACACACACACACACACACACACACACACACACACACACCCCACACACACACGCCGGCGGCGGCGCACACACACACACACACACACACACACACACACCACACACACACACACACACACACACACACACACACACACACACACACACACACACACACATGTCGCACATCACACACACACACACACACACACACACACACACACACACACACACACACACACACACACACACACACACACACACACACACACACACACACACACACACACACACACACAACCACTTTTCTTTAGCAACTAAACGAATTCATCTGTTCTCTGCGAGTGCTGAATTGCTACACTGATTGACATCTCCCTCCCCCTCCAAATGGAGGCGGGAGGTAGATTTGTTTCTTTTCTGTTTTTTCTGACTCCGTTGGGCTTTTTCTTCTTTTTGCTGTGTCTCTTTGACGACATTACTGCGCCTTTAGAATGACTTGTACATAAATATTGATCGCTCTGCTAGTCGGCTGTATACAACATCATACTCATCATCATCAATGTAATCTCTCTCTCTCTCTCTCTCTCTCTCTCTCTCTCTCTCTCTCTCTCTCTCTCTCTCTCTCTCTCTCTCTCTCTCTCTCCCCCCGTCTGTCTGTCTTTGTCTGTCTGTCTGTCTGTCTGTCTATCTGTCTGTCTGTCTCTCTCTCTCTCTGTCTCTCTCTGTCTCTGTCTCTCTCTGTCTCTGTCTCTGTCTGTCTGTCTGTCTGTCTGTCTGTCTGTCTGTCTCTGTCTCTCTCTCTCTCTCTCTCTCTTCTCTTCTCTCTCTCTGCTCTTCTCTCTTCTCTCTCTCTCTCTCTGTCTCTGTCTGTCTGTCTGTTCTGTCTGTCTGTCTGTCTGTCTGTCTGTCTTCTCTCTCTCTCTCTCTCTCTCTCTCTCTCTCTCTCTCTCTCTCTCTCTCTCTCTCTCTCTCTCTCTCTCTCTCTCTTCTTCTTCTGTCTTCTCTCTTCTCTGTCTGTCTGTCTCCTGTCTGTCTCTGTCTCTGTCTCTGTCTCTGTCTCTGTCTTCTCGTCTCTCCTCTCTCTCTCTCTCTCTCTCTCTCTCTCTCTCTCTCTCTCTCTCTCTCTCTCTCTCTCTCTCTCTCTACTGTGCTACTTAACGTTGTCGCCCTTTTAAAGGGGATAACAATGACTTCATGGAAGGTAAAACATCAAATCTCACCGCGACCGATAGTGCCTTGGAATCCCCAGACTTTCATAATAATGGCCAAACTCTTCGTGAGGATAATTATGAAGATATCCAGCATGCACCCCGGGCAACAACAAAAAGAAGAAGAAGAAGAAAATGGAAGCAGAAAAACTGATTTTTTGTGCCTTCCTCAGGCAATCCGTGTCAAATAATGCACAAATCTAATCAATTTAAGCTTCAGGCTATACCTCCCCTACTCCAGCCGAGAATCCACACAAGATATATATATCAGCACTGGCACACTTGCATCGCACAATATAAAAAGACACTCTCTCTCTCTCTCTCTCTCTCTCTCTCTCTCTCTCTCTCTCTCTCTCTCTCTCTCTCTCTCTCTCTCTCTCTCTCTCTCTCTCTCTCTCCAATTCTATTAAAGCTCAGGAGCTGTGTGAAAGTCGAGGTGGACGTCCTGGTCTCCCCGTCCCTAATCAGTGTCCTTACGGTCTCTGTGGACGTAAAGTAATATTGAACTTGTACCTGAACTTCAAACTCTGCTTTGTTGTCAGTCCCCCTTTCGAGAAAAAGAGATCCTATCAGGTGTCGCAAATGTTTACTGTGATTTCATTTTGTAGATATTAACACTTTCACTGCCCAAGCCTGTACAATTTCCGGGCTGAAAAGTGCCCACATACACGCCTGCAAACAGTATAATTTATTTGATGGTCCTATAACAAATCTACTTTCAATACTGTGCCTTTTGATAGAAATCCTTTCACGTGCTCAAGCGAAGGGGATAAAAAAAAAAAAAGCTTTAATGGTTTCAAATTTGGCACTTCTGTTGGACTTTTACCGAGTGACGGCGCGGCAAGCATGGCAGTGAAAGGGTTAAGAAAAGAAAACCTCTGGAACAAAGGTGACTGCCAGCGTTCTAAAAAGACCAGGACGCATAAGAGGTTAGAAAGAACGCCCCTTTTAACAGGACTATACAACAATGCCAAATTCGAAACAGCTTCCTTCAACTATGCAACAACAAACAGTTGGGGAATGAAAACAGTGGATGCCAAGCAAAAAGGGTTTTTTTTAATGTGTGGATGCCAAATGAAGCCTAAACTGTGCACATTTTGCGATGTCGTGAAACGTGTTTTGACCTGAACAAGAATATGCTGTTTGGAAAAATGTCACTCGTAAAGCCAGAGTCTCTGTATGCATATTATAATGCAGTGTTAATTCAGAGAATAAACTTCCTTGACCTGTTGTATGTATGTATGTATAAATCACCTTAGCCTCCTTTGAGAGGAAACAAACTTCATCCCAAAGAGAAGAAACAAGTGTTGTCTTGACTGAGTTTGTAGATTTGACTGTAGAAAAAGGTTTACGTATGAAAGGGGTTTTGAACACGTATTTGCTTATAACAGAGTCTATCGTCCTGTGCAGTTTCTTGGACGTTAAGGTCCAGTTAATAACTAACTAACTAACCATCAGACTGAGTATGGTAATGATGCTAGTCGGCTTTGTGGACAAGGGCCAAGAGTAAGTCCCATCAGACTTGCATTGGCCACCGGTGTGTTTACACTCGCAGATGGTCGGCAATAATTAAACACGGTGCTTAACGTCCACAGAAACCATAAGGCAGGGAGCTGATGGTCGGCAAATAGCTGGGCAGGTTTCATTACTTGCCGTACCTTCACAAGGACAACACAGTCTTTGCCGTGCCTTCACAAGGACAAAACTGTCTTTGCCGTGCCTTCACAAGGACGACACAATCTTTGCCGTGCCTTCACAAGGACAAAACTGTCTTTGCCGTGGCTTCACAAGGACGACACAATCTTTGCCGTGCCTTCACAAGGACGACGCAATCTTTGCCGTGCCTTCACAAGGACGACACAGTCTTTGCCGTGGCTTCACAAGGACGACACAATCTTTGCCGTGCCTTCACAAGGACATCACAGTCTTTGCCGTGCCTTTACAAGGACAACACAGTCTTTGCAGTGCCTTCACAAGGACAACACAGTCTTTGCCGTGCCTTCACAAGGACAACACAGTCTTTGCCGTGCCTTCACAAGGACATCACAGTCTTTGCCGTGCCTTCACAAGGACAACACAGTCTTTGCCGTGCCTTCAAAAGGACAACACAGTCTTTGCCAGCCTTCACAAGAACAACACAGTCTTTGCCGTGCCTTCACAAGGACAACACAGTCTTTGCCGTGCCTTCACAAGGACAACACAGTCTTTGCCGTGCCTTCATAAGGACAACACAGTCTTTTGCCGTGCCTTCATAAGGACAATACAGTCTTTCCCAGCCTTCACAAGGACAACACAGTCTTTGCCGTGCCTTCACAAGGACAACACAGTCTTTTGCCATGCCTTCATAAGAACAATACAGTCTTTGCCAGCCTTCACAAGGACAACACAGCCTTTGCCAGCCTTCACAAGGACAACACAGTCTTTGACGTGCCTTCACAAGAACAACACAGTCTTTGCCAGCCTTCACAAAGACACCACAACCCAACCCAACGCAACGACACGGCCGTCCCCTTGAACCCACAAATACTCCAGTACAGTAGTATGTTCCCCATGGACCTACAAATATTCCGGTTTAATATTATGCAGGTCCATGGCCGTCCCCGTTAGACCTAACCCCACGAGGCCTATGTAAAATTACCGTCTCAGTCCCAGACTAACAAAGGGAAGTTGTCAAGCAGCAGGTTCACGAGATGTGATCCCACCGGCGAAGCCAACACACACATAACACGGGGTCAGGTTATTGTCCATCGAGCCCAATAAGGTACGACAGCTCTGGTAATTTCCTGACTACCCTCTGACTGCGCTTATGTGTTACAGTAAGTCTTCGGCTTGTGAGCGCTGACTTGGAAACATGATGATGGAAAACGTGTCTTATGTTGTTGTTCGTGCACGTTGAAGGATAAACTGGCCCGTGATGTGTGTGTGTGCGTGTGTGTGTGTGTGTGTGTGTGTGTGTGTGTGTGTGTTGTGTGTGTGTGTGTGTGTGTGTTTTGTTTTTTTTTTTTATGTTTTTTGTTTTTGTGTGTGGTGTTGTGTGTTGTGTGTGTGTGTGTTGTGTGTGTGTGTGGTGTGTGGTGTGTGTGTGTGTGTTTGTGTGTGTGTGTGTTGTGTGTGTGTGTGTGTGTGTGTTGTGTGTGTGGTGTGTGTGGTGTGTGTTTGTGTGTTGTGTGTGTGTGTGTGTGTGGTGTGTGTCCCCGTGTGCTGTGTGTGTGTGTTGTGTTGTGTTGTGTGTGTGTGTGTGTGTGTGTGTGTTGTGTTGTGTGTGTGTTGTGTTGTGTTGTGTGTTGTGTTGTTTGTGTGTGTTGTGTGTGTGTGTGTGGTGTGTGTGTGTGTGTGTGTGTGTGTGTGTGTGTGTGTGTGTTTTGTTAAATCTATCGTTTCCGGGACGTGTACATTTCATAATACTGTCACAATCCGAAACAGAACGAGGCGCAGTGCGCTCGTGCAGAATCAACACACAAAGGAGTTAATCAACGCTCAAATGACGTCACACACACACACACACACACACACACACACAACACACACACACACCACACACACACACACACACACACAACACACACACACACACACCACACACACACACACACACACACACACCACACACACACACACACACAAGCGCGCGAGCGTGCACGCACGCACGCACGCACACACATACTAAACACACACTAAACACACACACACACACACACACACACACACACACACACACACACACACACACACACACACACACACACACACACACACACACACACCACACACACACACACACACACACACACACACACACACACATAGCAAAAACAACAACACCAAAAGACCTGAGTCGACTACAGTAACTCTCACCTGGCATGCGAGTTTTAAAAAAAGGTACATAAACTCCACCAGAGAATGTATTTACTCGCATGCCAGGTGAGTGTTACCGTAGGCGACTCAGGTCTTCGTTGTTGTGTTTGTGCGACGTCTTCTGAGCTCTAATTAACTCCTTCGTGTTTATTTTGCAGAATTCTACTGTTTCGAACGGTTAACAACGACAAAAAGCTCAGCAACCAACGTTCCCTGCGGCTGCAGCAGACCTGATGCCCACACCGCACGCAAACCGGAGCCACTCGATCCTTGGCTGGTGCGAACTTGTCGTAAACAGTAAGTGAGAGACGAGAACTTCGTCGCGACGCGCTGACAGTAATGTTTACAGTGCCTGAGTTAAGACGACACAAAGCTGTCTATGTCCCAATATTGTAATAAACCTTCTGGATTCCGAGGACCTCAGAGCTCAGGAGCTGTGTGTGTGTGAAAGTCGAGGTGGCCGTCCTGGGCTCCCCGTCCCTAATAGTCCTTATGGTCTCTGTGGACGTAAAGCAACACTGAACTTGAACTGATCTGAGGACAACAAGCTCAGTGGCCCGACATTACGACGACACTAGAGAGGAAATGCGAAAAGATGCGATCGAAAGCTGTTCAGCAAAGCAGCGCATCATCACGCTAGTAGCAGTAAAAATAAAAAATAAAAATAAAAATAAAATAAAAATTTGTTCACGCTAGTAGCAGTAAAAAATAAAATAAAATAAAAAGAAATGTTAAATAACTGCAGGAAAACTGTGGACCAGTTAAAAGGCTCAGAACAGCGGAAGTGAGAGTTCATCAACCAATCAAACATTTTCACAGTTAAACGTGTTTAATTTATGCAGGAAAAAAAAAAAGCAACAGATGACGCTCATGGATTTTAAATTAAACCCGCACGTGTTGTCTCCGGACAAAATAAACGCTATCTTAAATCACGTATTCCTACAACCAGAAATTGTATCGGGGCGAACTAGAGGCCATCAAAATCACACGCAAATAAAAAAATTAAAAAAATTAAACAAACAAAAATAATAATAATAATAGACAGCATTTTCTCTATAGCGCTATTCTGTTTGTTTGTTTGTTTTTCTAAGTAAGCTCACTCAGTTATCTATCCATCCGTCATTATAATGTTTTCTTCGTGTGTTTGTAGTTTGTAAGGGGCTTGAACTCCTGCGCCATGGGTGGCATGTAGGTCCTCATGGTGATGACCACGAAACGAAGACGATGACGATGCTGCTGCTGCTGCTGATGATGATGATGATCATCATCATCATCATGGACATTTTTATGAACACTTCTGAAAGACGAGGTGAAATGTATGGTCTTTTCCGATCACTTACAATCTTGATGTGAACTAAATTGAAAGTACAGTTTTGCCGGACATCTGCAACAAAAAGAACAGGCGTTGGTGGAACTGGTCAGCGTTTGGCAGAATCAGACGTACGCAGCCAATCCGGCTTTCATACGCGCGCGCGCGCGCGCGCGCGCGCACACACACACACACACACACACACACACACACACACACACACACACACACACACACACACACACACACACACACACACACACACACACACACAACACACACACACACACACACACACAACACACAACACACAACACACACACACAGTGAGGCACGCACACGTGAAACAGCTTTCACATGTGGAAAAATGGAGTTTGTTTATAGGCAGTAACTTTAAATTTAGTCACGTTATTTCTCCCACGAATCCTGCCAAGAGTTGATTGCAGCGCCGTCAGAGACAAACATCCGGATCATGATCTGTATCACCTCAATTTACCAGTGACATCCATCTAAACTTCCCACTATAGTAATCGTATGTGATCATCACTCATGTAAAGGGGAAATGGGTACAGAGGAACACACAATTAAAAAACAAATTGAAATGGATAATTCCAGAATGAGGTAGCCCCCTCCCCCAACACACACTGTCTCTCTCTCCCTCTCTCTCTCTCTCTCTCTCTCTCTCTCTCTCTCTCTGCTCTCTCTCTCTCTCTCTCTCTCTCTCTCTCTCTCTCTCTCTCTCTCTCTCCTCTCTCTCTCTCTCTCTCTCTCTCTCTTCTCTCTCTCTCTCTCTCTCTCTCTCTCTCTGTCGTCTGTCTGTCATTCTCTGTCGGTCTGGAATCTGTCTGTCTGCACTCTTACATCTGATGGTAATCTCTCATCATCTCTCTCTCTCTCTCTCTCTCTCTCTCTTCTCTCTCTCTCTCCCTCTCTCTTCGCTCTCTCTCTTCTCTCTCTCTCTCTCTCTCTCTCTCTCTCTCTCTCTCTCTCTCTCTCTCTCTCTTCTCTCTCTCTCTCTCTCTGTCTCTCTCTCTCTTCTCTCTCTCTCTCTCTCTCTCTCTCTCTCTCTCTCTCTCTCTCTCTCTCTCTCTCTCTCTCTCTCTCTCTCTCTCTCTCTCTCTCTCTCTCTCTCTCTCTCACACACACACACACACACACACACAAAACATCCCTCTCCGCCATTCATTCTGACGCGTGCATGC
This sequence comes from Alviniconcha marisindica, assembly GCA_018857735.1. NCBI lineage: Eukaryota > Metazoa > Mollusca > Gastropoda > Provannidae > Alviniconcha > Alviniconcha marisindica. Next base: position 356,636 of record JABMCL010003470.1, read on the forward strand.
CCGCGTACGTCCATGCGTACGTACATGTGTGAGTGAGTGTGTGTGTGTGCACGTGTGTGGTGTGTGTATGTGCGTGTTTGTTTTGTTTTGTGTCATTGTGTGGGTGGGTGTGTGTGTGTGTGTGTGGGTGGGTGGGTGTGTGTGTGCCGGTGGGTGGGTGGGTGGGTGTGCCGTGCCCACGCGTGACCGTTTAAGATTATTCTCTTATACAAGACAGTGACAGATCAGACTTAACGAAGGGAATCAATCGCAAAGATCCAGCAAGTCGGTTCCTCATTCGAGACTTATATTGATGAACTCTGTTGAGGAACGGAGCCAGGCAAAGGCGCGGGGAGATTTGTCTCCCTTCCACAAATACGACTCCCGACGTTACTTCCCCTCCTACGGTCTCGACCTGCTGCACCATTTGTCTTATCTTCCCGCTAGTTCCATCTCGACTGCATTGATCTGGTTCCAGCCCCACTCCTTTCAATTGCCTTACAGTGAGGGGTGGGGGGGAGACAGAGACAGAGAGACAGATAGAGATAGAGACAGATAGAGAGAAGGAGGGAGGGAGGGAGACAGACAGACAGACAGAGACACAGAGAGAGGGAAGATTTTTTTCAGTCGAACGGCTGAAAACTATTTCTCTATCTTTCAGGATCACTGTCAGCCCACTTCCCTAATCATAGGATATTATAAACTAAAAGCCACCGTATTTCGTTGTGATGGATTATGCTTTTATGTTTCAGTATTTCTGTGGTGACTCTTGCTTTCGAAGTTTATTTGATGTAAGTATGTAATTCTCATGCTGCTTAATCAGTCAAAAATTACAAATACTTTTAGTCACAGTGACACTGTTTGATGCAAATAAAGATTATCCACC
>JABMCL010003470.1:367500-370000 GCA_018857735.1 Alviniconcha marisindica
GCATTGCACATGACCCTGAAAGCAGCGAAACTCCAATCGAAGCGTGTTCACTGGGGCATCAGGGTGGACCTACCCTCCTCCTCCTCCTGATCCCCCTCCACTGCATTTGTTGCAGGAGCGCTTGCAGAAGCTGTGCATGTAGGCGGGGTTTCTGTTGCACTCTCCGTTCCGAGTCCAATACGAGCAGTGAGTGTTCTGATCCTGGCAAGCTGCAACGGAGGGCAAAAGCGAAGTGCATCTGCAGTTGTTACTAGACCCGACCCGAACCAACACAAACCAAATCGCAAAGGAAACGCGCGCGCGCGCGCGCACGCGCGCACGCACACACGCACACACACACACACACACACACACACACGCACGCACACACACACACACACACACACACACACCACACACACACACACACACACACACACACACACACACATACGCACACTTCACAAATCATACACACACACATACTCTCTCTCTCTCTCTCTCTCTCTCTCTCTCTCTCTCTCTCTCTCTCTCTCTCTCTCTCTCTCTCTCTCCCCATACACACAACTCTCTCTCTCTCTCTCACAGACACACACACCCACACACACACACACACCACACACACACACACACACACACACACACACACACACACACACCACACAAAAGCAAACAACACAACAACACACACACACACACACACACACACACACAACACACACACACACACACACACACACACACACACACACACATACATACACACACACACAGTCAAATTGTTAAACAAAATCTCTCTTTTTAAAGAAGACACGAATCAATGAACTCAGCAAAAAAAAAATGTGATTGCTAGATTAATCTCGAAAAGATACTAAAATAAACTCAAAGCAGTCGGTGAGCCTTCCTCAGTACATCCATGTCGTTAACAAAATCATGACGAGACAAAACTCAGTTCGTGCATCATTTCACAAAATGCGCTGCCTGATCCAGTGGTGGAGAATCAGTCTGACACAGATTGCATCCATCACTGGAATCAATGGTGATTCGTCAGTCTCACTGGCCTGACATAGGCCAACACTGGTCCCTCATCAACCCATTTAACCATAATGATCAGGTCGCTATCGGCTGGACCGTCAGGAGTGTAAACTATAAACTACAGCATGCCCAGCAATCAGCTCTAATTTGGTCACGATCAAAAACCCATGGAGGCCAATTGCGGTCATTTGAAAATTGTATCCGGTAGTCACTGCCACCTGCTTCCTACTTCCATTGCCAATTACGTTGGCGGACAGTGGACCAAGTGGCTTCCTTTGGGCGTTTGCCATTTTGACAATGCCGTGGCCAGCTAGCCGCAGGTCGTGCGAAGGGTCAGTTGGATTCCCAGCGCGTCCCGGGAATGTTCAAAACCGGAACTTTTGATGAGGATTAATCTATTGCTAAATGAGTGCTATGCCATGGTCCATTTTTGAGAAAGTGGTGCCCGTTTTGTGAGTAGTGCGAGAGTGTTTACGTTCAACCAACCAGATCAACCAGGACAGTTATATCAGGGCGAATGAAGGCGAGACGAAAATCCTTTGACGTGGAAGGGGGGGGGGGGGGGGGGGGGGGGGGGAGAGAGAGAGAGAGAGAGAGAGAGAGAGAGAGAGAACTCGAAACTCGAACTCGAAAACTGTAATACTCAAGGATAGTAGCGTTAGGTCCATTTGGACCTATCAGTCCTTGCTATACTACAAACACCAATAAACACGGCAATACCACAAATATTATAAGCACGATTAAGCAATTGATTAATGCAGTTTCACAGTTGATTAATGCAGTTTCTCAGTTCATACAAATGTGCAGAAACATCACAGAGAGACACAGAGAGAGAGACAGAGAGAGAGAGAGAGATTTGAACTCTTTTGGGGATTAACCTTTTTCCTGCCATGACAACGCTATATGACGTCACTGGCAAACTGTTCCCAGTTACGTACGTGACATGGTATGGCAGCCTGCTTGAGTTCCAACACCACGCAGAAGAAATGTCTTACACTTAATGTTTCTGGTTAGCTGGGACTCTCTTTGAGACACAGTCTCGGGAGGAACCGGAACCGGAAATGCACATTCTCCGACCACAAGGAAAGGGTTAAACAAGGAAAACAAAACCAACAGCAGTTGAAATCAGACTTACTTCCACCGCCTCCTCCTCCTCCTCCTCCTCCACCTCCACCACCACCACCACCACCACCACCACCGCCGCCGCCGCCACCACCACCACCACCTCCACCACCCGTTTCGGTGCCGTCGCAGATCTTGTAAGGAGAGCCAGGGCACCAGCATTGGCAGTCTTTGCCCAGGAATCCGGCGGAGGGGCAGTCGCTGTTAGACTTGGTGCATCCTGCCGCTGCAACAACACACAGCACGTACAGTTACAAAGTGTTCTGGTTCAAGTTCAACGTTGCTTCACGTCCACAGAGACCACAAGGACCATCAGGGACGGGGAGCCTATGGCGGCCACCTCGACTTTCACATAGCTCCTGAG
>JABMCL010003470.1:375000-382872 GCA_018857735.1 Alviniconcha marisindica
GATTAAACAAGACTTTATTCCAAGTACAAAATAAAAAATACAGTGAAACCTTCATGAGCTCACCAACAAGCTTGTGGCTATACGCGGTGAGCTCCTATACACACATGCTGAAAAGGAAACAAATGAATGGCGGACGAACAATTGGAAATAAATTCTAGTTTTACAAAACCAACAATTGTTTAATTGTTTGTTTGTTTGTTTGTTTGGTGGTGGTGGTGCTGCTGCTGCTGGTGTGTGTGTGTGTGTGTGTGTGTGGTGCGTGCGTGCGTGCGTGCGTGCGTGCGTGCGTGCGTGCGTGCGTGCGTGCGTGCGTGCGTGTGTGTGTGCTTGGGGGGAGGCGAGGAAGGGGGCGGGGGGGGGGGGGGGGGGGGGGGGGGGGGGGGGGGCGAGTGAATACTGCGTTGCTTCTTTGTCCATATCTAGTCCTAGTGAATCGACAGGAAGAAAGTCTGTCTTTCACATCGAACTTCGAACGTATAAAATTACCAGTCGGGACATAATATCCCGCTTGTAGTAAACATGAGATCAGCAATATAATTCTAAAGTTATAACAGGTCATTTTGATCCATTTGATTAAACTGTGACTTGTCTATGATGAGGCGAGAATGCGAGAATTTGTTAATGCAACAGAGACGCCCTATTTTGCTTCAAAATGAGCTTCTTGGGGCTCACCCATGTTGGTTCGTTCTTTACCAAAGTGGGTTGGTCATGACGTAATGTACACTTTTGCCACACATGTCGGCCTTCAGGATAACTGGCTTGGTAAAAATGGCAGCGCTCACGTCAGTGGGTTTGATTTTTTTCCCCCCGACTTTCCTATGTGGGTATTCAACAAGTTAATCCATAAATCCACTGACAAACTGAGTGTTTCGGAGAAGAAAAAAAATCACTACTGACTGCTGATGAGAAGAACAAGCCGTAAGGAACCAGGAGAACTTATCCCCAAAAGAGGACAGGTCACTAATAAAAAAACTTTTTTTTTTTCTTTCTTTTTTTTCAAATGCGATGTTTCGACAGACGTGTCCTTATCAGAAAAATATAACTACGTTAGCAGTTAGCTGGGTGGTTGTTTTTGATGTTGTTGTTTTTTTAATCCTACACATCTGTCAAAACGTCGTAGTGTTTTTTGTTTGTTTGGATGGTGGTGTTTTTTTGTTTGTTTTGTTTGTGGGTTGTTGTTGTTGTTGTTTTGTGTGTGTGTTTTTGGAGGGGCGGGTGGGTTAGTCTGTGCGTGCGTGCGTGCGTGCGTGCGTGCGTGCGTGAGTGTGTGTATGTGTGTGTTTAATCCGTGACCTGTCTTCCTTTGGTGACTATGTTTCCCTTGTTCCTTATCTACAGAGTGTTACTATTATAATCCCTATTCCATTCCTATTGAAAGGTCTAGTGATGCTTCTTCGCAATGGTCCCCGAAGAAGAAGAAGAAGAAGAAGAAGAAAAAAACTGATGATGATAGTGGCTACAAAAACAATGTGTGTAAGCAAGTTCAGCGTGTCCAAATAAAAATATACAATGGAGACACCAACACTGTGGTTAGAGGTCATCACTGCAATGACTCACGCGGTCTGTTGCATCTCGTTCCATTGTTCCTGGCTGAAGACCATGTCCAGCTCAACCCTCACGTCATTGTTGCCGAGGTCATAGAAGAACTCAAAGTCGGCGGCTGGACACGAAATAGAGGCGACAAGTTAGTTAGTTAGTTGGTTGATGCTTTGAGCCCAGCCATACAGGGTTATAAATTATCAGGGCTAAAGAGGGGACAAACAGTTCAGTCTTTTTTTTAAATTAAAATGTGTGTAATGATAATGTTCTGTTGTCTCCGTCACCGTTATCTTTTTGTATAATCATGAAAGAAGAGACACTTTAAAATATTTTCATATGTCAAAATTAACTAACGTGAGCTGTAACGCAACACCCATTTTAGCCGACTAGTTGGACCGGGGGGAAAACTCAAAAAAGAGACACTTTAAAATATTTTCATATATCAAAATTAACTAACGTTAGCTATAACGCAACTCCCATTTTAGCCTACAAGTTGGTCCGGAGGAAAACTCAAAGAAGAGACACTTTAAAGTATTTTTACATATCAAAATTAACTAAAGTTGGTCAATAATGCAACTCCCATCTTAGCGTACAAGTTGGTCCGGAAGTGACCCTGTGTGGCTGACGCGGCATTAAAATCCAAGAACTAACTGAGTGTGTGTGTGTGTGTGTGTGTGTGTGTGTGTGTGTGTGTGTGTGTGTGTGTGTGTGTGTGTCTGTTTGTCTGTGTCTGTGTCTGTGTGTGTGTGTGTGTGTGTGTGTGTGTGTGTGTGTGTGTGTGTGTGTGTGTGTGTGTGTGTGTGTGTGTGTGTGTGTGTGTGTGTGTGTGTGTGTGTGTGTGTGTGTGTCTGTCTGTCTGTTTGTCTGTGTGTCTGTGTCTGTGTCTGTGTCTGTGTGTGTACGTTGCCTGATACTGTCTAATGGTTTTGTTCCAGGAAGGCCCAAATCGGCTCTCTTGTTTACTTGCACAAAATACAACTTCACAGGTCGACCGGGAGTTGTCTTGACAGTAGGAGTGGCGAGCGTCTTAATCGGTGTAATTAAGTTATCCAACAAGGATTATAAGCTGTTGGTGACCAAGGTTGACACCTACTTGTATTGGCGGCCTCAGAGATGATGCTGTCGATGGACGTTGCAAGGACATGTTGATTACTTAGCAACGTCGCTGCTGTTCCCTAAAGAGGGAGAAAAACAATGGTAAAAATGAATGAATGAATTAAAAAAATGTGTAGATGGCGTCCACACAGATCCTTTCGTGTTCACAGTTCAGTCTATGCCTGGACATTGAAAAACAAAATCCATTCGAAACGAAGGAGGCTACGGTAATGTGGAGAAAATGTCACTCTTTAACTAAATTCTTACAGATTTTGCATTTGATTTTAGAGAGAGAGGGATGATGTAACGTAAAATCAATCTGGTGGGCTATAATGACATAATGTGACATCCCCTCTGAAAGTAAAGTAAAATAAAACTCGGAAAGCCATTCCATAAGTCTGAACCTCTTCATATTGAGTGTTTACGTTAGGCTACAAGTAAAATTTACAACTCTGAAAATTATGTCATAAGTCTGAATCTTTTTCTCACACAAAAACACTTACCAACAATATTGTGAAGAACGCGGCAGACTTTACATCCCGCAACATTTTTTGATTTGGTTGAAAAAGAAAGCAACACTAGACTGCATGAATTTTAGCTACTCGGCTGAAATTTCATGTCCTGAGTCAGGTCCGTTGTTTAATAAAGACTGACTCGAATTCCTGCAGAACGCACTGCTGCCGATTATATTCGAGGCGTCCGTTGCGGAGTATCTCTTGATGTCATTTCATTGGCACTCCGATTCAGTCCAGCTTAATTTGATACTTACGAATCTAATGCGTCTGTGACAGGCGTATAATGAACTCTAATTCAACCCTAGTTGGAGCTATTTTATATAATGTCCCTGTATGATGCGGAGATTAATGTAATTTGAAATAATATTGCCTGTCCGAGTACTTGAATATTTCTTCACTGGTCATCAGGTTTGAATAAAATTCAGTCTGTCAAAATAATGGTTTTGATCACTGATATAGTGTAGTGATAGTACTATCTATCCGGCGTAGTTTCAATACATTCGGGGAACAACTATTTCGACAAGTGCCAGTACTTGCTTATGCTCCCCCCTTCCTCCCTTCCCCACCCCCTTACCCCCCCCCCACCCCCCCACCCCCCACCCCACCCCCACCCCCACGCAACCCCCCCCTCCCCTCTCTCCTCCCCTTCTTCTTCCCTTTTTCGTCTTCGGTTCCCTTTTACTTCAGAGAAATAATAATGATAACATTTTATTTTTAAATCACATGTGTTGTGTGCTTTTGTCGATTCCGGGTGATAATTATTATGTGAAGAGACATCCGTCATGAAAAGATGTGGATGATTGTTTCTCTCCTCGACCTGTTGCAATGGGTTTCTGGGTGACAGCATCTTTAACTTTGCGGTCCAAGCAGTCGTCAAACAGATACGACTGACATAATTATCTCCCTTTACCAAGCCTTGATAAACGCCACGACGCGCTTTGGCGAGATCAAAAGATCAAGAGATCTAGAGGAGGGAGGTGGAGCTGGACCTACAAGTTAGCCCAGAAGAGATCATGAGTAGGGAGGTGGAGCAGGGACTGCGAAAGTTGGACTTCTTTCGCTTCGAGTTGTTCCTCAACAGCAGTGCAACGGACATTGTCCTTGTGACTAGTCCTGCCCAAGCACGGCAGTTGAAACAGCAATTGCGCAGTGCACTAGTCGCTGGGCAATGGCGAGGGGACACCGCCTCAACACTTCCATCGTTCTGGCGGCGGTCCACGGTCTCTCCGGTCTTTTTCGGGCGGTATCCGCGGTTGAGCCTTCACTCTTTCGTCCCCCCCCCCCCCCCCCCCCCCCCGTCCCCGTCCCTAATAAGCCACCTCGCTTCTGTGGACGTAAAGCAAAATGGTCCCGGTCCGTCCTTTGGCATTTGACAGTTGCCTCTGACACTACACAGCAAAGTTCGCTCAACGATGAGGCAGAGGTTAAATATGCTACGAAGAGATCCAGCCCACGTCATGAGTTCGCCTCCCATTAAAAGCAGATGTCCGCTTTTTCAGGGGCCGTGGTTAATGCATGTCACTATCAGAAGCAGAAGCATGTTCTGGGGTCCGCGACTGGCTCGTGTTCTACACGTACGAACGAAGGCTTTTGGAAACAAATGCCACGAGAATGAATTTATTGACTGATGTAACCCCGCCTTCTTCCACACACCCCTTTTTGTCGTTGTCGTTGCTGCTGTTTTGCTCTGTTCTGTGTTTTGTTTGTTTGTTTGTTTGTTTGTTTGTTTGTTTGTTTGTTTGTTTGTTTTGTTTGTTTTGTTTTGTTGCTTGTTGTTTATCTTTTTCGTGGTCATACGGTGCGCGACGGTTTGTTTTTACAGTTTTTTTGTTTGTTTGTTTTCTCAGTGGTTTCTTCTCTGCATGTATAATGTTTCATATCAGTCTAGGCTTCTCATCGTTGTCATTCTACTCCGACAACACTCACCAACTGCAAACTAAGCAGTTCATTTCTATCAACGTTTGTTAGCGTGCTTCGTTTGTTGTCTGTTACCGATAAAAAATTGAGATTTCACTAACATCTTTCGCATGCTTTTATATTGTCGTCCCTTTACTGTGTTTGGCTATTCTGGTTTCAGAACGCTAACAGTCTTCATATAATTATTTTATGTTGCTGTTGTTTCTATAAATCTCAGCAAGCAAACACACACACACACACACACACACACACACACACACACACACACACACACACACACACACACACACACACACACACACACACACACACACACACAGATATAGAGAGAGACAGAGACAGAAAGAAAAATGAATGACAAACGAATAAAAGTTTTCTTTTCTTCAACGTTTATTTAGTTTGCTCACAAAAGCGAACAGCAAACAAACAAGTAAATATGAGTTTGCTCTCAAAACGCGAGCAGCAAACAGGAATAAATAACAAGTATTTACAATGTTTTTCCCAAAATGCAGCATACAGTGTACATAAAAGTCCAACGGTAAACATAAACCGTTTGTGCATTTTGGAACATTCATTCTTCACAGTCATCATCACAAAAAGTCTTTCACTTGTTCTTCACTCGCATCCAACATCCATCACACGTCACACTCAGTCCACCTCCTCCACTGTGGGGCCGTTACTCTGATGTGACGATCGCGAGTCGGAGGCCGAGTTGTGTCCCTGTCCGTGCAGCTTGGCCATGAGAGGGGAGCAGAGTTTCTGAACCTCCTGCAGCTTGTCGTCGTACTCCTCCCTCTCCGCCAGCGAGTTGTTGTCCAGCCAGCTGAGAGTCTGCTCGCACGCCTTGCTGGCCGCGTCTCTGTCTTCGCTGCTCAGCTTGTCGCCCGCGTCGCCCACAGCTTGTCGCACGGAGAACACGTAGGCCTCCAGCTTGTTGCGGGCCTCCACGCGCTGGCGCTGCTTCTCGTCCTCCTCCCGGTACCTGTCCGCCTCGTTGACCATGCGGTCGATGTCCTCCTTGCTCAGGCGGCCCTTGTCGTTCTTGATGGTCACGTGCGACGACTTGCCCGTGCTCTTGTCCTGGGCCGTCACCGTCATGATGCCGTTGGCGTCGATGTCGAACGTCACCTCCACCTGCGGGACACCGCGAGGGGCCGGCGGGATGCCGGTCAGTTCGAAACGTCCCAGCAGGTTGTTGTCTTTCGTCATGGCGCGCTCTCCCTCGTACACCTGCACGGTCACGGCCGGCTGGTTGTCCGAATAGGTGGTGAAGGTCTGCGACGTCTTGGTGGGGATGGTGGTGTTCCGCTCCACCAGTTTCGTCATGACGCCACCGGCCGTCTCGATGCCCAGCGACAACGGCGCCACATCCACCAGCAAGACGTCACGGATGACGTCACTCTTGTCACCGCTCAGCACGGCAGCCTGCACGGCGGCTCCGTAAGCCACAGCCTCGTCAGGGTGGATGGACTTGTTCAGCTCCTTGCCGCCCATGAACTCCTGCAGCAGCTTCTGGATGCGGGGGATTCGCGTCGAGCCTCCCACCAACACCACCTCGTGGATCTGGCGCTTGTCCATCTTGGCGTCTCTCAAGGCCTGCTCCACTGGCTCCAGGGTGTGACGGAACAGATCCGCGCACAGCTCCTCGAACCTGGCCCTCGTGATGCGTGTGTACAAGTCCACGCCTTCGTACAGGGAGTCGATCTCCACGCTGGCCTCGGCACTGCTGGACAATGTGCGCTTGGCACGTTCACACGCTGTGCGCAGACGTCGGAGAGCCCGCGAGTTCTTGCTGATGTCCTTCTTGTACTTGCGCTGGAACTCCTGAGTGAAGTGCTGCACCAGGCGGTTGTCAAAGTCTTCACCGCCCAGATGGGTGTCTCCCGCTGTCGACTTCACCTCAAACAGCGAGCCCTCCGAGATGGTCAGAATGGACACGTCAAAAGTGCCACCTCCCAGGTCAAAGATGAGAATGTTCTTGTCTCCCGACACGTTCTTGTCCAGTCCGTAGGCCAGGGCGGCCGCTGTGGGTTCGTTGATGATCCTCAGCACGTTGAGGCCGGCGATGGCACCCGCGTCTTTCGTGGCCTGCCTCTGAGAGTCGTTGAAGTAGGCCGGCACGGTGATGACGGCGTCCGTGACCTGCTGACCCAGAAAGGCCTCGGCCGTCTCCTTCATCTTGCTCAGCACCATGGAGCTGATCTCTTCCGGCGCCAGCGTCTTCTTCTCCCCCTTGTGCTCCACCTGCACCTTGGGCTTGCCGTTGTCGTTGACCACGGTGAAGGGCCAGTGCTTCATGTCGCTCTGCACGCTGCTGTCCGTGAAGCGGCGGCCGATGAGTCGCTTGGCGTCGAACACCGTGTTCTCCGGGTTCATGGCCGCCTGGTTCTTGGCCGCGTCCCCCACCAGACGCTCCGTGTCCGTGAAGGCCACGTAGCTGGGCGTCGTTCTCTGCCCCTGGTCGTTGGCGATGATCTCCACCTGCCCGTGACGGAACACGCCCACACACGAGTAGGTGGTGCCCAGGTCGATGCCGATCGCTGGACCCTTGCTCGTCGAAGTCTTAGTCATTTTCGCAGTAATTCTGTATCAAATACGTTGACTGCCTTTCTTCTGCGGTACGCAGTATAGCGTAGATCGTAGTTTCCTCGTCTAGTTGTGACTTGAAGTCAATCGGCGTTTCAAGCGTAATCTGCCATTGCTGTCGCCATCTGCCCTTTATATATTCCCAAACGTTAGCATTCGAGAACGGTACAGAAAGCAGACGACGCTTCTCGATTGATCTAGAGGGCCAGCGAACGGGCCA
>JABMCL010000746.1:0-55000 GCA_018857735.1 Alviniconcha marisindica
TACTTGAAATCAAATAGTCCTGTATAAACTGTTGCTGAATGATTGAAATAAATGTGTCTTTTTCAAAATTACCAATGGCTTTTGTTTGTATATTTCAGCTCAGTGTTCTTTGGGGCCCTTAATTTTTTGGTGACAAATCACCATGCTTGTCATCACAAAGCAATTTAAGCAGGTTTCTGTGTTGAGTGCCAGCAGAATATAAATAGACACCCAAACATGACTGTTATTGTCACCAGTTTATTAGTCATATATATGCTTGTGATTTGATAAATTGTTTTAAAATTTGTGCAAAAAAACGTCTCAGAGAACCCTCCTGGAAGTACATTTCTCAGTTGCATGTAAGTGAATGTAAATGCTGATATTGCTTATGTTTACTATTGATTGCATTTTGTGTAGAACTGTGAGCCTTTTTTTCTTTTTTTCTTCTTTTTTAAGTGTGTTTTGGTAATTGTGTTTTGACCTGGTGAATACGTGTGAAGCGTGAATACGTGTGATTCATCCAGAGGTGCCCTAGCTGGTGCGGCTGACAGAACATAAAAATTGAAGAACTAACAAGCTAACAAGTGGTTCTGTTGTTTTTTCTTTTGAGTGCTTCTTTTTGGTTGGTTAGTGTTTGGATTTTAATGTCCTGTAAGCCACACCGGATCACCTCAGGACAACTCACACTTTCACAATTTGTGTGTACCAGCTCAAAACATGAGTCACTAAACAAAGTAAAAAGCTGGATCACAGTTCTGGACACAACACAGTCAACAGCAAACACACAGCACTTGACACAGGAATCTGCTTCAGTCGGTCATGACACTTAGAATGTTACCTCTTTTGTTCCATGGGTCAGCAGGGGAAACTGCATTAACCATAATTAATGCAGTTTAAAATGTAGGCAGTAGAGAACGAAAGTGTAGGTAAATGAACCAGTAAGGTAGAAATTAGGACAAGCAAGAAATTCCAGGCAGTAGTTGAAGCATGCGCGGCTGTATTCTGAGTTAAGTACTGTTCTTTTTAGCACTAGTGTGGTTGGTTTCTTTTCAGTTCTTTCTAGGGATTTTGCTTCAGGTCTTCTTCCACATTTGTCTTCTTAATAATTAAAGTGATTTTGTTCTTCATAGCAGTTAGCATTTGTGTAGCTCCTTTTTATGAGTTTTTTTGTTTTGTTTTGTTTTTTCTCCTTTTTTAGTTTTTTTGTTTGCTCTTTTTTTTTCCACTCAGCTTTTCCACTTTTGGGGTTCTATTCTCTGTAGTACTTTGCAGGGCTCTTTTAACCTCTGTTAGTTTACTTTCTTTCTTTCCAGTGTTTCTTTTTGGTCTTTAATTTTTTATTTTTTTTACCAATGTCCTGAGGTGACCCAGTGTGGTTGATGGTACGTTAAAATCAAAGAACTGTTTCTTGATCGGTCTACCCATCTCTTCTTAGTCATGTTCTTCTTAGCACATCTGTTCTGAGTACTTCCCCCTTTCTTTCCTTTTCCCCCGCTTTTCTTCTATCCACATAGTGTCAGTGGTTCTGTTCTTTTCAGCTGCACAAGTTTACTCCATGGGATTATTTACTTGTGTTAATGTTCTTCACTTATAGCTTTTTCTAGGTAAACTCCACATGGCTCAGTCACACGCACACATTCACTCGTAATCGTAAACAGACTCAAGATCCCCCGGGGTCTGTCCACACCGGTAGAGTGAACTTCCTTCAAAGGGAGAGGTCCACGTGACTGACTGTAAAAAGCAGCAACAAACTACCTGCTTACAGCATATACAGGAGGGAAAAAATAAGCAGTCAATCAGATCCATGTACTGGCTGTTATTTAAAAAACTAATCAAAAACGACAACAACTAAACAGCAAGTGAACAAAAAAACGCAGCACATTGAGAGAGTGCGTATAGTTCTGTGTGTGTGTGTGTGTGTGTGTGTGTGTGTGTGTGTGTGTGTGTGTGTGTGTGTTGCTAAACAGGGAAGGGACTTGGGTGTACAGCTCTGTTAGTACACCTATAGTACTTGTAAACACGGATAGCTTTGTGCCTGACCGGTTACAGTGATTATGTGACCCATTTTTTGCCACCTTATATGGGCGATTCAGGCGGGGTTGTTAACTCCCTTGACTTTTGCCCGGCATTGCTTAAGTCCCATGGCTGCTTTTACTTCTGGTGCGTACTTTTTCACAATGGAAGGCGGTGACAGTGAATTTGCGAATTTTACACTGCCAACTTTAAAGGCATTTTTGGAGGCCCGTCGTCAGAATGTGTCTGGCAATAAGCAATAACTTGTTGCTTGTGCTAAAGGATGCCCCAAAACGCATTTTTTTCCCACGAACTCGCGATCTTCTGGTCAGCCAAAAAACGATGCAAAGACACTTTTTTCCCCCACCCTCCATCCCCTTTCCACGGGGGTAATTTTTGCAACTGCAACAGTGGTGGCATTTGTAGTGCTTCTCAATTCTAAGTAAACATGGTGCTTAACGTCCACAGAAATCATAAGGCAATTCTAATTATGATGATGATGAAGTGATGCTTAATGTCCTCAGATGTCAGTTGACATATTAGGGACAAGCTGTGACCAATGCCGAAGCTTGTTCAATATATCTTTACGTCCACGGAAACCAGAAGGCTCGTTAGGACGGACAGCCCAGGACGGCCACCTCGACTCTCACACAGCTCCTGAACTATGAAGGCAATTCTAAGTAAGTAAGTAACTTAGTAAGTAAACATGGTGCTTAACGTCCACAGAAACCATGAGGCTTATTAGGGACGGGGAGAAGGGGGGGAGGGGGTATGGAGGTGGGGGGAGAGGGAGATTATATACCTATCGCTACACTGTCACCACCAGAATGACTTCTGCATTAAGATGGGCAGCGATGAGAGCCATTTTAATGTTTCAGTAGGGAAGTGATGGACAAAGTCACAAGGCAGCGTCCACAAACCACAACCTTTCTGAAGAGAAAGGAGAGCCGAAGCGGTATCGAACCGAGGTCCTTCCGCTTACCAGCCTAACGCCTTACCGCTAGGCCAAACCGGCTCACAGGCAATTCTAGGTGGTGATGAAGTGATGCTTAAAGGACAAGTCCAAGGTTTGGGGTGATTTTTGACACGATTTCCGTTAAGTTCTCTGATGAGAACAATGATATAGGCGAAATTGTGATCTGAGGGTTATAAATGCACGAAAACGGGCATTTTCTGTCGTACCGAAAGCGTCGCCATGACGCTGAAAGTCATCTACACATATGCGCACTACGTCACTCTGGGGAGTCGCCGCAAAATGGCTAGCAGCCACAGGGTCCACTTGGAAAACATTTCCAGTTCGAATCTCCAAGGATGAAGCTCCGACGCTATTGTCAGCAGTGGGCCTTTGTTTATTTCCTCCTTGTTGTTTAATCTTTCTCGAACCTTGTTAGGTGCGTGGCGTTTCAGTCTTTTTCGTTCTGTTTACTCTAGCTTTCACAACAGGCTAGACCTCATCAGGGAGCCTGCCTTTTATTGGGTGTTTTATTTTATTTTTAAAAATTTATCCATGTTTGTTTCATCATATGTAAAAATGAAAAAGTTTTGTTCGTTCTAGTTCAATAGACTAGCGATTTCGTGACCTCCCTGGGTTTGGGGTTTGGCTAGTTACCGGTTCTTACCATTCACTGTTTTTTTCTCTTGGCTTGCCCTTTTGTTTCTCGAGTTAAATCGTTCATTTACGATGTACGAGTGAGGGGGTAGTCTCGATGTTTAACGAACCTCTCTTTCTTTGTGTGGGGTAGTTCGTGAGTGTCTGTTGCCCTGCAGTGTTTGTTGTCACTGCTAAGTGGTTTGTATCGTGTACACGGATTACTATCCAGCCTTTGTCCGTTGCTCCTGACATTACTTCCCTCCTCTTTCTTTTCAGAAAGTGTTGTTGTTGTTTTCTCTCTCTTTTCCCCTTTTTTTCACCATGCTTCTTTTCTTTTTTATTTTTGGGTTTTTTTGGCCAATTTCGTACCCGCTTGTTAGCTTGCCTGATTGGGGCACCCATTTTTTTTCTTTCTTTTGTCGTCTGCATTTGTTTACATCCCGATGCTTTGTCATCGGTAGTCCTGATTAGCGTTTTGCTTTATCAGTCTGCAGCCTTTGTTTTTCTAGATGGAAGCCGGGTTAGTGAGGGGTTAGTTTAGAGTTAGTTATGGTTAGTTTGGCTTTCCATCTGTTTGTTGTTGGCACAATTATTTTTGCTCTTGCTCTTCTGACTGTAGTCGTCCACCCCTTTGTTGCGACAGTAGTCTATTAGACTGTTGTGATTTGGTGGCGTTTTGTGTGTGTGTTTCCACCTTATGCTTGCAGGTAGGCCCCGTTTGGGATTTTGAGGTGGTTTCAGCTGTTTTGTTTCTTTCATTTGGTGTCAGCTGTTTGCTTGATTTGATTAGGGCAGCCATTTTTTGTTTCACCAGCATTTGGGGTTTTGGGTTTTCTTTCTTTCTTTGCCACAGGCATTTGTGGTCTGTTCTTTCTTTGCCACAGGCATTTGTGTACGGTCTCTTTCTTTCACGGCCTTTTCTGCCGTAGGCATTCGTGTTAGACTTTTGTCTTTGCCTTGTTAGCGTTTGTTTCAGGGTATCAGTGTATCTCTCAATTTTTCGCATCACGCTGTGCGCTTGCTGCTCCGGCGTCAGCTTCATCCTTGGAGATTCGAACTGAATTTTTTCCAAGTCGGTTACCCTGTGGACAGCCCTACTAAATTCCGCTTTGAAGCAAACCCCATTTGGTATTCCGCCATAAAGTTTACGAAATCGCACTCAGCGAAGTACTCGCCACACAAATGGGCGGCGTGACTGAGGCGCAGCATCAAAGTCAGCTCGTTTGAATTGTAAAAATTTAACCCCTTTTCGCCTCACAGCGGGTCGATCCCGCGGGAACTCGTGCATAGTTACGCTTAGGGTTGCTTGTGAGTTGTTCAGTTTGCTGCAATACAGTAGGCCGGCATGGTTAGAGCTTTTTGTCGACCACCGCATACACATTCAATGAACAATCAAAAATGGCACCACACTGGGCTCCCCAGACTGACGTCACTTCCGAGAAAGCACGTGATGATGGAGAACCCGAGACAGAGTCTCGGCCAGCCTACAGAAAATAAAATCGATTAAAAACCAACATAAACATTTTTATTTCATTTTTTATTTCATTAAATCTCAAACTAGTGACTCATTTGTCAATCATTTCAGTGGTCATTTTGCATACTTAAAAACCTTGGACTTTTCCTTTAATGTCCTCAGATGTCAGTTGACATATTAGGGACAAGTGACCAATGCCGAAGCACGGTGCAATAAATCTTTACGTCCACGGAAACCAGAAGGCTCGTTAGGACGGACAGCCCAGGACGGCCACCTCGACTCTCACACAGCTCCTGAACCGGCATGAGGCTTAGGTAGGTAGGTAGTGTTTTCTTAATGTCCTCAGATGTTTAGTTGACATATTAGGGACAAGCTGAGACCAATGCCGAAGCATGGTTAACATAATTTACGTCCACGGAAACCAGAAGGCTCGTTAGGACGGACAGCCCAGGGCGCCACCTCGACTCTCACACAGCTCCTGAACTATGAGGCAATTCTATGATGAAGTGTTGCTTAATGTCCTCAGATGTCAGTTGACATATTAAGGACAAGTTGTGACCAATGCCGAAGCACGGTTCAGTAATTCTTTACGTCCACGGAAACCAGAAGGCTCGTTAGGACGGACAGCTCAGGACGGCCACCTCGACTCTCACACAGCTCCTGAACTATGAGGCAATTCTAGGTTCAATTTCCACTTTTATACACAGCATGAAGCAACGCCTACTCAGAAATCGGCCCGGAAGTGACGCTGCGACCTCTCAGTCGCGACCTCTTGCGCGAAAGATTACAAAGGACATTCACTCGTGCAAACCAGCTTCACTGAACCGCCCATATGATGTCACATTAGTTTATAGCTTGTAAACTTTACAAAGACAACGCTTGTGTGTGTGAGATTTCACAGTGAGATTTCACTTGCAGGGCTCATTTCTCCTCTGAATGCCGATTTTTAAGGCTTTATGTTAGAGCCATCTTCCATCAGCTCCTCATAATCATTTTTTTTTTTAGACCAGAAATTGTTTATTGATTGAATCCTTGGTCTCTACTTTTTTAAATCAAAAAACGAAAACTCCCACATTATGGCAATTGCAATAATGGAAGAAACAGGGAAAATTCTTGTTCTTTTAACATAGCCCAACTTGGCCAAAAGGGGAATTTCTTTACCAGTTTGTTCTTTTTATGGAAATTTGTGGGAAAAAATACTTCCAATTTAAAAGACTTTGAGCAAAAAGAGCAAAGACGGGAAAATCGAGTTCCAAGGGAAAGTGAAACCCCATTTGTAACTGCAAAGGGCCAAGTCAGTAAACCCCGGCTTGTGGCCATCTTGAAACGGTAAGTCCGGAAAACTACTTTTTATTCATAAACTCGCGCACGCATGTATCCAGATGTGTCTGGAAAACCACTTTTTATTCATATAACTCATACACGCATATCCAGGTGTGAGTGTGTGTGTGTGTGTGTGTGTGTGTGTGTGTGTTGTGTGTGTGTGTGTGTGTGTGTGTGTCCTACACAAGTAGACAGATGTACATACAGATGCAGTCACTCGTCCAAGCATGACCGAAGGCAAGACTGACTCAGATCGTTTGTTCCGCTATATGCCACACTCATGCTGTCGTGAACTTGCCCACAGCAGATGTATCTGCAGATTTAACATGGACATAAATTGAAAATTAATTACTACAGTGCTCCCCCAAACAGGCCTATGCATTGATGCTCTGAGCATGACCCGTTTTTTCCACACAGGGCTCCCACAGTGGATGCAGAAATTAAGATCCCCTGTTGAGAACCTAGAGCTGACAAGTAGGTTCCCCAGGAGAGTACCTACCGAAAATAAATATGTACCAAAATGTGTGTCATGTGCATTGACAGATAAGCGGATTTAAAAAGTAATAATTCTACATTGTATTTTGTCCTCAGGTGACCCTCTGTGGTTGATGGGATGTTAAAAGTCAAGAACTGTGCAGGGGCAGAGGACATTCAAGGTGTGGACTCTGAACATGACATGAACATGACAGACTCTTGGTGAACAGCCAGTGCTATGAACACTGCAGACACTGAAGAGTACAGACGGAGAATGACTCACTGAACAGTACACACCCTGAACGCTACAGACACTGAACTGACACTAAACGCTACAGACTCTGAACCCTACTAACAACCGAATATTTGGCTGAACACTACCGACACTAAATAATAGTAGGAGACCATGAACGCCGTAGACTGTAACCCGGCTAACACTGAACACCATTGACTATGTATGCTACAGACTGCCCTGTAACTGAACGCTTAAGAAACTGAACTGAAATCTGAACACTACTTTGCATAACCTAAGAACTGAGCCGACGCTATAGCTGAAAACTGTGTCAAAGAATCCTACTGACACATAAACAGTACTGAACGACATTACACTGAAAACTCATAATACAGAAAGGAGCAAACGCTCTGAACGCTACATAATTATATGTCCATACCACAAAACATTTAAAATCACACCATGACATTCCACACCACACCGCAATTTCACGCCACCATTTCACACCATGCGCTCTTCTTCACACCATTCTGCACCACTTCACACTCTGTAGTCCATCCAGGCCACAGACATTCCTCATTATACAACATACCATTCCACATCACACCTTATAACAAATATATATCTTCCGTAGTATCATTTAACTCTGCCCTCAACACCCCCACCTTTTCTCCACTGGACTCTGATTACTTTGCCTGTGTGCGTGAAGTTGTGTGCCATTGGTTTCGTGCGTGTGTGTGTTCCGGCCACATTCGACATAAGTGCTGTAGTGTTTATGTAATTAGTAGGGTTCAGATTGCATTTCACATCACACTACTCAACTCCATACCACATTAAACGTTTTCACATCGCACATCATTCCATCACATCACACCATTTTTTTTTTTTACATCACACCACCTTTCACGTCACACCATTCCACACCACACCATTCCACATCACATTACTACATAAATAATAATGTACATTTATCATGCGCTCTTCAGGGCTCTGAGCGCTCACATGATACATATTAACCTTAAATATGATATTCTATACACGTAGAACACAGTCCTACCAAAACACAAAATATTAAACAAAAAACAAAAACGCACTACACAACACACACACACACACACACTGACTGTAGCAGAAACTGTGTACTGATATTAGTTAGGATGGAAATACTGTGAGAAGAGGAAGATTTTGAGTTTGGCTTTAAAAGATGACAGGGTTGAGCAATGTCTAAGGTCTTGTGGGAGTGAATTCCAAATGTGGGGTCCAAAGCTCCACGCCACATCTCGCCTAGGACCACCATATTCTACATCTGAGATCACATTACACTGCAGTCTGCCTCGGCACCACCATTTCACACCACCACATCTCAAAGCACATCTTCCACATCACACACCATTCCACATCCACAACTATACCACACCACACCCACATTCAACATCACAGCATATTTCACGCCACACCATATTCCACATCGCATAATACAACCAGTGACATCTTGATTTTACATCACACCACCACATCTGACATCGCAACACACTGCATCATTTTCCACATCTGACGTCGCACAACGATCACAGCACATTGCATATGGCGCATTCTTCATCACCACAATTCCACACCACCACATTTCATATCGCGTAACTTCCCACATCTTGCATTATGCAACATTCCACATACCAGGACACCACATTCCACACCACGCCATATTCCACATTTTGCATTTCAATCACACCATGTCTGAAATGGCAACATTCCACATCGCACCACATTTCACATAACGCTGACATCACACCACATTTCACATCGCACCATAATTCACATCAAATCACTCCACCACATCTCGGCACACCATTCCACATCACGCCCACATTCCACCTCGCACCACGCCATGCACATCGCCACATTCAAATTAAACACATCACACTATCCCACAGCACACATTCCAAAGCACACGTACCACACATCCCACACTGCATTTCAACCATCATTCCGCATCACACCGCCATGTCTAATATGGCGTCAAACCATTCCACATCACTCGGTATTCCACAACCACATTTCACATCACAACACACCACCATATTCCACATCGCGTCACCACATTTCACAACACCTCATCTGACATTGCATGACATCACATGTAGCATCACACCATATCGCACATATTCTACATCGCACCTTTATTCCACATCACACCTTATTCCACATCACAGCCACATTAGGATGAATAAGGCACAACATCCCACATCTGGCATTGCAAAACATTCCATATCGCACTATTCCACACCACGTCATGTGATGTGTGATCTCAGTGGTGGTATTGAATATGTGAAATGTGGTGTGATGTGAGATGTGGTATGGTGTGCTGCGCCGGAAATGTGGTTCGATGTGAAATATTGTTGAGCTGTAGTGGTGAGATGTGGAACTGGTGTATAACACATTGCCATTGCATCTGGCACATCATTACGGCCACCACATTTTACATTGCATCATTCCACATCAAACGCTATCTCTGGCATTATTCCAAACCACCACATTCCACGTCACACCATTTCTCGCCGTATCACACATTTCATATCGCACCAGCACCTCTCGCAGCGCACTATTCCGCTTTGCAATACCATATTTCAAATCGCACCATATCGGCCACATTATGCATCACACCACTGACATCTCGCATTGCACCCCATTTCACATTACTGACGTACCACATTATGGGCCACATTCCATGTACTCCACGTCACATTCAGATCACACCATATTGCCACATTTATGCATCGCACTACCACATCTCGCATCACACCACATTGCACAGCATTTCACATGCTCCACATCTTGCATCATTCCACCACATCTGCCTGTGATCACACACAATTCCACATCGCACTACCATGTACCACATAGCATTCCACATCACACGCCAGTACACCACCACTTTCTACATCCCACCACTTACCACATCTTGCATAACACCACCTCCACAACCACGTATCGCGCCGTGTCACAGCCCACTCTATCTCGTTCCACATCACACAACGTTCCACATCCCATCCTACAGAACACGTACCAATCCATATTACACCACCACTTTCCATAACCATTCCAGTTTGAGAGACTCTGAACTATATGTTATCCGTTTTATATTCTTTCATTCGTATACAACCTTTTATACCACATATCAAAACCAACACAAAAATGGTGGTGAAAAAGTGCAACTTTATTCATAAAGTACCAGAAAAAGTAATGCCAGTCTGCCCAAACACTAATTTGTTTTGAGTGGTAGTGTTTTTAATCCAGCTGAAGTGAACCTGCTGTTCTAAGTGATGATGATGATGAAGTGATGCTTAATGTCCTCAGATGTCATTTGACATATGTATGACAACCTTTTATACCAATGCCGAACCAACTGGTGGGAATAATCTTTACGTCCAGAAAACCAGTAAGGCTCGTTAGGACGGACAGCCCAGGACGGCCACCTCGACTCTCACACAGCTCCTGAACTATGTTCTAAGTGAAAACGACTGCTGCTTTTCATCTAGTTCTTTTTTCTTCTCACACCGTCACGGTGTGTCGGACCGACATGTTTCACGACGTAGTCACGCACAAACTGTGGAGCCACCTGCTTCAGGGCTGGGTTAGTGATTCAAACGCGGCGACTAACCGATTTAAATTGGTTTGCGCAGTCATTCTTACGGCCGGCTTCAAAAAACAAAAAAACACGCATGCACATCACATAGGCGCGCGTGCGCACACACACACACACTCACGCACGCACGCACACATCAATCAGTAGTGGTATTATTTTCAAAGTTGATGGTATAACGTGCATTAACAATCTCTCTCACACACGTGCACACACACAATATTATTGTAGCAGAAACTGGGTACTGATGATACTGTGAACGAAAATACCGTGAGAAGAGGAAGGTTTTCAGTTTGGCTTTAAAAGATGACCGGGTTGAGCAGTGTCTAAGGTCTTGCGGGAGTGAATTCCAAATGTAGGGTCCACAGCAAGAGAAGGTGCGAAACTGGCCACGAGTCTCTGTTTGTATTGTTGGATTTTCAGCATGCGGGTGTCGGAAGAAGAGCCGCGTTGTGTACGAGACGGAGTGTAGATATGTAGCAGTTCAGAGAGATCAGCAGGACCAGAACCATGTATAGCACTGAAACACATACAAGCGACTTTATACTTAATACGTTCTGAAATGGGAAGCCAGTGCAGTTTTTCCAGGAGAGGTGTTGAGTGGTGGTGACGGGATGCCAAGAGAACGAGTCAGTCTTGCGGCAGCCAAGTTTTGAATTTTCTGGAGAGGCTGGATGACAGAATTAGGTGTACCCATGAGGAGACGGTTGTAGTAGTCACTGACTGATCCGTGAGAGGATATAGGAGTAACAAGAGTCTTGGCTGCATCTTCAGTGAGAAACCTGCGAATCGAACTAATGCGTTTAAGCTCGAAATAAGCAGTTTGACAGCTTTTTGTGACGTGCTTCTTCATGGACGAATGAATGAATGAAAGGTTCCTGGCAGAATCAGAAAATGGGGTGTTGTGAGAGCCAAGAGTAATCGAATCAGGGAGGGAAACGGTGGAAGGTTTCAAGGAAGACGAAAAGGGAAAGAGAAGAGCTTCTGTTTTGTCGTCGTTCAGTTTGAGCTGTGACACGCACACACTCACACACACACACCACACACACACACACACACACACACACACACAACACACACACACACAAACACACACACACACACACACACACACACACACACACACACACACACACACACACACAAAACACACACACACACACACACACGCACAGAGTGACCCATTAACAAAGAGAGAGGGAGAGGAGAAAAGGAAAGCTGCACACACGCATCAGTCACAGACGCCATTACCGCATTATCGACAGTGTAGCTTTTGCAAACGGGAACAAAACATTTGAAGCTCCACTTGTCAAACGACTGCATCACGAGCAAATGATAAATAATAATGATGATGATAATAATAGCGGTAATTTTTATAGCTATTTTGCTTCTGAACCATTCAGTTGTGGAGTTGTGTTTTGAAGCTGGTAAATTACTTGATTGAATCTGCTTGAGCGGCGATTCAGTCAGAGGTGGTACAAAAATAAAAGAAAGTACAGTGTCGCTAACTCGACTGAGTAGCTAGCATGTGTGGCACTGATTACGATCAGAATAAAACCTCTTTTTTTTTCTTCTTCAGTTTTTGGTCATGTTTTACTCCAGGTTTTGTGCAACTTACAGCAATATTGTGACAGTGCTTATAATAAACCAAATAGTCATCAGCAAAATGAGTTCATAAACGTAACAAAAATGACCTGATTAAAACCTCTTTTAGCCTAAGTGTCGGTGCCTCCAATTCCCGAAAATCATATGCCACGAGCCCTGGATACTTTGCGCAATATTAATTTTAAAATCAGCTCGGTTAATATCACTCAGTGGTGTGAAGACTATAAAAATTAAAAATTAAAAAACGGAGAAAAAACTAAAGAACAACCCCCCCAAAACAACAACAACAACAACAACAACAAAACCAACAATTAACCCCCCCCCCCCCCCCCCCCCCAAACAACAACAACATACAACGAAAAGAAGACGCTCGCGCGCGTCCCTGAAAATCATATACCATGAGCCCTGGATACTTTTGAAAAATCAGTCTAATATGACTGTTGTGAAAAGACTAAAATATGTAAAGACACTCGCGCACGTACACACAGCGTACGAACTTGCCCGACACCAAGTAAGCGGCACAGACACATTGAATGGTGTTCAACGTCTGTAGGAAGCGGTCCAAGGGAAGGAACTCATCCGTAAACCTAAAACTGTAACATTCCCATTAGGTTTGCATCATGGTAGCTTCAGTCGGAAGTGAAAGCGATACAATGCTGTCGCACTTGAAACACATGTGCAATGACAAATCGTGTTAGTGTCGCATCTTCTTTCTTTGCACATTTCTGTCGATTTGTAACCAGACCGTCGCACAGTGCTGTTCGCAGAAGGCTGGTACCTGACAGACCCAGCGGGCCGCGAGCGACTTCTGTCATTTACCGAGTGGAGAACTGCGCAGAGTAAGTGAACTGTCTTCGAGACGACATCGTGTCAAATGTCATGTTATTAAGCATATTTTGCTTCCTTCCCCTTTAATTTGACATCGTCTGACCTTGTCTGTAAACGTGTGTGTGTGTGTGTGTGTGTGTGTGTGTGTGTGTGTGTGTGTGTGTGTGTGTGATCACAAAAAATCACATCCAGAAACTGGGCCTGCCATACCCGGCACAGAAAGTGCATGTTTACCCATTATTGACGATATGAATAATTTGTTTCTCTCCAAAATTACGTAACAGCTATACACACTTGCATGCTTGCACGTGTGTGTGTGTGTGTGTGTGTGTGTGTGTGTGTGTGTGTGTGTGTGTGTGTGTGTGATATAATTATGTGGATCTTATCAGTAATTTTTAATGTCAATATTGACATTTTAAATATGTGTCTCTGATACTGACAGAAATTATATACTCTTATTTTATATTATATATAGGCTGTCTTAGTTGAAAGTTTGTTCAAATATGTCTTGAAAAACTTGTTGATCCTTATGTGTCTGACTGTGTCAACCTGTCATACTTGAAGTGTAGTTTGTGGGTGTGGGTGTGTATAGTGTGTACCTAAAGTGCTTGTGTGTGTGTGTGTGTGTGTGTGTGTGTGTGTGTGTGTGGTGAGGAGGTGGGGGGGGGGGGGGGGGGGACAGGCAGGCATGCAGCCAGTGGCAAGTGGTATTGTAATTGTTTCAAAATTCAATGTTTGCATCATGCATGGGTTTGGTATTTAACCAAGTTAACATTTAGTAATTTTAGTTCTTCTTTCAGGTACTGTAGTGACTATTGGTCAAGGTGTCATTTCTGACCAAAGAATATTGAAACAATAAAAGTGATACTGATACATGATATTGATACTGATAGTTATCATAGTATCAGTAATAACTTTTTTCTTTCTTTTTTTCAGCCTTAATTTTTGGAAGGTTGCATCAGCCTACCTCAAGTTTCTTCAGCGATATTCAGGAACAAGAACCATGATTTCCCATCAAGATCAAGCTACATCCTTCATCTCCCCGCCTGAAGCTGTCCGAAGCATGAAGGTGCTTGATCGAAAACTCTTCTCACGCACTGTCTCCTTACCAGGTCTCAAGGTGCCTTCTCAACACATTGGCGCATTGTCAAAAACACTGAAAGTCTCCCTACTCAAAATGCAGAAGGTGAAACCAATTGCAGACCTGGCCGAAGATGACCCACAGTACCAATCACACAAACTGTTCCTGCTGAATCCAGATAAATTCAAATCGGGTGATGACTTTTCCACAGAAGACTCGAAAAAGCTGGCTGAATTTGGCATAGACGTGAAGGATTTGACTTTTGTTGACATGGAACTGGGCTATGAGAACTGGAACTGTGCTGAGATTTTGCGAGCAGTGTTGCCTGAAGATGTAGAGGGCGTGTCAAGCTACAGCATTATCGGCCACATCGCTCACCTCAACTTGAAGCCAGAAGTCATGGACTACAAACACCTCATAGGTAAGATGTGAGAATTTGTATGGTACATCATTGCATCACAACAGGTGCGTGTGTCACTGTGTGTGCTTTAAAAAAAAAAAAAAAATATCTTACTGATTTTAGTTACTGCCTTGGTTTATTTAAAGAAATGGGAATGACTAACACAGACAAATGTAATACAATAACTTACAGTACATGAGGACTGCAGACAAAAAATGTGCACCACAATTTTTGAACTATAATGGGATACTTTTTTCCTCAAATCTGACCCCTGTGTCAAATACTATAGTCAGTGGCACCTTGTCAATGAATAAAATTTGGCATGCATACCTTTTTGAAGAATGACGATTATTTTGAAGCTGAATTGGTTGCTTCATCAGACTGAAACAGAGATCACATACCAAGACAAACTGATCAGTGATATTTTCTGGGCCACTGACGATACCAGAAGTGAGATTTGGAATTTAGCATTTACTAAAAGGCGCAAGATTACAAAACTGAAAACAAAACCAAGTCCTGTGGCAGACGACAACTGGGTCAGCCAGTTTGTCTTCAGAAAATGATGCTGCATGCACTGTTCCCATCAATTAAAAAAAGAAGAAAGAAAATGTAAATGGTAAACTCACTGAATGTTTCCATTTTCACATATTATTACGGCATTTTTCTTTGTGTTTATCTTTAATGCATGTGTCTGTAATGTTTTGCTTGATGACTATGGCAGCAGCAAAGTTGTGCCTTTATTTGGGAGTGCCTTATCTGTGGATTTTTTTTCCAGCTTTGAGCAAGATTTCCAGCAGTGTGTCTTATAACTAGTTGTTGTTGTTGAAGTATTGCTTTACATCCACAGAAACTGTAGGTTTATTAGGGATGGGAGTCCAGGACGTCCACCTCAACTTTTACACAGCTCCTGAGCTCTGATTATAACTAGGAGTGCCTTGTACCAGTTACAGTGTGGAAATTATGATATGCAAGGGCCAAGTGGCTGATGATAAAATGTGTGAAGTTGATTAAAAAGCAAAATAACAGTATTCAGACAAAGAGAAAAAATCAATAAAAATGAAAACAAAAACAAAAAACCTCTACTTGCATTATCTGTCAACATTTACATTGCTCGCAAAGTTAGTTTTTGCGGTGTTATCTAAAGGGGAATAAATGATTCAGGAGAGCAAGGGTGACCAGCACATTTGCAATGGTGTTACTTCCCTTTGACTGGGATTTTTGCCCTTTTTCACTGCATAATTTCCCAAGTCATACCAATGTGTATACATTCTTGTTCTTGTTGATCATCAGCATTTAGTTAAAAATGCAATTAATAGTCACATCCATTGTAAAAGTAAGTGTATTTTACTACTTTGTACATATATATATATTTTTTATTTTTTTTAAACACACACAAAACCCCAAACAAATAACATATATATATATATATATATATATATATATATATATATATATATATATATATATATATATATGTTATTTGTTTGGGTTTTGTGTGTGTTTAAAAAAAATAAAAAAAAATGTATACATCTAGAGAAAAGGTGGTCTTAAGAGTTAAGGGGAGATTTAAATGGTGCTCTGGAAGAAGTGTCAGAGAGAAGTAGGGTAGCTTGTAACATGGCCAGGTAAGTAGTCTAATTAATGCTCACTGCAAGAAGACTGAGATCTGTTAATGCTTCATGAGATCAAAGTTTCTGGTGGAGGCTAGAATCATTCATTCAGAATCTGATGTGGCAAGAGTGCAGCGTGTGCTTGAAAGCAGATATTAGCACTGTATAAAAGTGATCAATTAATTGATTTGAGAGTCGAGCATGCAGTGGCTGATTGATTTCGCTGTTCCACCTGACAGGTGAGGTGATCCTGGACAAAAACTCCTGCGTCAAGACAGTAGTGAACAAACTGAACATGATTGACAACACCTTCCGCAACTTCAAGATGGAACTGTTGGCTGGGGAAGACAACTTCATCACCCGGGCCAAGGAGCATGGCTGTGTCTTTGAGATGGACTTTTCCCAGGTGTACTGGAACCCCCGACTTTGTAAGTTTTTGTGTGTGTGTGTGTACGTGCATGTGAGTGTGTGTGTGTGTGCATGTGAGTGTGTGTGTGTGTGTGTGTTTCAGTGTGCGTGTGTGTGTGTTTCAGTATGTGTGTGTGTGTGTGTGTGTGATTGTGTGTGTGTGTGTGTGTGTGTGTGTGTGTGTGTGTGTGTGTGTGTGTGTGTGTGTGATGTAAGCATCTAACATGAGTCCAAAGCACACAGTACTAGTTAGGTAGTTGGTGGTTTGAGCCCAGTCAACCACAAAGGATTACATCAGGGCTAGCACACAATCCAAAAACAATACAGTAAACAAAAATATACAAGAGCACTATGAAATCCTATTAATTATATAAACATGTTCACTACAATGTTTCATTCAGCATCTTTCTGATCACTTACACACACACACACACACACACACACACACACACACACACACACACACACACACACACACACACACACACACACCACACACACACACACACACACACACACACACACACACTACATGCAACCACACACATGCACATAGGTAAGTCATACAGTGATCTATTCAGTGTTCAGAGGAGAGAAGGTGGACTTGGGGGAAAATTTAAATGATGTTTTGAAAGAAGTGTCAGAGAGAGTATCTGTGTGTGTGTGTGTGTGTGTGTGTGTGTGTGTGTGTGTGTGTGTGTGTGTGTGTGTGTGTGTGTGTGCGAATGCACGCATGCACACGTGCTGTATTTTCAGAGATAGTTCTGTTCTTGACTGTTTATAGTGTTAGTCTCCACTTTGCATATATATTTATCCTGATATTTGTTTTAACATGAGAGCATTTTCACACTGACCGAGATACAGTTAAATTATTATGTTGCCTGCTAGTGCTACAGTTTATGCACATAACACCATCTTAACTGGATGACACGAAGAAGAGGGGGCGGTGCAGACTATTTAGACCTCCGCAACATCTCCGGGTTTAAGGACAAGGCCGCAGATGGGTGACGGAAAATGAGAGGGCCAGGTGTGAGGGCAAACATTGACGTATCGTGTCAGACAAAACACCAGGTCACAGCATTGGGCAACAGCCCCCAACAGCCCTGGCCAGCGACAGCTTTGCCGGTGTTTGTTTTCCCCTGCCGCTACCACAACAGCTTTGCTGTAAAGCATGAGCTGCCAATGTTTGATGATCCAGCCGAGTCTATTGTGGCCAGGGGCAGGCTCCTGAGGGATCAGGCACGCACATCCGGACACCGGCGAACACAGGCTGATGAGATGGGGTCCGGGGCTATCGTGGGTAGCACGCTCTGAATTGCTCCGGTAAATAAAACGCTGTTGGAAGTTTCGGGTGGCGAGATGGGTAGGCATGCCTCGCACGCTGGTCCGGGTGTTGATACACGCCGAGCCGAGCTAGCTCTTCGCACCCGACTTGTTACACTTTTGTTTCCGTTGGTCCCCACCCCCGACCTCCTCCGCGCAGAGGTCCCTGCCCTTAACATCTGGGGTGCGCACCCGACACTGGCTGCGCTGCGCAGGAAATATTTGGTTACATCAACAATGTCCAACAAAATGGGCTAACAATGCCTTGTTTGCCCAAGAAAATTACTCTGTGGCAGCTTGGTTTCCCCAGCCTATTCTTCTGTCATGTGTGGACCCAGCCAGCGATGAATAGCATTTGAGGAACATTTGCCGCATACAGTTGCAGTTTTGGGTGGAAACACTTTCGCTTTGCTGGGGCGTTAGCCCGGTGGGAAGGTTGGGAATGCTTGTCACACAAGGGTATGGACTTCACCCAGAGCACACCCTTTTTTGTTTATTTTTTCTTCTTCTTCACATTAATCAGAAATGAACTCAGCAAGTCACGGTTTGTACAGGGGCTGAGTATGCATTCACAAAAGATTGATTCAGAATCAGATGCAGCTGTATCAGATTTGACATGCATCTTATTGTACTTTTGCAGTGTAATAATGATCAGAGTTTGCATTGCAGTATATTTGTCATGTATGTTGACACCACTTGAGACCCTTTCTTTTTTCTTTTTCTTTTTTCTTAGAGAGCTGGTGCAGTGTGTACAAATGGGTTTTGGGGTACAGGTGTCCTAATTTGCACTCAATCATGTAGTATACCCAGTGTGAAGTGTTAGACAAGCAAACATGCCTGTGGGCAAGTAGTTGTGTGATTTGATTTCATCGGAACAGATGGACTGCATACAGCAGATGTCCAGGATCGTTCGTCCTTATTCACTTTAAACGTTCTGATACAAATCTTTAACAAGCTTGTCACTACACTTTTTCAGGCACTCATAATTATTACAGTAATCAGTAATTAGCGTTGGTAACATTTTGGTTTATGACATTCTGTGAGCCTCTTTTTGCATAGCTACCCACAATATTATAGTGCCATCTCTGACTGGGGGTTTGGGGGTGCCATCTCTGATTATTATTTTTTGTGCGGGTGGGGGGCAGTTCACAGGAGGAATCTCAGTATTGGCCCTGTCTATCTTAATTTGTGATAGTCTGTGGGATACTTCTTCCCCAACTATGCATAACCAGATACTTACATTTTTGGCATGTTACATAAAATGATCACATACACACACACATATACACACCCGTATTATGTATAACTATATATATATACCGTGTGTAATTACATAATTTAGACTGTTAGTAAGTACATGTTGTCATAGTTTTCTTTCCAGAAAAGAGCAACCTCATTCCATGTGGAAAAAGGGGTCCCCACTGACTGCTGGCCCTACTCCTCCTTTGTCTTTGTGTCGTTGGTCACATCATGCCATAACCTTGAAAAACAGGCAGCTGCATCGCATAGTGTTGCTGGTGCACAAAAGGACGGTTGGTGAGCAGTCAGTGCCAACACATGGGGCTGAGGCAGATGCTGTGATGTTCAGACTGTAGCAGAACTGTGACTTAGGAAAGGTAATATCGTAGTCGATGCTGAGTGTGTGACATGCATCAGGCATTTGGTTCACTCTGTTTTTTTTAAATCTCTATTTTTCCAGCTACAGAACACCAGCGTGTGACTGACTTGTTGAACAAAGGCGACGTCCTGTATGATGTCTTCGCTGGAGTGGGACCATTTGCTATCCCTGCTGCCAAGAAAGGGGTTGAGGTGTTTGCTAATGACCTGAACCCACATTCCTACAGTGCCCTTGTCAACAATGTCAAACTCAACAAGGTCAAGGCTGAGAGACTGTGTGCTTACAACATGGATGGGCGGGAGTTCATCCGGACAGTGTTGAAGCAGGATCTGGCCTCCAGGCTAAAAGGGAAGGCTGCAGATCGTTGTGATGGTGATGGTGATGGAGGTGGACATCAAGCCCATCAGGTTGGTGACCCAGACTCTGGCACTGGTGCTGACACAGAGATGGTGGATGTCAAAGTTGAAAGTGAGGTGGCAGAGACTGGAAATGTGGTTGATAGAATGAGAAACTGCGAACCACGTCAACACGAAGCCATCAAAAGCTCCCACGTGCCACAACCTAACAGCGCTTCCTTGGGTGGCAGAGATTCCCAACAGCTTTACATCACTATGAATCTTCCCGCCATGGCGCTGGAGTTTCTGGATGCATTTTGTGGGCTTTTGTCAGATTTTCCCTTCAAACTTCAATCAGATTCCACCGTTCTGGATTCTTTGCCAACTGTTTTGTGCTACTGCTTCAGCAAGAGCGAAGATGCGGAAGCAGATGTTAGAAGCAGAGCAAAGCTCATCATGGGACACAAACTACCTGCTGATAGCAAAGTTCGAACTGTGCGCAATGTGGCACCAAACAAGGAGATGATGTGTGTCGTGTTTCGCCTGAACCCAGAGGTACTTTTTGCTTTGGATTGCAATTCCAAAGCTACTGATGGCTCTACAAGAGAGCAAACTGAAGGTATAGTTTCCTTTTTTCTTCTTTCGTCTTCTTTTTTTCAAAAGAGTATATGTGTGTGTGTGTGTGCGTGCGCCCCATTGCTATCTGTGTGAGTGTCTCTGTATCTTCAGCTTACATAATTTCACATCATGTGATTTCACATTGCTTAGAATAGTGAGTCTCTATGGACAAGATCTTGCACTTTACAAATACTTTAATTATTATTAAGTTAGTTAATTGTTCATTGGTTTTGGAGATAAAGTGGATGATCTGGCCAGCAACAACAGATAAAGGAATACTCTGCCAAAATACATAAGTAATATTACTCTGCCAAATATTAAAATCTTGGGTTTTCAATTAAAAAAGACCTAAACTGAATACTTGGAGAATACTATCAGCTGTAACTTTGGTAAGAATAAACATAGATCCAAGTTTTTGTGCATAGCTTTTTTCTTTTCTTTTCTTTTTGTAATAAAAAGGTCTATAAATTGTAATGAAAGTTACAGCTGTAGTTGAAAGGGAAAAGAATTAATGAAACAAATTGGGTGTCAGTACATACTATTGAATGAATGAATGACTGATATATATTATATACATAAAAAATAAAAAGTCAGATAATGTGGCATCTTAGCGCTGGTGGGGGGGGGGGGGTGGGGGGGGGACATACATTTCACACACACACTGTAAGTGTAATAAGCACAATGAGTTAGAGAGAGAGAGAGAGAGACAAACAAACAGACAGACAGACAGACAGACAGACAGACAGAGATCAATATTAAAATAATAAAAGGAAAATTGTGAGCTACATTGAAAGAAGTGTGAGACTTGAGAGTAGAGCAGAAAGAACAAATAGAGTCTGTTTCCTTGATGCTCCTTGCAGGGCATTCCACTGGGAGGGGATCTGAAGGCTTGCTGGCCTTTGGTCTACAGTCCTTGGACCCAGGGAAAACAATTCTGAAATAACATGCTCACTGTGAATATTTTTTTCTCGTGAACATGAACATTACGATTTGAATGATTTTTAGTTTTCAACTTCCATGTTCAATAGACTTTATTTTTTATTTTTTACTTTTAGAGTGCCACTTTGTTTTTCAGATGAGCCGCCCCCTGCCAAGAAGCAGAGGGTTTCTGGGACACTACCATAGACTGCTTCATCACGGTGCACTATGCTGTTGTCACCACTGGCAGGGAAATCTGTTGCTTAATGGATGCCTTATCAGTACAGCAGAACCC
The DNA here is from genome assembly GCA_018857735.1 of Alviniconcha marisindica. Classification (NCBI taxonomy): domain Eukaryota; kingdom Metazoa; phylum Mollusca; class Gastropoda; family Provannidae; genus Alviniconcha; species Alviniconcha marisindica. The sequence goes on from JABMCL010000746.1 coordinate 21,766, forward strand.
TTCTTGATGAAAGACTGTCCCCAACTTCACATGAATTATCAGTAAAAGAAGAGACAAAAAACACAGCCAAAAACAAACCTGAAATGGGCTAAATGGCCTTAATAAAGAGGGACACTGCTCTTTTAGTTACATTGAAAATGAACAGAGGAAGTTGCAGATATATAATATATATGGTCTTAAAAATCAGGTAGTGAGGTGCTAAATGGTTTTGACTTAAGCTTAAAAGGAAGGGTGGTATTTTAAGTGAAATATGAACAGGAGTTTACAGAAATTGTGGCCTTAAAAATCAAGTCAAAGTAAAGGATCCTAGTTGAAGGAGAGTTGGTCTTTAACACTACATGTATGGAATTATTAACAGAGGAGTTTACAAAAACTGGGTCTTAAAAAAACAAGTGATTGAACTGAAAGGTCTTAGGAAAGGGATGTACTTCCATGCGTATGAAAATAAAATTATTTGAAGCTCTGTGTGACTAGTTCTTCTGTTATGTATTATAAATGTTTCTTTAATTTTTTTAATTTTTTTATTTTAAGAGAAAAAAGAGAGAATTGAACCAGGTATGAACAGAGGAAACTAGAATGATCTTATTTAAAATACGGGTGTTTTCTCATGAGGGGGGTCAGTAAATCAGTCAGTACTTACAATACCTAAACAAACAAACAAACAAAAACTTCTTTTTTAAGCAAACAACAACAACAAAAACAAAAGTATGGACAAAAGAATCTACAGAATGTGATCTTATTTAAAATACGGATGTTTTCTCATGAGGGTGGTAAGTAAATCAGGGTCCCATACATACAATACAAAAAACAAAACCAACAACCAAATACGAACAGAGGATCTTATTTAAAATAGGGTGTTTTCTCATGAGGGTGGTTAGTAAATCAGGGTGCAATACAAAAATTAACAAAGAAATTTAACCAAAACTAAAAAGTAAACATGGTGCTTAACGTCCACAGAAACCATAAGGCTTGTTAGGGACGGGGTGTATGGAGGTGGGGGAAGAGGGAGATTATATACCTATCGCTACACTGTCACCACCAGAATGATTCCTGCATTAAGATGGGCAGCGATGAGAGCCATTTTAATGTTTCATAATGGGGAGGGACAAAGTCACAAGACGGTATCCACAGACCACAACTTTTGAAGAGAAAGAGCCGAAGCGGATTCGAACCGAGGTCCTTCTGCTTACCAGCCTAACGCCTTACCGCTAGGCCAAACCGGCTCACATCTGAAACCTGTCCATTATAGCTTATAATTCAGTAATTTACACCATCACATGTGAAACGTGAATAGATGGGCCAACGCAGTGACAGCGTACCTGACTTCGGCCTGGGGCCTCTCTCTCTCTTATGATTAACTGTAGAATAATACAATGCAGTGCTGACTGATTATAGGAATCCACCGACTTCGCGGCAGTGATAGCCTTATACCTTGGCAGTCTTGTTTTGGAAAAGCAGATTAGGCCTGTGATTTAGAATCAGTGGCAGCAGGTGTGATGTGGAAAACAAAGGAGATTGTTATGTTGTGTAGCTGCGCTCAGATGATAAGGAACATCATCTTACCGGCGGAAGGTCAGGCAGTAAGTTACCAATTACCGAAATGTCGGTCATTTCTTAATGCATGGTTTACCTTACCCGTAACTTTATAACCGGGAGGCATTGTTGTGGGAGGCATCATTCTAGCTGAGGAGCTGTGTGAAAGTAAGTTTATAACCGGGAGGCATTGTTGTGGGAGGCATCATTCTAGCTCAGGAGCTGTGTGAAAGTAAGTTTATAACAGGGAGGCATTGTTCTGGGAGGCATTCTAGCTCAGGAGCTGTGTGAAAGTAAGTTTATAACAGGGAGGCATTGTTGTGAGAGGCATCATTCTAGCTCAGGAGCTGTGTGAAAGTCGAGGTGGCCGTCCTGGGCTCCCCGTCCTTAATAGTCCTTAAAATAATTATATGGTCTCTGTGGACGCAAAGCAACATTGAACATCAACATTCTAGACACCCGCATAAGTCTAGATTTTTATTTTGTAAAAGATTTCAGTTAAATCGACGACCCTTCATGCGGAAGTCTCTGTGCTTAACTGTACAGTAAGATGGTCTCGCCCTCCTTATTGTCTGGGACAATCTTTGCTCGAAATTTATAATAAAGTAGAATAAGAATTTTTAAAATATGTGTGTGTGTGTGTGTGTGTGTGTGTGTGTGTGTGTGTGTGTGTGTGTGTGTGTGTGTGTGTGTGTGTGTGAGAGAGAGAGAGAGAGAGAGAGAGAGAGAGAGAGAGAGAGAGAGAGAGAGAGGCATAAATCAGAAAAACAAAACAAACTATTATCACAGCGTCCACCCTCCAATTTGATGCTCTTAACTTTATTATAAAATTCACAAGCTTAGCGTGGCCGTAAATGAGTCCATTGTTAACGCCAAGTACTTCTGGGGAAGACGTCTCGTTTTTAGAACTAAAACTTAACGATATATATATATACTTGGCGTTAACAATGGACTCATTTCCGGCCACGCTAAGCTTGATAAGTTTAATTGCTGGCACTGATGTCGGTTTCCAAGGCAGTTGCCATGGAGCGCAGCGGGTCTGGTGTCTGCAGTGTAAGCAGTGGCCTGGGTGACGCAGGTGCCGATGTTGCCCGTCACAAGTTGGTCTGTCCTCGCGTGGTGCCGCTTCCAGCCCGACGCCCCGGTACGACGCACTCCCTTGACGCTCGGAGCCAGAGAGGTGGTGGTCCAGTGAAACGAGCACTCCTCCTCTTGTGAGTTTACGGCTAGGCGGGCTACGTGTTGAAGACCTTGTATTGTCATGTCCAGCTTCAGTCCTGTGCTTGACAAAGGTCGCAGTCTTCCGTTTGTATCTTATAGACCTGTTGGACGGATAGTAGTAATAAAAATAATAATGATAATAGTCTATTTATTTTATGGCGCCTCATCTCGTAAGAGCCGCTTGGAGCGCTTACACTGAAAGACAAGGAAACGATCATTGTCTGTCTGTTTGTCTGTCTGTCTGTCTCTCTGTCACACACACACACACACATACTACACTACACTGCACTGAATAAATACCCCCCCCCCCCCCCCCAAAAAAAAAGGGAAAAAAAGAAGATCTTTCCGTTCTTCGCTTCTTTGGTGTACGCAACACAGAAGCATGTCGCAGTTCTTCATCTTTGTGGCGATGGAGTCGAAGCGTAATCGCTGAAACCTGCCTGTTCGATGAAGCCGCGGCCGCTATTAGCCTACATCTTGCAGCACCAATTTGGCTTGGGCTATGTGGCAACACACTGACACCGTAAAGAACACCTCCAAGGCAAAAAGTGTTGCTATGCACTGCAGAATTTGGCTTGGGCTGTGGCAACACACTAACACCATCAAGAACACCAGGCAAAACTGAAATGTTGCAATGTGCTGCAGAGTTCTGGCTTGTCCTGGGCTGTGTGGCAACACACTGACACCACCAAGAACACCTGGCAAAACTGAAATGTTGCAATGCGCTGCAGAGTTCTGGCTTGTCCTGGGCTGTGTGGCAACACATTGACACCACCAAGAACACCTGGCAAAACTGAAACGTTGCAATGCGCTGCAGAGTTCTGCTTTGACCTGGGCTGTGTGGCAACACATTGACACCATGGCACCGCCATAGCAAAAAGTGTTGTTATGCGCTGCAGAGTTCTGCCTTGTCTTGGACTGCGTGGCAACATATTGACACCATCAAGAACACCGCCAAAGCAAAAAGTGTTGTTACGCGCTGCATAGTTCTGCTTTGGCACTGACACCATCAAGAACACCGCCAAGGCAAAACTGACATGTTGTTATGTGCTGCATAGTTCTGCTTTGGCACTGACACCATCAAGAACACCGCCAAGGCAAAACTGACATGTTGTCATGCGCTGCATAGTTCTGCTTTGGCACTGACACCATCAAGAACACCGGCAAGGCAAAACTGACATGTTGTTATGCGCTGCATAGTTCTGCTTTGGCTTGGACTGAGTGTGGCAACACACTGACACCGTAAAGAACACCGCCAAAGCAAAACTGAAATGTTGCTATGGTGACACCAAGGCTACATTAAAACTATGATGTTGTTATGCGCTGTATAGTTATGTGGGGACTGTCTTTAGCCGTGATAAGCTCCTTGCATAACCTGACAGCACGCACACTCCAGAAATGGAAGTGCATCTTCCGAAGACGGCGTGTGGCTGGGTAATAATACCTACAACAACAACAACAACAAAAAACTGACTGAGCCACACACACATTTCTCTCGTCCTATAGCATGCGAGATCCAAACACATAAAAGATTCAAAATAACGCTATTTATTAGGACAAAACACAACATGCGAATTTTGGAGTAATCGCCTTCATGAAGCTAGCTACAAGACGACACTTAAACAACAATTAAACTGTGAAAAACGATGAAAAGTGAGGTGGGGAGCTATCCACTTATCTTTTTTTGGGGGGGGGAAGTTATGTCCAGTTCTTGGAAGAATCCTATGGAATGCATTTATCAAGTTATGTACAAGTGTATATATATACAAGGTGACCCACAGGGCACCTGGGGAACGCTACAAGAACAACCCAGCAGGACTTCATACAAACCCAGACTGCTGTGCTCTTTCTAGTGACTGGCTCAGTGCTGGATCCACACGGACCTGATGCTAGTATACTGGAACGTCTTATGTTTTTTCTTATTATTTAATTTTTGTGTGCATGTTTTTAATTTTAATTTTTGTATATTTATTTTTTACTTCACTGAGTCCAGTCATCACACGGTTCGGAAAACAGACAAAATATAAGCAAACACACACACACACACACACACACACACACACACACACACACACACACACACACACACACACACACACACACACACACACACATACACACACCTACATACAACACACACACATACACACACCACACACGCACACACCTACACACACACACACACACACACACACACACACACACACACACACACACACACACACACACACACACACACACACACACACATACACACACACATACACACACACACACACAACAACAACAACCACTGAAAAACAACCAGAAAGGATGGCCGAGAAAAAGACCGGTCTCTCACTGATCCAAGGACTTGTATACATGTAGATCCATGCATGATCAGTGCCTGCTGACGCTGACCAATCAGTCGTTCTGGTACATGTCGGAGAGCTCGGCCCCTACTGAAGAGCAGGAACCCCAATGGCATCGCGGCCCTTCTGTTTTCCTGTCCGCTGACTTCCGTTGTGGTGCGCTAGACAGGGCGCTGAGGGCCGCAGCGATATGTTTGTGTGCCAAACATCTTTACTAATTAACTCCCGCGGGAGTCTCCTTTTACTGCTATGTTTTGTATCATTGAGAAATGTTGCTGGACGGGTTGCGTTTGAACCACGTTTGCGGGTGAGGCGGGACTAAGATTGCATTGATGCATGACGGCATTAAGCAAGTACTGATTTTGGTGACTCATCGTCCCCTCACTAGCCCGTATCTCTCGGTGTTCGTCACGTCCATAGCCAATAATCTATGTGGCAATCAGAAGTATGATGCAGGTAAACCGACTTAGCACTCACTGTAGGCCTACGAGTTTGTCTTAATGCGGACTTTGTAGTCTGGTGGCAAAAAGAAGAAAGAATAGACGGTAGCGGAACAACTGAAAAGACAGACTTGGATGGCAAAAAGACGAAGGAATTGACAGTAGAACAGCTGAAAGGACAGACTTGGAGTGGCAAAAACTGAGAAGAAAGAATTGACAGTAGAACAACTGAAAGGACAGAATTGGGGTGGCAAAAAGAAGAAAGGATTGACAGTAGAACAACAGAAAGGACAGACTTGGAGTGGCAATAAGAAGAAAGAATTGACAGTAGCCTAACGACTGAAAGGACAGACTTGGAACGGCAAAAAGAAGAAAGAACTGACAGTAGAATAACTGAAAGTACAGACTTGGGGTGGCAAAAAGAAGAAAGAACTGACAGCAGAACAACTGAAAGGACAGACTTGGAGTGGCAAAAAGAAGAAAGAACTGACAGTAGAATAACTGAAAGTACAGACTTGGGGTGGCAAAAAGAAGAAAGAATTGACAGTAGAACAACTGAAAGGACAAGACTTGAAAACCTTGTCCCTCAGGCGGACGAGGACACACCGCCGAAACGCTCGCCCCTGCGACTACTAGTACCCGCTTCTTGGCAAGCACATTCGCACTGGATCCCTGGACAGCTGAACGGATCCGTCGACAGCTGAACCTCAGATAAGACTGACAAGTAGTTTCTCCGACTGCCCGGACTGGGCAGATTTAATACCGTCCTAACACATATCCCCCAATAGTTCACCCTGTACACAAACATCGTACACACTGGCAGGACTAGCTAGCTAGCTCAGCCGGCGATACTTTCCGGCGGTAGGGTTGACAACGTGCGAAGCAGTGGAATCGGGTTACTGGCGTTGCCCGGGTAGCCCGCAGCTTGATGTAAGCGAATCTGCTGATGATACCATCATAGAAAAACCAAGGGTAAGAGAATTTTTATCAAACACGCACGCACGCACGCACGCACGCACGCACGCACACGCACGCACGCACGCACGCACGCACACACACACACACACACACACACACACACACGCCCACGAGCACACACACACACACATACACACACACACACGCCCACGAGCACACACACACGCCCCCCCCCCCCCCCCCCACACACACACAAGAACTGAAGGGGCATTTAGTGTCGAGTGCGTGTGGTTCATACGAAGTCTTCTGTTGATTGATTAAAATTTTTTAAACGTTGTGGCTTTCTTTTATTAAATTGTGCCGCGGCAGTTGCATTAAACTATATTCGGGTCACCTTCTTAAAATAGATATGCTTAAAATAGACAATGAGACACTGAGTTGTACTGAACTAAATTTCGAGTCATATTCTTAAAATAGTCGACGAGACACTGACGTTAAAGTATTTATTTTGGGAACAGAACTTTAACGAAGCATTATTAAGTAGTTTTTTTTAAATGAATTAAAAAAAAAAAAAACATTAAAAATAAATAATCCCCGGCTTATATTCTGTGCTCGCCATTACGTTTCACATCTCCGAACTTTCCCCCCCAAAAGTTATTTTCAACTTTTCCCAAATGCATGTAACTTCTGTCTGTAGTGAAAGGCATTCCCAGACGACATGAATCATCATTACACACTCTTGCTTTAATTGCAACACAGCTACGTCAACTTTTCTAAAAGAGCGGGTGGCAGCTAGGAGAGTCACGTGTTTGTTGTGTTGCACGTGCTCCGTCATTACTCTTGGACAAGCGTTGGAGGTGTTGGCTGGAGAAGAGAACAAGAGAAGGAGGGATGGTTGGAGCCGAGGGGGGGGGGGGGGGGGGGGGGGGGGGGGGGGCGGAGACAGCGTTCGTGGGTTGCTATTTCAAAATTACATTTAATTCAGTTTTAAATATGCGAGTCCTTGGCCCCGAGGCGGAAGGTCTCGTTAAACCGAAAAATGTTGACCCGTCAAAGTTCCAGTGCTGTTTATTGTCTTGTTGTGTCCCTGCAGGCATATTGCGTGTTCTCATTTTTCAAGCGGTCTCTGTACATGCCTATGAAAGTGAAAGAAGAGTTTTGAAATGTGTCGTCTATGTCGTAATAAATAAGCATTATTTTGAATCTTTTATGTGTTTTGCTCATGACAGACGGTTTGATCGTCCTGAGGTGACCATGCACGGGGTGGGCAGGACGTTAAAATCCAATTACAAACTGACCAACTTCTGTGAGCCGGTATAGCCTAGCGGTAAGGCGTTAGGCTGGTAAGCAGAAGGACTTCGGTTCGAATCCGCTTCGACTCTCCTTTCTCTTCAAACGGTTGTGGTCTGTGGACACTGTCTTGTGACTTTGTCCCTCACAATTAATGAAACTTAAAATGGCTCTCATCGCTGCCCATCTTGATGCAGGAGTCATTCTAGTGGTGACAGTGTAACGATAGGTATATAATCTCCCTCTCCCCCCACCTCCATACCCCTCCCCCCTCCCTTCTCCCCGTCCCCTACTAAGCCTTATGGTTTCTGTGGACGTTAAGAACCATGTTTCACTTACTTACTTGCCTTGACCAAAATCTCATTTTTAATTACGTTTTTACGTTTCTCCTGTTTAACTTCATGACGGCGATTTTGCTCAAAGCACAGTCATAATTCTGGCTAAATGATTGTCTTCCAGCACCTTGTTCCTCGTAGTAGATTACAAACAACGGACCGATTGCAAACAAATAACAGAAGTTTGGTATTATCTGGGCAGTCATCAGCTTCCCCGATGACTAATACAGTTAGGTTATACAGATTTGAAACAACACGCGTTTTCTAAACAGAAAACATGCCATTGAAACGAAATAGACGACACAAATAAAGCTGAACAAAATGAGTTTCATTCTGATATCTGATTACTGATAAATGATTGCTTCAGTTTCTGGACGTCATGGGAACACGCGCTTTCGTCACGCGCGGAGAAATAATTAAGGCTCGTGCCGTTGGTGGGACTTTTTGTCGGCAGTTGTCGGACAGACTCCGTGAGTGGTCCAATTAAGGCAGATAGCAAAGCCAAATAGAGGAAGAATACCAGAGTACCCATACAGACGAGAGTGGGAGGGGGGAAAAAAACACCAGCAGACAAACAAAGTGAAGGGAAGTGGCTGCGAGGAGTTTCACTGGCTGAGTTTCGAGCTGTGCAAAGAGACACAGAGAGTGAAAGAAAGGCCGAGGGGGTTCACTTGTTATATTTACAGCGGCGCAAAATAAAGACAACAGACAGAATCAAGGGAAGGCTCACTAATTGCTACATTTATAGCGGCACAAGTATAAAGACAACAGACAGAATCAAGGGAAGGCTCACTAATTGCTACATTTATAGCGGCACAAGCATAAAGCCAACAGACAGAATAAAGGAAAGGCTCACTTATTGCTACATTTATAGCGGCGCAAGTATAAAGCCAACATACAGAATAAAGGAAAGGCTCACTAATTGCTACACTTATAGCGGCACAAGCATAAAGCCAACAGACAGAATAAAGGAAAGGCTCACTTATTGCTACATTTATAGCGGCACAAGCATAAAGCCAACAGACAGAATAAAGGAAAGGCTCACTAACTGCTACATTTATAGCTGCGCAAGTATAAAGCCAACAGACAGAATAAAGGAAAGGCTCACTAATTGCTACATTTATAGCTGCGCAAGTATAAAGCCAACAGACAGAATAAAGGAAAGGCTCACTAATTGCTACACTTATAGCGGCACAAGCATAAAGCCAACAGACAGAATAAAGGAAAGGCTCACTAATTGCTACATTTATAGCGGCGCAAGTATAAAGCCAACAGACAGAATAAAGGAAAGGCTCACTAATTGCTACACTTTTTAGCGGCGCAAGTATAAAGACAACAGACAGAATAAAGGAAAGGCTCACTAAGTGCTACATTTATAGCGGCACAAGCATAAAGCCAACAGACAGAATAAAGGAAAAGCTCACTTATTGCTACATTTATAGCGGCACAAGCATAAAGCCAACAGAGAGAATAAAGGAAAGGCTCACTAATTGCTACATTTATAGCGGCTCAAGCATAAAGCTAACAGACAGAATGAAGGAAAGGCTCACTAATTGCTACATTTTTAGCAGCGCATGCATAAAATCCAACAAAGTGAGGAAATACTCACTCATTGTCTGTTGGCTTTATGCTTGTGCCTCTACCATGTAATCTGTTTGTTGTGAGCGTCGATTTGTTGGGAGCACGATTTGTGGTGTGTGTGAGCGTCTGTTGGCTTTCTGCTTGTGCCAACAGACAGAAATGAAGGAAATACTCACTAATTGCCACATTTATAGCGGCACAAGCATAAAAGCCAACAGACAGAATGAAGGAAAGGCTCACTAATTGCTACATTTTTAGCGGCATGAGCATAAAGCCAACAGAGTGAAGAAAATGCTCACTAACTGCTACATTTATAGCGGCACACGTATAAAGACAACAGACAGAATGAACGGCAAGGCTCACTAATACTACATTTATAGCGGCGCAAGCATAAAGCTAACAGACAAAATGAAGGAAAGGCTCACTAACTGCTATATTTATAGCGGCATAAGCATAAAGACAACAGACAGAGTGAAGAAAATGCTCACAAACTGCTACATTTATAGCGGCACACGTATAAAGACAACAGACAGAAGGAACGGCAAGGCTCACTAATGCTACATTTTTAGCGGCACGAGCATAAAGCCAACAGACAGAGTGAAGGAAATGCTCACAAATAGCTACATTTATAGCGGCACAAACATAAAGCCAACAGACAGAATAAAGGAAAGGCTCACTAACTGCTACATTTATAGCGTCACAAGCGTAAAGTCAACAGACAAAGCGATAGCGGCACAAGCATAAAGCCAACAGACAAAGCGATAGCGGCACAAGCATAAAGCCAACAGACGCTCACACCACAACACAGCACAAATTGTGTATCCGCTGCAAACTGTTCAACAGACGCTCACACCACAACACAGCACAAATTGTGTATCCGCTGCAAACTGTTCAACAGACGCTCACACCACAACACAGCACAAATTGTGTATCCGCTGCAAACTGTTCAACAGACGCAGGGGCGGTACGCATGCTCTACAGCACTTCGTTGACTTTGACCCCGCTGGTAGTAAATAATATTGACAAATTAATCCCTTCAGGTCATGTCACTTAATCGTGTCATATTTATTTATGTTCCTATTTCACCTGGCTTTTGTTGTTGCTGTGGGGTTTTTTTTCGTTATCTCTCTCATATTATTATTAGACCTATACTATTTTATTCGCTCTTCTTATGCTGTTGGTATTGTTGCTGCTTTGTTGTTGATTTTTGACTGTCCAATTGGTCCATCTTGGAGATAAAAACGTAAATCGCATTCTCTCTCCCTCTCCTCCACCTTCTCTCTCTCTCTGTGTCTGTCTCTGTCTCACATGTTTGCCTAAAAATTTGATTGTTGTATACATGTGTCCATGAAAGAAATTTAATTGCGAGGTTTCTGCACATTTATAGGAACCCTGTGAAACTTCATTAATCAATTGCTTATTCGTACTTATAATATCTGTTTGAAGTATAGTCGTGCTTATTTTGTGTTTGTAGTATAGCGAGGACTGGCTGTTAGATAGGTCCAAATGGACCTAACGCTACTATCCTTGAGTATTAAAGTTTTCGAGTTCGAGTTCTCTCTCCGCCTTTGTCTGTCTGTCTCCGTAGTATAGTCGTGCTTATATGTGTTTGTAGTATAGCAAGGACTGGCTGTTATCTATAGGCCCGAATGGACCTAATGCTAATGTCCGTTAGTATTAAAGTTTTCGAGTTCGAGTTCTCTCTCTGTCTCTCTCTGTCTGTCTCAGTGTCTGTCTACCTGTCTGTCTGTCTCTTTCTCCACTCCCCCTTCATCCCACGAATCACACAGTGTTTGCAAGCATACACTCAAAACGTCGGCAGTACCCGTAAAGGTCAGAGTTTGGACAGTTCAACATAATCGCATTGTAATTTGAGAAGAGATAAAGTTAAGCACGGATGTTAATGACGTCAAACGCTGATCATTTCTATACCAGGTAGGCTGCCTGTCGGAAATATATCTGTCGGGCACTCCCACACAGTGATAAGACGGAATTAACCGGAATGATTCATTGCCATCTTGACGGCTTAGACTGAAGCTGGAGAATCGTAGACTAATTGTCTGAACGACTTAACATCGTGGAAGCTTCCTTTTGTTCTACTACACATACCACACGAAGAGGATGGGCTTAATCCGAGAGAGAGAGAGAGAGAAAAAGAAAAGAAAGAGAAAAAGAAAAAAAGGGTGGGGGTGGGGGTTGGGGGGGGGGGGGGGGGGGGGGGGGGGGGGGGAATCCGATGGGCAGGGAAAACTCACCAATCTTGACAAAACATCCGCCCCGACTTAACAGGTAATGGAAATCCCTCGCGCAACTCATCGTCTTTCACGCGGCACGTTTAGCAGGACAGAAGGGCTTTGAGGAGCGACTGGAATTTCGCGGTGTGGAAAGATACGAAAATAATCCACAAGGGATGATGGAAAGGAAACAAACAGACAAACAAACGGCAGGCAAGACGCTCGCCTGGGCGGAATGCACAGTTTTGAGCGTCCCTCCGAAAAACGAGAGCCCCGACGGCGAAACCGATCTCATCTTAAAAGGCGACCTTCGACCTCACGGGGTCAACTCGTGACGTCAGAGGTGAGCAACAGAACACCTTATCCTGTGGACAAGTTGCTCAAACGTGACACGAACACTGGAGCGATGTCGGGTGGTGGCTACAGAGAGATTGCGAGGCGGGGGTAAAGCACACAAAACCACCAAACACTGCACGGAAAGCCTGACTGAGACGTACCACGGAACATTGTGGACAACTTGATCAGACGATTTTCACCACAGAAAATTTTGAAAGAACGTCGTATTTATAGTGAACTTAGGCCAGATTCGGATCCGGCGGACGGAAACTGGGATGTGGGGATGTTTTCTGGTGTGGTTGGGATATCTGATTGATTCTATCTATCCCTCATTGCCCTTTACGTCCTACCGCGGAACGTTTTGGACAATTTGATCAGACGATTTTCACCATAGAAAGGAAGTGTCGCATTTATAAGTAAACTTAGGCCAGATTGGGATCCGGTGGACGGGGGTGTGTGGGGATATTTTCTGGTGATAGTTTCTATTTATTCCCAACTGCCCTTTTACGTTCTACTACGTCTGCTGTCCCCTAAGTCCGTTTGGAGGTTTTCTTTGTAGTACCGCAATAGGTTGGGTTGTTTTTAAGCACCCCCTTCGTTCTGTCGCCCTGATATAACCGTACTGGTTGACTGGCGTAAAACACCAACTTACCTACCTACCTATCCTTCATTCTGGTTGCACCACCTCCTCTTTTTCCTCCTCTTACTTCTTCTTCTTCTTCTTTTTTCTCGTCTTAATAGTTTGAGTGTTTACACTTGTCCTTCCTCTCCGACAGAAACCCTCTCTGTGTGTTTTGTCAAGATTGGTGTGTTTTCCTTGCCCATCGTATTTCTTTTTTTTCTTCTCCGGATTAAGCCCATCCTCTTTGTGTGGTATGTGTAGTAGGACAAAAGGAAACTTCCACGATGTTAAGTCGTTCAAACAATTAGTCTACAACGCTCCAGCAGCATTCTAAGCCGTCAAGATGGCAACTCCTGACGGTTAACGGTTAAATTCCGGTTAACTCCGTCTTATCACTGTATGAATGCCCGAGAGACAGCCTACCTGATGTAAAAATAATCAAATGTAATATAAAAACATTCATTTCCCCAAATTTGTAGACCTGCCATGCTTTCTGTTCCGTGCTGCCGTCTTCATTAATCTCAAGTCTCCGTTTACTGCCCGTTTTAAGCTGTGCAGCTTATGATTAGTTTGTATAGTCAGAATGCTCATGTGTGCGGATGCCTTTCTGTGTGTGTGTGTGTGTGTGTGTGTGTGTGTGTGTGTGTGTGTGTGTGTGTGTGTGTGTGTGTGTGTGTGTGTGTGTGTGTGTGTGTTGTGTGTGTGTGTGTGTGTGTGTGTGTGTGTGTGTGTGTGTGTGTGTGTGTGTGTGTGTGTGTGTGTGTGTGTGTGTGTGTGTGTGTGTGTGTGTGGTGTGTTGTGTTGTGTGTGTGTGTGTGTGTGTGTGTGTGTGTGTGCATGTGTGTGTGTGTGTGTGTGTGTGTATGTGTGTGTGTGTGTGTGTGTGTGTGTGTGTGTGTGTGTGTGTGTGTGTGTGTGTGTGTGTGCGCGCGTGCGCTTAAACTAGTCTCTAGGGACAATATTTTGCGCTTTACAAGTACTTATTATTATTATTGTTATTATTATGTTGTTATTCTTGTTGTTGTTGTTGCTGTTGTTGTTGTTTTTGTTTTTCTTCTTCTTCTTCTTTCGTCCTGAGGTAGTCATGATTATGCGGCTGACGGGACGGCGTTAAAATCGTTAAACTAATTTCTCCTACTGCTACCTCTGAGCTTGTAGCTTTATAACAATAACAACAATAACAATATACTTTATTCATCCCAGCGGGAAATTAAAGCTGTCCTTCTGTCGGGAAATTAAAGCTGTCGTTCTATCTTATACACGCACAACGAAGAACTGAACTGCACAGACCTCAATATTCAAAGTCATGAAACACACACACGTACCCACTCTTACTTCCTACCTCTTACAGTCCTACTTCTTCTTCGTACGCCCTGATATAACCGTACTGATTGACTGGGCGTAAAGCACCAAGTTACTTCCTTCCTTCTTCCTCGTGGGTTGTATATTTATAGTGCCAGACACGCTTAATCTGCTAGAGCAAGCTAATCTGACCAAACAATGACGAAACATAATGAGCTACGTAAAGCTCGGGTTTATCTCAACAGATTACCGCCTTTTTACAAAGCTGCATTGCGTCATCAGAGGTTCAGAAACATAAGCACTACAGAAAAAAATGGTATAATTATTTGTTCTCAGTGAGGTGTTACATCCGTAACATCAGACGCTTTGGTGACTTACAACTAAAAGGCGGGCAAGAGTGCATGAAAGTTAAAAAAATCAGTATGAAATCAACTGTGCTTTAAATTGCCTTCCGATTTTACTTTTTTTACTTTTTTATTTTTTATAATTTTGTTTACTGCGGTAGCATGTTCTTATATTCTTTTCACCTGTTCTCAGCATTCGAAGAGTTATTTTGGATTCGAAGCTGAAAACGCTACTTCCTTAATCCTTTCCATGCCAAAGTATTCCTAAAAAAACAAAAACAAAACAAAAACAAAATAAAATAAAACAAAAAACCTAAAGCGCGTGGTTGTAAGATTTGGTGCATTGGAAGTATTTAAAAATAGGTTAACACACCCCCTTCCTCCCCGCTCTCTCTCGATATACATATATAGCAAAGAAATGAATGCAATCTCAAGAGTTTTTAAAGTTTTTATTGTTTTTTTTTTTTATTGATGTTGATGACGATGACGTGAGGAAATGGAAAGGGAACTGTCCGAATTTTCGCCCCCACTAGGGGCTTTGTCAGTCACTGGGTGGGAATATAAGAAATAATAGTTATCTCTCTCTCTCTCCCCCCCCCCCCCTTCCCCCTCTCTCTCTCTCTCCCCCCCCCTCACCTCTCTCTCTCTCCCCCCTCCTCACCTCTCTCTCTCTCTCTCTCTCTCTCTCTCTCTCTCTCTCTCTCTCTCTCTCTCTCTCGATTGATTAAGTCATTCCGCTTTCATCAATCCACCACACGATTTTAAAAAAAATTACCCGCCAAGTCCCGATGATTCAGATATTTCCCGTTTCTCCTCTCATCGTCATCAACATCATTCAAAAATTAAAACTCTAGAGAGGAGACTGTGTTTATTTCTATTGATATATATATATATATAAATATATAAATTAAAATATATTTCTTTGATATATATATATATATAAATATCCTCGAGTAATTAGAACACAGGGAGAGAGATGGGCAGAGTGAGAAGGGTTTGTTTGTTTGTTTGTTTGCTTTTGGACTGTGTGTTTGTGTGTTTGTTTGTGTGTGTGCGTGTGTGTGTGTGTCTGTGTGTGTGTGCGTGCGTGCGTGTGTGCGTGCGTGTGTGTGTGTGTGTATGTGTGTGTGTATTTGTGTGTGCGTGCGTGCGTGCGTGCGTGCGTGCGTGCGTGCGTGCGTGCGTGCGTGCGTGCGTGCGTGCGTGCGTGCGTGCGTGGTGTGTGTGTGTGTGTGTGTGTGTGTGTGTGTGTGTGTGTGTGTGTGTGTGTGTGTGTACTGAAGTGTCTTCGCTAGTCATCTAGAACGCATGATGCATGCATGAAAGCGTGACGCGTGAGGTATGACGTACTGTATAAGAATAATCGCGTGTCACAGCCGGGAATCCAGCCGACCGGGCAGGCCTTGACAAAGCCCTCTTAGGCGAAAATTTGGATTAGATATTAAACGTTTCGAACCAGAACATGTTTAGACTGTTGTTTTACGTTCTCTCTCTCTGTCTCTGTCTCTGTCTGTCTGTCTGTCTGTCTGTCTGTCTCTCTGTCTCTCTGTCTCTCTCTCTCTCTCTCTCTCTCTCTCTCTCTCTCTCTCTCTCTCTCTCTCCCTCCCTCCCCCCCCCCCCCCTCTCCCTCTCTCAGTCTCTGTCTGTGTCTCTCTGTCTCTACTTATTCGGAGTCTTTACTCTATCAAATCAAATTTTAGACTGTTCGCAAACTTCCAAACACGCACGAATCAAAGACGATATCTCATTTTTATGACTCATCTAAATAACGCCTGCCACAGTTTGGGATTTTAAAAATGCCCAGGAATACTCCACGTGAGATCTCCGCGCTTACTCTCAACCGCATCCAAAGGGAAAAAGTCTCAAGCAAAAGAAGAAGTGGAACAAAGAGCAAAAGAAGAAGAAGAAGAAGAAGAAGAAGAAGAAGAAGAAGAGGAGGAGGAGGAGAAAGCTAGCAGCCGCAGTTACAACGCGTCAGGACTGACGACGAGGAAGCCGCGGAAAGAAGCCCGCCAGAGGTGCCAACAAGGGAGCTAACGCATCTCGCCGCGTGATGGAAATTAATTGGGGTCGCAGGATTAAGTCCCTGGACGTGACTCCCTCAATCCTGACCCACTCCCCTGAAATATGATCCGCCAGCTAGGTATTGTGGCGGCCTCGCCCAGCGCCCGGCCCATTGTGCCCTGTTGGGCGCTGCTAACGCGCGCGATTGAGGGCGGGTGGCGAACTCGTCCACCTCGTCTAATCCTCCGAGGCACCTCTGAGCTCAGTCTCCGCCGACGACAAGAGATTTCCAGGCGAGGAATCAAGAGGGCGACGTGCGCCAGAAAGGACGGAGTCAGGCCGTGCAGTAAAGCGAGAGAAGGAGACAGAGAGAGAGTAGTGGGATTGACACCTTGTGGCAAGCCTTTCTTGTTAAGGGGGGAGGGGTTCGCCTTCAGTGCTGCAGCTATCTCATGATTGCGCCTGATTTTGGACTCGGGGGGTCAGAGACCACACGTATCCCGAAAGCGGGGAATGGATTTCGATCCCAGCGACGACCTTCTTTCTTCCTTACCAAAGGCGGAGCGCGTGCTGTAACTGACCTGTGTGGTCGACTTGCTTTTACGTGGGCGAGTCGAGTAACAGTCCTCTTTCTAGCTTAAATTTGTTTTTGTTTTAAACCTAATGTAGCGAGCGTAATTTTGTAGATAAATAATTAATTTTAAACATCCGGTCAGCTATGCCGGTTTTATCAAGGCGTATCAATAATAATAATAATATAATAATAATAATAATAGATAACTTTTGTATAGCGCTATTCTCTGGTGTACACAAACTCACTGCGCTTTACAGCATTCTCCAACATTTTCTAAGTTTCACAAACATAATACATTAAAGAAGAAGAAGAAGAAGAGATTGTTTTGTTGTTGTTTTGCTTGTGTGTTTGTTTGTTGTTTTCAGCATCAAGACAATGACGGTGAACTCGCAGATGCGGCCACCAAGGATGTGGTCTTGGTGGAGTTCAATGACCTCGTATATAGCATACCAGGTAATTATGGTAATCTTTTGTGCCTAATATGATAGCCCGACATCCGAGGACATTAAGCTCTACATCATCATCATCGTGGTAATATTAGGCGTTGCCGGTCTCCTTGTTGTGTCCTCTTCCCCCGCCTTCGCCCGTCCTTAGTAAGCCTTATGGGTTTCTGCACCATGAAAGAAGGAGAAGAAGAAAGAAAGAAAAAAAAGAGAAGACATTGATACACTCGTAACGTCTGACGACGACGAAGAAGAAGAAGACGTTGGTACACTCGTAACGTCTGACGAAGAAGAAGAAGAAGAAGACGTTGGTACACTCGTAACGTCTGAAGAAGAAGACATTGATACACTCGTAACGTCTGAAGAAGAAGAAGAAGAAGACGAAGAAGACGTTGATACACTCGTAACGTCTGTCGGAAGAAGAAGAAGAAGACATTGATACACTCGTAACGTCTGAAGAAGAAGAAGAAGAAGACGAAGACGTTGATACACTCGTAACGTCTGAAGAAGAAGAAGAAGAAGACGAAGAAGACGTTGATACACTCGTAACGTCTGAAGAAGAAGAAGAAGACATTGATACACTCGTAACGTCTGAAGAAGAAGAAGAAGAAGAAGACGAAGAAGACGTTGATACACTCGTAACGTCTGAAGAAGAAGAAGAAGACGTTGATACATTCGTAACGTCAGAAGAAGAAGAAGAAGACGTTGACACACTCGTAACGTCTGACGAACGTTGTTAAGCCCTAAACTGGCTGACTTTCACGAAGGCATCGCTTAAATCACAACCATGACACCTCCTCGTTGCTTGCACGTTTACTTACGACATAGTGGCTTGAATGACTGGTTGACTGATTAGTTGATTGACGCACTGGAGAAGGTCGCACTGAGGGACTAACTAAAACTTACGAGTTTGTTTTGTTGTTGTTTGTTTGTTTGTTTGTTGTTTTTGGTTGTTGTTGGGTGTTGTTGTTGTTTTTTGGAGGGGGGAGGGGGAGGGGGGTGGGGGGGGGGGGGGGGGGGGTAATACTTTTTTTCCCTTGTGGGAAATTCGGGTCGCCTTACCTGGGTAAGGCACAGCAGTCGCAGGAGCAGCGATACCCATTCCTATCAGTGTGTGCAGTGTTTTCGTGTGTCCAAACAATGGTGAGGCTGTCAGTGTTTGGGATTTTCAACGTGCGCACAGATGTTGATGCATGCGATTGCACACGAGGACTGCACGGACACCGTAAGAGAGTCTGCACTGAAAAGCTGACTCTGGAAGAAAAATCCCTTGCCACACCGGGGATGCGAACCTGCGTCAGTATTACGCCTGGCTTTTTAGTCGGACACTTTACCCACTGAGTCATCCCCGTCCCATTGTTAGCAAGCATCATCACTCCATCTAGGTTAATAGTTATCTGAGTATCTGAGTATACAGAAATACTATCAGACAGGTATGTCCACAGTACCCAGCAGATATCAGTCATGCGGGGTCCTTTTGTATCCCGATGTACTGTCCACGGCTGTGCTTTTTTCCTTTGTTAATTTTTTCCTTTTCTTCGCCGTTGTATAATCTGTTTTTTGTATTGTGAGACGCTTGTTACAGTTTTTGTGATTACAAATGTTGAAAACAACAACAACAAACAGACAAACAAACAAAAACAAACAACAACAACAGCAACAACAAAACAGACAGACAGACAGACAGACAGACAGACAGACAGACAGACAGACAGACACACACACACACACACACAAACAACAACAACAACAACAAAAAACAAAAAGTTAATAGTTGTCAACGACAGCTCGCCATTGTGTCCTGCTCTGCTTTGCTGTCTCCAGCTACTGGTGCTTCGGTCACAGCAGGGACATCAACTGTCTCAGGTCACAGCTCGCATTGCTGGGGTCCGCGACCCCCCTAGCCCCCACCCCCCTCCACTGCTGGGGTCCGCGACCCCCCTAGCCTCCCCCCCTCCTCCCCCACCACATCCTACCTTCCTCTTCCCCCGTTGCCCCATCTTCGTCTTTTTCGACTCCGTGTCTGTTGCACGTTTCTTTAAGGATGTACATGTGGTAGAGTTTATGTACCTTGTACCTACTCGTATGCCAGGTGAGAGCCACTGTAGGCGACTCAGGTCTTTGTTGTTGTGTTTGGGTGACGTCCTTCGGGCGCTAATTATCTCCCTTGTGTGTTGTTTTGCACGAGCGCTCTGGGCCTCGTTCGGCTTGAGATTGCGGCGTTTCTTTTCAATGTCTGGCCTCGCCTAGCTGTCTGTAGTCGTAGCTCATCTTGTTGATGTTCTGCCTCCACTCTCATCCCATTATTATTAACTGAATACTTGTTGAGCGCCTCATCTCACAGTGGCAAGTATATAGCGCTGTTCTCTGCTTCCGAGCAGACCCATTGCGCTCTAGTCGTATGTGACAGAATGGGTGACTGTAGTTTCAAACTACCCGTTTTTTTTAATACCACCAAAGTGGTTACAGTGCTGTTTGGTTGTTACATGGCTGGTGCCACGTGATACTACTGCTGTCTGGCACACGTCGTGTACAACCATACAATCATGCACCCATGTTTACAGTGTAATCTCATTTGAAATTACAATTTTAGGGTGCATATAACCTAGATGTAACCTGCCACCTGCACTTTTGGCAGAATGACCTGGAATTGTTCTACCTGCCACTTCGGTAACACGGTGGATGGAACGGATACCGAAATAATAGCACCGAAAGTTGACTCTGGAGAAGAAACACATTCCGCCGCTCGGGCCGGGACTCGAAACCGCGACCTTTCGATCACGAGTCCGTTCCTTTGCCCATCCAGCTTTCATTTCAATCTCGACAGGCTGTCTCTAGTCACAGCTCGTCCTGTTGATGTTCTCCTCAACACTC
Source organism: Alviniconcha marisindica (assembly GCA_018857735.1). Taxonomy (NCBI): domain Eukaryota; kingdom Metazoa; phylum Mollusca; class Gastropoda; family Provannidae; genus Alviniconcha; species Alviniconcha marisindica. The sequence goes on from JABMCL010000746.1 coordinate 42,168, forward strand.
CGTTCGCTGCCCTGTCTGTTGCTGGTCTTCCTCTCTTCCTACCTCACTTTTCCTTTCAGTGTCCGCCCCCAGTCGTTATTCACCCTCCTGGTCTTGTCCGCTGCTACCATGGACCTACATGGTGTTATTCGCCCTCTTGGTCATGTTCGCTGCTGCCATGGATCTGCATGATGCTATTCGCCCTCTTGGTCTTGTCCGCTGCTACCATGGATCTACAAAAGGTCATGGTGTTATTCTCCCTCTTGGTCATGTCCGCTGCTACCATGAACCTACACAAAATCATGGTGTTGTTCTCCCTCTTGGACTTGTCCGCTGCTACCATGGATCTACAAAAGGTCATGGTGTTGTTCTCCCTCTTGGTCTTGTCCGCTGCTACCATGGATCTACAAAAAGTCATGGTGTTTTCTCCCTCTTGGTCTTGTCCGCTGCTACCATGGATCTACAAAAGTCATGGTGTTATTCTCCCTCTTGGTCTTGTCCGCTGCTACCATGGATCTACAAAAGGTCATGGTGTTATTCTCCCTCTTGGTCTGTCCGTGCTACCATGGATCTACAAAAGGTCATGGTGTTATTCTCCCTCTTGGTCTTGTCCGCTGCTACCATGGATCTACAAAAGGTCATGGTGTTATTCTCCCTCTTGGTCTTGTCCGCTGCTACCATGGATCTACAAAAGGTCATGGTGTTATTCTCCCTCTTGGTCTTGTCCGCTGCTACCATGGATCTACAAAAGGTCATGGTGTTATTCTCCCTCTTGGTCTTGTCCGCTGCTACCATGGATCTACAAAAGGTCATGGTGTTATTCTCCCTCTTGGTCTTGTCCGCTGCTGCCATGGATCTACAAAAAATCATGGTGTTATACGCCATCTTGGTTTTGTCCGCTGCTACCATGGATCTACATGGTGTTATTCGCCCTATTGGTCTTGTCCGCTGCTACCATGAATCTACAAAACGTCATGGTGATATACGCCATCTTGGTTTTGTCCGTTGCTACCATGGATCTACATGGTGTTATTCGCCCTCTTGGTCTTGTCCGCTGGTACCATGGATCTACAAAAAATCATGGTGTTATTCTCCCTTTTGGTCTTGTCCGCTGCTACCATGGATCTACAAATGGTTATGGTGTTATTCGCCCTGTTGGTCTTGTCCGCTGCTACCATGGATCTACAAATGGTCATGGTGTTATTCTCCCTCTTGATCTTGTTCGCTGCTACCATGGACCTGCAAAAAGTCAAAATGTAATTCGCCCTTTTGGTCTTGTCCGCTGCTGCTACTGATGGACCTACATTGTCTTATTCTCCCTCTTGGTCTTGTCCGTTGTTACCATGGACCTACATTGTGTTATTCGCCCTCTTGGTCTTTTCCTTGATATAACCGCACTGGTTGACTGGGCGTAAAACACCAATTTACTTACTTACTTGGTCTTGTCCGCTATTACCATGGACCTACATGGTGTTATTCGCCCTCTTGGTCTTGTCCGCTACTACCGCTGATGGACTTACATGGTGTTATTCGCCCTCTTGGTTTTGTCCGCTGCTACCATGGACCTGCATGGTGTTATTCGCCCTCTTGGTCTTGTCCCTGATATAACCGCACTGGTTGGGCGTAAAACACCAATCTACTTACTTACCTGGTCTTGTCCACTGCTACCACTGCTGGACCTACATGCTCCATGGCTGCTGGCTTCCTGGGCCCGTTGTGGATTCTTTTTCCAGCGTTAGCTTCACGCTGCCGGATGTAGGTTCTTGTCGTGGGGTGTGACTCTCTGGTTGCAATGCACGTGTTATTTCTGATGTCATCGCCGTTATCGGCCAAAACACCCTGTCCAGGGTTTAAGTAGGCTAGATCTTGCATTCATAAATCACCTTCATCAACTGTAATGGTGGCTTTGGAGTGGAAAAAAACATCAGGCTATGTCATGAGACAAGGCCGCCCTCTTAAAGGATCGTCCTGATATAAGCAGAAAAGTTACTTACCTCTTAAAGGAACTAGCCTTCTCAAGCAGGCTTTGTTTAACGGGTAAAAAGAAAGGTCAAAATGAAAACCTAAAAGTATTTTGATTTTAAAAAGCACCGTTGATTTCTTAGAAATCGACTTTTAATAGTGGATAATCAGCAGGGTGGGATATATTCACAATACCATCAGGTGCTGCAGCTCATCTAGCAAGCACCGCAGCCTCATGGATTCCGGCAGTGGGTTGGAGGATGTATCTTTGGATTGTATCTTTGGGGCCGGGAGGTATTAGCTGGTAGAGCGTCGGACTGAAAAAGCAAGGCGTAATACTGACGGGGGTTCGAGTCCCCGGTGCTGCAAGGGACTTTTCTCCCAGATTCAACTTTCAGTGCAGACTCTCTTACGGTGTCCGTACAGCCCCGTGTGTAATCGCATGCACCAACAGCTGTGCGCACGTTAAAAATCCCAAACATTCGCAGCCATACCATTGTTTGGACACACGAAAATACTACACATATTGACAGGAAAGGGTAGCGCTGCTCTTGCGGCTACTATATGTGCCTTACTCAGGTAAGGCGACCGGAATTCCTCGCAAGGGACACAAAAAACAAAACAAAACAAAACAAACAAAACAAAACAAAAATACCAGCAAGGGACAACAACAACAAACAAACAAACAAAAGTAAAGAAAGAAAGAGGACTAAACACATCTTTGATTATCTGACGGAAATCAACGTTTTCGAAAAGTTATCGTTTGTTGTTACATTTTGGATGTTTCTGTTTTACCCACTTCTTACCTCTTTTTTAACTGACGATGTACTTACTATTTGTCTCCGAGTGTTCGCTGAGGTGGAGTAAGGGAGAGGAGAAGACGAGGCGGGCGGGAGGGGAGGGGGGGGGGGGGGGAGAGAGAGAGGAGGGGTCTCAGCTCACCTTCCCTGCCATTACACGTATTAGTGTTATTTATTTATTAGTGTTATTTACGGTATACGTTTGCAAAGGATTATGCAAGAATAGAAAAAGGTGGTTAGGTGAATAAGGATTGGCGGGTGGAGAGGGGTGGGGATGTTCTGGGGAGAGGGGGTAAAATCACCATCACTGACAAAATAGTGCTTCGCCTACCGGAAGCAGGAATGCAGGATACCGGTCTAGCTGCCTTCAATTCTATGGGAGTCTGACGTTGGCTTGACAGGGTGTGATTTCCCAACTCCTTTCAATTTCAGAGATTAAAGCGGGCCCGAGGCTGATTGAAAACACAAGCAAGATGAAAAGAAGTTTGTTTAGCATCGGAGGCTTGGCGTGTTTTGTAAAAGACACGGAGGACATACTCTGTGATGTGCTGAAAGCGGAAGAGCTGAAGAGTAGATTCAGGCGTCCACCTCTTTCAAGACGTGGTAGACCTAAACACTTACCCAAGGTCAAACCCCTCCACTTCAACTTAAAGATGCTGTCAGCTTTAACTGAGGTGCCGGCACCAAACTTCATGTCCTTTGCTATATTCACCGAAGAACTAAATCCAACGTATTGCACCAGACTGTCCATCCAACAGATTAACAGAGGTTCATTAGATTGGTTTTTCGCCATGTTGCCTCCGAAGAGGCACATATGGGACGGGGATTCCTGGAGATTTGGGACAGAAGAATCCTGTACCTAACGCTACACTGTCACCACCAGGATTGAATCTGCTTTAAGATAGGTAGCAATGTCTTCTCTTATTGCTGTTTCACTAATTATGAGGGTTAATCATTCCTTGGAATTTTTAATCTCCCTTCAGTAGTGGAGGCTGTAGTCACTAGTCTTTATAGATCACATTTATTGTCATCAGGCAACATTGAGACGTCCTGATAGTCAACTGGTTATTAGTTGTTAGGTTACTGTGGCTTCTTGCGGTCGTTTGGTTACTGTGGCTATTTGTCTACGGGCAGGCCTAGTTACGTGTCACTTTCGTTTCCTATTACCCTTTTTAAGTCAGGAAACCAGTTTGTTTAAAATCGCTTCCTTTAATTAGATAGTGAAAGCAGAACTAAACATGCATCCAGTATGTTGAGAACTAGCCTCAAATGGCTCACTGGTTATCAGATTTGTTGACGTTTGCGTGGGGTGAGATCTAGTTTAAAATAATATGCTATGGCCATTGTATGTACCGGAGCTGAGAACTGGCTTCTGTAACAAAATGGTGAGGGCTGTTTGTGTACACTTAATGTGTTGAGAACAAGCTTAGGGTGACACTTCTTTGGGCCATTGTGTGTTCTTTGGGGAGCGGAGGACAAGCTTCAATCAAGAAAAATAATGGTTACGATTAGTGCGTGTAGCTTGGTGCACTGAGAACATGCTTCACGTGCTGATAAACTCTAGCGGTCGGGAAGGAGTTGAAGGGAACCTGGAGGTGCTAACGCTTGACTTCAGGAACAGCTGGAACGTCACAATGAGATCCAGTTGAGATCTTGGGGCGAATTATCCAGCAGCCATTTGAGTGTGAATGATCTACCTATGATATTTGGGCGAATGGTTCTGCTGAGATCTGGGGGCAAATGATCCACGTGTGATCTCGAAAGAGGAAGGTCCAGCTATGACCTTGAGTCGAATGATCCAGCTGTGACCTCGAGTTGAATGGTCCAGCTATGACCTCGAGTCGAAAGATCCCGCTTCGAAGTCTTGGGGTTAAAGAAATTTCGCTCGTGCTGGATCGAAGCTTGTCGCAATGTGCCACTTTGCCGCGTGAAGAAAAAAAGAAAAAAGAGAAAAAAAAAGAGTGAGAAAAAAAAAAAAAGAGGAAAAAGCAGCGAGAAAATAAATAGAAGAGTAAGCAGTTGCTTCTTTTTGTTGAACCAGAGCCGATACTGTGTTGATTTCCCTTTGCACTGAACTGGATCGCAACCGAATACCTGCAGGTCACGGTCTAGCACTTGAGCAATATCATGTGCAGCGAGCCACTACAAACACGCTGGGCCGCGTCAAAGCAACAATTCACCAGCAACAGTTCTAACGAAGGGTCTCCTCCTGCCTGACGCGTGTTGACCCACCGTGCATTCTAAGCAATACGCCAATAGCAAAGGACGTCTCAAGGGGACCTCCTTGCCTCTTTAACCGATGCATTCGTGGCGTTAAGCCCGAGTTAGAGACGTGCATGCTGCTCATAATAGACTCTAAGAGCTCGCACGGGCATGCGACACTTTGCGGCTTTGCGCGTGAGAGCGAACGCAACGCATCGTAGTGGCGTCAACAATAGCCAGTTCGGGGGAAGCGTTTGCTCACCTGTTTCGCGGCTCTATCACTCCTAATCCCGCCAAGCCGCTTTTCCCGGGCCGCGGATCGAGAGAGCTGTTAAACTAAAGCAAAATATTTGAAGGATGAGCCCCCCTCAAAGAGAAGGCTGTTTGCTGAACAAACTGTTTGCGCTGGGGGTTGACTTACTTTCGCCAGCTCCGTCGAAATTGGAACCAAATGTATCAACTTCGTTAGAAACGTTTGAAAGTGAATTACCGCTGGCCGCGCTTTGAGGGCCGGCACGTTCGGTGACATTGTGACCGTGTTGCACGTGCTGCCGCAATGGAGACGGCGGACCTGGGCCCAGCGGACAGACCTCGCCAAGTGTGACACGGGGCCAGCCCTTCGGCTCTTCTCGCCTTTCTTCAGCGACACGGGACACCCCGCTGCCTTGGCTGGAGGAGCTAGCGCCCTCCGCCTTGCTGCTTTGGGAACCGCGGGTGCAGATGTTATGATCGCTCCTGTGTAGAGAACCCAGATTTATCACAGATGTTCTCTTAAGAGCTTCGAGTAGGTCAGAATAATTACAGCTTCGTGTGCTCCGCGTACTGCCAGGGAGGAAACTGGTTTTTAACGCCCAAGGTAAACATGGTGCTTAACGTCCACAGAAACCATAAGGCTTATTAGGGACGTGGAGAAGGGGGAGGGGGATATTATTTACCTATCGCTACACTGTCACCACCAGAATGACTCCTGAATTAAGATGGGCAGCGATGAGAGCGATTTAATGTTTTATTAATTGTGACTGAAGGACAAAGTCACAAGACAGTGTCCACAGACCACAACCTTTGAAGAGAAAGGAGAGCCGAAGCGGATTCGAACCGATGTCCCTCTGCCTACAAACCTAACGCCTTACCGCTAGGCCAAACCGGCTCACCTTTTTAACGCCCAGTCAGTCATGACGCTTATATCAGGGCGACTGAAAGAACACTGATTCTAACCAAGCCAATACCCTGACAGTGGCTGAACCACTGACGACGGAAAAGGGGGAAATACCCGGACTATTTGATAACCTATAAAACCTATAATCTGTTTTTGCCAGGGTGGACGGGTAGATCCATCCTGGCTGATGCACAACAGCAGCAGCGGCTCCCCAGGCTCGGTTATTTAGATACCTAACGCCCTGTGCGGCAACACTGAGGGATTTGTGAAACAAGTCACCAAATCACAAGTTAAAGTCTGAATGATACAAATAAGTGTAGCACATACGACACTTTCTTTGAAGAGGACTGGGAAGAATGAAGGAAAGAACTTACCGTGCAGTCAGCCAGGACGTTTATATCATGGCGAAACTGGGAAGAAAATGAAGTTCAATTAACAAAGAAGAGAGAACTTATATAGGCAGCTATTATCATTACAGGCACCATTACTGACTTTGAAGGTTGTATTCGAAATTCTCCAGACTTTTGCTCTGTTGCTATGCTTGGCTTGTGCCACGAAGACGGCGGTCACTCTTTTGGCTTCTGGCGAGGAATATTACTCGTGACGTTCTGATTGGCCGAAGCTGGTCCGGTAATTGACAGCTAGAAGCCCTGTGTTGGAGGTGGTTTAAGAAGGTAACGTCGGATTCACACTTTGGTACACTGATTGGCGGCTGGACTGTGTTGAAGGTGGTTTCAAAAGCTAGCGTCAGAGTAACGCTTTGGTACATTATACAAAGAGGACTGTAACTGGCTTATTCTCTAGCGCTAGCAACGGGTGTGTGAATCAGTGAGCTCTCTCTCTCACACACACAACACACACACACACACACACACACACACACACACACACACACACGACATAAACCAAAAACTAATATACTGTAGCCTACAGCTGAAACTACGACTGAAGCTACCAACTGGTGAGTTTTAAACAAAATACCACCCCCCTAAAAAACAAACACCACCACCACCACAACAGTACAAAACAAACAAAAGCAAAAACCGAGGAAGAAGAAGAAAAAGCACAGACAATAGAAAACTGTACTTGAAGGCGGCCTATTTATAGCACAGATGACACGGAACAGCACGTGAAAACACAAATTAAGGAGTTCGTAAACAAGCAAGAGTTGCGTATGTGTCGGTGAGCTGGCCTGATGGAAGTGTATCCAACGGTGGGGTGGGAAACAGTTTCCACCCACAAACAGAGGCCGCTTCGTGCATGCTTTGGCCGAAAGAGGTGCATCCATCCAGCGGTGGGGTGGGAAACAGTTTCCACCCACAAACAGGGACCGTTACGTGCCTGCTTGGCTGAGAGAGATGCACCAATCCAGCGGTGGGGTGGGAAACAGTTTCTACCCACAAACAGGGCCCACTACGTGCCTTCGCTGGCTCGGGAGACAGACGGAGAAGTTTGTGTTTAGGCTCGGAAGCGTCCTGAACAATGAAGCCCCGCCACTCCCCTCACATCGCCGCCTGGAACCCAAGCCTTGCAGTTCTCCACATCGCCCATCTGCCCTTCCTCCGTCTGGACACGCCGCAGATCGTGCTACGCCCCATCCGTTTCTCTCACTTCCCGCCTATCTACCCTTCCTCTTACCTGGACACGCCGCAGATCGTGCTACGCTCCAGCCGTTTCTCTCACTTCCCGCCTATCTGCCTTTCCTCTTGCCTGGACACGCCGCAAATGGTGCTACGCCCCAGCCGTTGTCTCGACACAACGTAGGTGGTGCTACGCCCCAGCCATTCATCTCACTTCCCGCCCATCTGCCTTGACACGCCGTAGGTCGCGCTACGCCCCAGCCATTCATCTCACTTCCCGCCCACCTGCCTTGACACGCCGTAGACCGGGCTACGCCCAGGCTGTTTTTTCATCTTACTTCCTGCCCATCTGCCCTTCCTCTGTTTTGACATGCCGCAGATCGTGCGACTCCCAGCCATTTCCCTCACACACACACACACACACACACACACACACAGCTTTCCACATCACCCATGTACTATTCTTCTGTGTGGACACGCCTCACGTCCTGCTACACCTATGTGGACACGCCTCACGTCCTGCTACACCTGTGTGGACACGCCTCACGTCCTGCTACACCTGTGTGGACACGCCTCACGTCCTGTCACATCTCCGCATCACCCATATACCGTTCTTCTGTGTGGACACGCCGCACGTCCTGCTACCTCTGTGTGGACACGCCGGACATCCGGCCACAGATCTCCACATCACCCATGTACCCTTTTTCTGTGTGGACACGCCGCTCGTGCGGATAGATCTGTGTGGGAACGCTGCTCGTACTGCTACACCTGTGTGGACACGCCTCACATGCTGCCACATCTCCACATCACCCATGTACAGTTCTTCTGTGTGGACACGCTGCCCGTCCCGATAGATCTGTGTGGGAACACTGCACATCGTGCTACACCCATGTGAGATCCCCCATAGCTCTCCACATCGCCCATCTGCCCGTCCTGTGAGTGGACACGCCGCAAGTCGTGCCACACCCGTTTCAGGAGACGTTCCGCAAAAAAGGTACACCAGTAAAAAGCCTTCCAGCACGGCGCCCATCAGTGAGTGCCTTCCGCCAAATGGTACACCACACTGAAAATTGATCCTTCACTTCCACACACCCAGTTAAAGCCTCCGGAAAGGGTAAGGGTGGGGTGGGATGGGGGTGGGGGACCTTCATTAACAGACACCCGCTGGGCCCCATTTCAGACTTTGTGCAGAGGGTGCACCTCAGGGACCAAGTCGTCCACTAGAGCGGTTGCTGCGGGCGTGCTTCTGGCGGACGTTCGCTGGCGTACTGCTTGAGGGATACGCTGCGTGAGATCTGCATATTCATAATAGTAATGGAAGTTTGTAAAGCGCCTACTCGGCGGCCCAAAGCACTGAACAAACATTATTAAAAAAAACATAATATGCATCGAGATGGAAAATGTTATCTGCAACATAACAAGATAAGGGTTCAAGCATAATTATGTGCAAGATGCACACACATACGCACGCACGCACGCACGCACACACAGGTGCGCGCGCACACACACGCACGCACGCACACGTGCGCGCGCCCGCCCGCCTGCACACACACATACACATACACACGCACACACACACATGCACGCACTCACACACACACACACACACACACACACACACACACACACACACACACACACACACACACACACACACACACACACACACACACACACACACACACACACACACACACTCTCACACACACACACACACACACACACACACACACACACACACACACACACTGTACCGACTGATAGGGATGAAGGATAATGTTGCTTAGCTGAAATACTCTGAGAAGAGAAACTTGTCTTGAACTTGCTTTTGAGGGAAGAAAGAGTAGCAGAGTGCCTGATGTCTTGGGGGATATTGTTACAGACGTGCATCACTGTATATAAAAATAAAAAGAACTACCTTCAACAACGAGTAGAACGAGTTCCCTGGTTATTAGCCATACACCCAGAAGCACAGTCAAGCGAGAAAACGTGAAGCAACTCAGTGCAAAACCGCTAAACGCTTCTTCTTTTTCTTCCTTTTTTCTTCTTTTTTTCTTCTTCTTCACATAAGTGATAGTAGACTGATCACGTTATTAGCATACTAACATGTATCAGCCAGTTGCATGAATAGAAATTTCTGTAAAACACAAACAAAGTAACAAACAAAAACCAAAAACAACAAAAATAAAACAACAAAAAACAAACAAGAACAACAAAAACAAAACAACAAGAACAACAAAACCATTAACCAACCTTACTTGCAGTCAACACACACAACACACACACACACACACACACACACACACACACTACCTGCTATAACATCTGCGGTTGACTGGGCGTTAGGTATCAGTTAACTCTTCCCCCGATCCTTCTCTCTTCTAAAACACACACACACACACACACACACACACACACACACACACACACACACACACACACACACACACGCACGCACGCACACACACACAAAACGCCAGCAAATACCTTCAGGTGTAACCCTCATTGTGGCTCCATACCCGCACGCTTGTTTCTTCACACCTCCCCCCCCCCCTCCCCCCACCTTCCCGCGTAAAATAAAACAAAAACAGAAAAACTTCACCCCCTGTCCCATCCGTCTCCCCAGCCGAAAAGAAAACAAAAAATCCCACCGAGTTGTTGAAGACCTCGTGGGTCGAACCTATTATCATACCCCTGATAGAGTCTGGTCGTGGTCCCCCCTACACTCGACGGAGGGCTTAGAACCCTGGCCGCGAATGTCGCGCTGAATTGTCGCCCTTTGATGGCCATCGTGACCTCCGCATCCGCCATCCTTCGCCACCGCAAGAGGGCGCGCTGGTCGCTATTGAGAGGCAAGACTGGAAGCAAGCTGCCAACCCAGGGTGCGAAGACACGAGTTGAGACACGGTCCTGCGCATGAGATGGGAAGGAACACAAATCTCTTCTTGTTTCGCTCCCCAGCCTCCTTCTCACTTGGATGCACTGTAGGAAGTGTGCATGTCGAAGGGAGGTGGGTGGTGGTGGTGGAAGGGATTAGTTTGTTATTTTTTGGATTTTAACGTCCCGTCAAACGCGTAGGACGAATCGCACATAAAAAAAATATTTTACACCAGTTCAAAATACAGGTCACTAAATTACAAGTTGTCGTTTTTAACCCTTACAACGTTGGAAACTAACCATCCATCTGTCTATCAATACACAGTAAAACATGTTCTAGTACTTATTTATATTCCGCGGGCACTCACCTCGGGAACCTGCTGAAATCCCTTGTGACTATGATGATGATGATGTGGGGGCTTAATGTCCTCAGAAGTCGGGTTGTCAAGTTGTGACTATGAACGCAGTTTCGCGGCTCCACACGGAATAACATAGGTCACCCTGACCTATGTTATTCCGTGTGGAGCCGCGAAACTGCGTTAGCCAAAAACAAACGGAGTTAAAACAATTGGGGGAGGATTTAGAAAAAATGAAGGTGAATGGATCTCGAGAGACTTCGGGGTAATATGTCCACTGATTACGTCTCTTGGTTTCGTGTTTTGCTTTACATGGCAACTGTTAAATAGTCCCTTATAACTACTAAGCTTAACGAGATGCACTCAGCATATTTTGTTGCTATTGTTGTTTGTTTGTTGTTGTTTTGTTTTTTGTTGATGGAGCAGCTTAACTTTCATATGAAAAACATCTATATGCTCATTTCAAACTTTCGGGCGAAACTTTTATTCCTGCGTGCATTACGTCCACGTCATGTACTCGCCAGCAGCTACAGTTAAAACATGACGTGTAGTCTTACGTAAAGCAGCCTGCCTCACAGATGGCGACGAGAGTTGGATTGGAATATGTTTACCCAGAGGGAACTGCCAGGCACATCCGACATTGAATTCCATCATTACAGGGGTTGTTATTTTTAACGTTGTGTGAACTGATCTTAAGACCATTATGTCAACTATGTTTTAAGGATAATGGTATGCTTGGTTAAATTTGTTTAACGCCGAGTCAGTTGTCTCCGAAGAGGTACTGGCGGGGGACCAAGATCCCAGGAGTTAGGGGAAGGGGGAGACTATACCTAACACAAAACTGTCATCACAAAACTCCCGCATTAAGATGGGCAGCGGCGAGAGCCATTTTAATGTTTCATTAATTGTGAGGGACAGACTGAGTCACAAGACAATATTCGCAGACCACAACTTTTGAAGGGAGAGGACTGCCGAAGAGGACTCGAACCGAGGTCCTTCTACTTCATACCAGCTTAACGCCATACCGCTAGATCCAAACACATAAAAGATTCAAAAGAACGCCTATTTATTATGACATACACGCACAGTATGCAGGTAATCCCTTTTTCTTCAAGCGACAAAACGACACTTAAACAACAGTTAAACGGTTAAAAACTATGAAAAATTGAGATGACTTATCTTCTGCTCACTTTGTGGTATGCAGTCTGTACAGTTCCTTTTTAATTTACGGGGTGGCTGGTTGGCTAACATGATGGACTGTAAATCAGTGAAGTAAAGCAGAGGCCGTATGTTCGATTCCTGACTCGACATGCTGTAAGACTGTTTTTCAAGTCTTGCGGGCCAACACCTGTGCGGACTCGTCAATGGCTGTCTCGCCCTTGTGTGCACAGCACATCGACCTACGTATGTGTATGTCCATGCACAGCACGCACTCACATCGTTGCCACGTTAAAGAGCCCATGTCCACCTTCCCATAAGAGAACGTACATGAGGGAGGGTGGCAGGAAAACACAGAGATCAGGTCGCTGCTACGTTAAAGAGCAGATGTCCACCTTCCCATAACAAAAGGTATAATTATGAGGGACGGTGGCAGAAACAGAGAGAGAGAGGAGAGAGAGAAGAGAGAGAGAGAGAGAGAGAGAGAGAAGGCGTAATAGTAGCTGAATAATCAGAAGGATGATTATGGCTTCTCCTCATTGCAGTGAAGAAGAATCCGGCAGTAGGGTACTGAGGACGCAGAAATTAAAGCCGCCGTCTGTTGAGAACCCAGAGTTAACAAATGATCTCCTTTCAAAGCCTGGAGTAGGTCAGAATATAGCCTACCCATGCATGCTTCCCTACTGCCAGGAATTTCGTTTTTGTCCTAACTTCTACCTTCCAGTACATTCACCTTCATTTTTTCCAAATCCACTCCCTACTT
>JABMCL010000746.1:57500-77500 GCA_018857735.1 Alviniconcha marisindica
AAGTCCGCTTTGTCCACCTGGGTAGACACCGTACCAGGCTGCCAGGCATCACGGGGCATTCTTTCCGAGTCAAACCATTCTCTACATGTGTGTGTGAGAGTATCGGTCTCTCTCTTCTCTCTCTCTCTCTCTCTCTCTCTCTCTCTCTCTCTCTCTCTCTCTCTCTGTGTCTCTGTCTATCTGTCTGTCTGTCTGTCTGTCTCTCTCTCTCTCTCTCTCTCTCTCTCTCTCTCTCTCTGTCTGTCTGTCTCTGTCTATCTGTCTGTCTGTCTGTCTCTCTCTCTGTCTCTCTCTCCTCTCTCTCTCTCTCTTCTCTTCTCTCTCTCTCTCTCTCTCTCTCTCTCTCTGCTGTGTTCTGTATGTCCTCTCAGGCTCTGTCACTTGTCTGTCTGTCTGTCTGTCCTTCTGTCTTCTTCGTCTCTGTCTGTCTGTCTGTCTGTCTGTCGTCCTCTTCTCGTCCTGTCTCTGTCCTGTCTGCGTCTCTTCTCTCTCTCTTCTTCTTCCTTCTTCTGTCTGTCTCTCTCTCTCTCTCTCTCTCTCTCTCTCTCTCTCTCTCTGTCTGCTCTCTCGTCTCTCTTCTCTGTGTCTTGTCTCTCTCTGTCTGTCTTCTGTCCTGTCTTCTGTCTGTCTGTCTACTCTGTCTCGTCTGTCTCTCTGCTTCTTCTCTGCTCTCTCTCTGCGTCTTGTCATGCGTCTCTGTCTCGTTTCTGTCTGTCTTCGTCTCATCTGTCTGTCGTCTTCTCTCTTCATTCTGTCTTGCTGTCTCTCATCCTCTTCTCTCTCTCTCTCTCTCTCTCTGTGTATGTGTCTTCTCCTGTTCTAAACCAGGTTCTTTAATCGTTGGCGGAAATCAGATATATAGAATTCAAAGAATCAAAGGCAGCTTTAAACCCAACACCCTGTTTGACATAAGAAAATAAAAACTTCAGAAACTGTTCCCCTCTCTCTCTCTCTCTCTTAAATAATGACGTTCCCAGTTAAGCACTGGATTTATTTTTGGATTGATTGTATAGAATTTGCCCTGCGTAGAGTGTCATTGTACTCAGAGGAAACAAGTATCTTTTTTCTTTTCAGTTTTTCAAGCTGGCAGTTCTGCGTGTGGTATTTTGTTGTAGAAGTGTGCTGCAAGGACATCTGTGCGTATTGCCACTTGTACGAAGCCGTAGAAACTCTTCTTTTTCGTTTTCGAGGTGTCGACATCAGCGTCAGCTTGAGGAGCCGCCTCCATATTTATCCTCGTGTAAACAGGCCGCTCTAAGCACTACAGGCCGCTCTAAGCACTACAGCCACTGAGCTACAGCGACTACAGCGCCTGGGAGCGTTGGTCAATTAGTTAGAACGGTAACACCCCGAAGGCGCATTCATGTTGAGTATGAGATGGACTCGGATGCCTTCCGGCCACTCTGCCCTTAGCACTCCCAGCCCTGGCCAGTAAAAGAGTCAAGGCCCCTCAAAAATCCCACACGGCTCTGGTGCAGTTCGTACCCATGACCTTCGAAGCCGCAAAAATCTGAACAGAATGACTGCTAGCGTCATTAGTGCTTGTTCGACTGCTGCTTGTTCGGTGCTTGGAAGATTGTTGGCATCTTCTTGGTTTCATTTTGAAAATTCATATTGAATTTTTTTGGGGAAAAGATTGAAGATTCATGGATGCCAACAATCTTCCAAGCACCGAACAAACTGCAAAAAGTCAACCAAAACAAGATGAGTCTTTTCATTTTTTTCATTTTTCATCGTTTTTTAACCGTTCATCTGTTGTTTAAGTGTCGTTTTGTAGCTTGATAAATGGGATTTCCCCGAAATTATGCATACTGTGTTTCCGTGTTAAAATAAATAAGCGTTAATTTGAACCTTTTTGTGTTTGGATCTTCCAAACCGGCGCAGCCTAGCCTTTAGAAGCGCTAACCACAACGCTGTTAGAGTTGTCTGTCAGACGTGGCGATAATTATAACTGAGGTAAGCGGGTGTGGACGAGTGGAAGGAATCTAATAACCAGGCCGAGATTACTGTTTGGTGTTAACTCAAAGGCGCACGTGGGCCTCGACTGAAGTGACTGCGTCCGCTAACGTCTTCTAACGTCCGAGCGCCTGTCCATCCTCTCTCTCTCTCTCTCTCTCTCTCTCTCTCTCTCTCTCTCTCTCTCTCTCTCTCTCTCTCTCTCTCTCTCTCTACACACACACACACACACAACACACACACGCACACACACACACATTTGTACACAAACAGCAAAAATCAGCCCGTGTAAATACGAGTATAGCTATACAAAGCTATACGATCTTTGATGTTAACACCAAGCCATGTCTAGTGTCTGTCGCTGAACGTGTCATAGCATGGGCCTATATATACAGTTCCATGTGACATAGCATGGACCTATACATACAGGTTCATGTGTCATAGCATGGACCTATATATACAGGTTCATTTGTCATAGCATGGACTCTCTCTCTCTCTCTCTCTCTCTCTCTCATCTCTCTCTCTCTCATATATATATATATATATATATATTATATATATATATATATATATATATATATATATATATATTATATACAGGTCATTCATATGGACCTATTATACAGTTCATGTTCATAGCAGTGACCTATAATACAGGTCCATGTGTCATAGCATGGACCTATATATACAGGTATATGTGTCATAGCAGTGACCTATATATACGGTCCATGTGTCATAGCATGGACCTATATATACAGGTTCATGTTTCATAGCAGTGACCTATATATACAGGTTCATGTGTCATAGCATGGACCTATATATACAGGTTCATGTGTCATAGCAGTGACCTATATATACAGGTTCATGTGTCATAGCAGTGACCTATATATACAGGTTCATGTGTCATAGCAGTGACCTATATATACAGGTTCATGTGTCATAGCAGTGACCTATATATACAGGTTCATGTGTCGCAGCAGTGACCTATATACACAGGTCCATGTGTCATAGTGTGCACGGGGGTCTTTCAGCTCGGCGGATTTCTAGTATCTCCGGTTCGTTGTTGTTGGGGTTTTCTTCATCTTTGTTTAATTGTGTGTGAGCACACACACACACACACACACACACACACACACCAAAACGTTTCCTAGTTTAAAAACAACACCACTGCCATCACCACCACCACCGCCACCACCACCACCACCACCACAACAAAACAGCAGCAGCAGCGGCGGCAGCAACAACAACAACACAGTGAAGAAAAACTGTGTTTACTTAATTCCTTCAAGCACTGCCATTACAGCGGCTGCCTGTTTTCTCTACATCGTACGAGCCCGCGTGGCCAGTAGAAAGGGATGGAACTCGACGAGACGATGCTGGAGAAGAACATTAACCTGCAGAGTTCCCCGCTATTGCATAAACAATATGAAACACACGCTTCTAGTTTATGATTCCTCGTGGACACATGGCCTGAATATTGTTAGCTTAGTTCTCTACACATGTCTCAGTGAAAGAGGTCGTGGAGAATAGCGCGTCTCGCTTCTTGCAGGTGCGGAATAATTCGATTTACACCCGCATGTTCCAACCGTCGTGTGTTTTTCTGTTCTCACACAGTACATGCATGCATGGCGTGGGTTTTGTTTGCCATTGCCGTAAATACTTGGCAAGGGAATCACATATATTGCTCGGTTTCGCGACAACCAAAGGTGTTCTGGAACCATTAAAAGAGCCATCAATCTGGCCGCCTACGTATCTGGATCTTCTTGTCTTTAACCTTGGCATCAAAGCCTCGCTAAAATGCGCTCTCGTTCGGGCTGAAAAAGCTTTGACATTCACACCATTCTGCTTTCTTTCTTCCTCCAGTCTCAGAAGGTTTTGGAGTTAGCGCTCTGGACTGACAGTGTTCGGGACAAAATTGTTCTTTTTACCTTTAAATCGTTGAACAACCAAGCCCCTTCCTATCTCTCTGATCTCCAGCTCTTTCAGTGTCTGCTCGTTTGTTCCGTCTCGCCAGCTCCGCTTATCTGCCGATACTCGGCTCCTTCGTCTTCAATTTGCTTATCTCTTCTGGTCTCAAGTCTCAAGTCTTTTGGTCAACGTGCCTCCTTCCGCCAAGCACCATTACTGTGGAACACTATATCCTGCTCTCTCTGACACTGTTCTTCCACACCGTCATTTAAAATCTGCCCCCAAGACCCATCTCTATGCCGCCTCTGAACACTGAATAGATCGCTGTATCAGTGGCGTACCTGTGTGCGTGTATGTGTGGTTTTGTGTGTGTGTGTGTGTATGTGTTGTTGTGTGTGTGTGTGTGTGTGTGTGTGTGTGTGTGTGCGTGCGTGCGTGCGTGCGTGCGTGTGTTGTGCGTGCGTCGTGCGCTGATGTGTGTGTGTTGTGTTGTGTGTGTGTGTGTGTGTGCGTGTGTGTGTGTGTGTGTGTGTGTGTGTGTGTGTGTGTGTGTGTGTGTGTTGGAAACGATGAGAAGGACAGTGAATGAAGTGTTTTATAGAATTACATGTAGTAGGGTTTCTCTGTTCTTTTAATTCTGTCCGCGATGTTTTGTCAACCCTATTGTTTTGTATTATGCGCTTCGGGCTCATTTTAGGTGCAGGCATTTTTTTTTTAAATGGTTTACATTATTAAAAATGGTTTACATTATATTACGTTCCTGAAAAAGGCCCACACATATACTGTATAATTTTACACATTGTGATGATTTGTTTTTGGTCATTTGTTTGTTTCGTTCGTTTTTTGTTGTTGTCATTGTTGTTGCTTTTATGTGCTTTTTATGTGCGAGTTGACACTGTAATTTCCCGCAAAGGGATGAATAAAGTATTCTGTACATATAGTCTGGAGCGGCAGTCCCAGTGCCATCTGATGCATTCATTTTCCGCGACAACTCTAACATCAAAATTTTCTCTTTTTTTTCTTGTTTGTCTGTTTTTCATTATTGTTTTATTACTCTCCACCGTAGGCAAGAACTGGTTGCTCATAACATGAAATGGGACAACGAAACTTGGATCAAACTTGAGGCACTACCTGCGGGCACAAATCCAAGGACACCACATCATTGATCGCCTGGAGGAGAGAGGCGTGGAAAGAGGGAGCGCCAGACGATCTTCCTGGAAAGGACGAGAGAGGGCCATCGTCAGTCAGACGAGCGTTGGAACCGTTTCAAAGGCAACGTTAGGGAAACCTCAGAAAGATAGGGCGGAGCGCATATGGGCTTTTCCATCTAGATACCATCTTGAACTGAACTGAATTGAACCTTGGATGTGAATCTGTCGTGTGACGTATGAAGTAGGCGTATGAATAAATGGTCATACCTTATTATCGTTTTTGTTGTTGACTTTGTTGTTGTTGTTGAATAAATAGAAATGACAAATGAAGATACAGTTGCTTCAGAGTGTTTGGTTCATTGTTTTAAAGTCGGTTTTGACGTATTTTCAAAACATCAAATTGGGAGAACAGTTCCTTTAAATTCCAGATTACTAACTACTCCTTTCATAGTATACAAAACTCGGAAACCCAAGTGGTTCCCAGGCATTAGTTCAACGCGGGGGTCGTTCGTGTCTGACGCTTTTGTTTCGCGTAATGGGCATATGATGCCCCAGAGAAAGATAATTTGACACCGTGTATCCATAAACAGCAATCCGCTGACACTTAATGAGTTTCTGACATTTCCGCTGACAGCAGGGTTTATCTGGAGTTAATAGTATACTAAACAGTGTAATCCATTACTACTTCCATCCCGGTAATAAGAAGACGTGTAGTCCATAGCGCCTGCTGTCTGGTAGCCGGAGAGTACAGGGACTGGTCTGATGATGATGATATAGAGCTTCATGTCCTCGGATGTCAGTTGACATAATTATTAGGGACAAACTGTGACCAATGCCTAAGCATGGTTCAGTGTTGCTTTACGTCCACAGAAACCGTAAGGCTCATTAGGACGGGGAGCCCAGGACGGCCGCCTCGACTTTCACACAGCATCTGCCGGAACTCTGGGGACTGGTCACTCACTGTACAAAGTGGGCTGTGACAGTGCCAGTCCGGCTGATGTCGCAGTCGCTGGTGGTCCGGAAGCCGTCGATCCGCGAGTGCCAGACGGTGGGGCTCTGAACGGAACGTTTTGCTTCAGTGTTGCTTTACTTCCACAGAAACCATCAGGCTTATTAGCGACGAGGAGAAGGTGGGAAAGAGGGTATGGAGATAGGGGAAGAGGTAGATTATATACCTATCGCTACACACTCACCACCACAATGACTCCTACATTAAGATGGACATCGATGAGAGCCATTTCAGTGTTTCATTAATTGGGAAGGACAAAGTCACAAGACAGTGTCCACAGACCACAACTTTTGAAGAGAAAGGAGAGCCGAAGCGGATTCGAACCGAGGTCCCTCTGCTTACCAGCCTAACGCCTTACTGCTAGGCCAAACCGACTCACAGGAACGGAGCGGTGATGATGATGTAGAGCTTCATGTCCTCGGATGTCGGCTGACAAACTGTGATCAATGCGTAAGCATGGTTCAATGTTGTTTTACGTCCACGGAAACCATAAGGCTCATTCGGACGGGGAGCCCAGGACGGCCACCTCGATTTCCACACAACTCCTGAACTCTGGAACGGAGCGGAACATGGACCTGTATATAATAGGTCCTTAAATGGACGCCGTGGCTGCGGATGAAGCGCAGTCCTCCTGGGGGTTGCGGTGAGGATGAGGTAGAAGCAATGGGCCCCACGAGGTCCCCCTCCTCTGCTGAGAACTGAGAGCTGACAGAATGTTCTCCTTTTTAAAGCCTGGAGTAGGTCACAATATAATAACACATGCATGCCCACTGCCAACAATTTCTTCCTTGTTCTTTTTTTTTTTTTTTTTTAACCTTATTGACCTTCATTTTCTTTTCTTCTCCAAACCACTCCCTACTTTTTCGTGTTGTTCCTGCGGAATATGAACAGGCTTCGGAATGTGTGAGACTGTGTATTGTAACAGTGGATAAGAAAAATGCTTGTGTGTATTGTAACAATGAATGAGACATGTGTTTGTGATCAGATTTTTTAAGTACTCTTTTTTTCTTTTCTTTTTCCTGGAGAGCAGCCAGTCGGCATATGATAATAATAATAATTAGAAGACGAAGAAGAAGAAGAAGAACCTAACAAAATTAGATAAACTTTTATGGCGATTTTCTTTTCGGCTAAGTCCCATGCCAATGTACTGTGTCCAAATGCAAACTTTGAGTCGTCGAGATAATCGTCCCGGATCTTTTCGTGCGCTTCGGAAAGGGGCCAAATTTGTTTCCGCATGTCCTTCTTCATATATTAATATCACAGCAAAGAAAAATGGCTTAATTGTCCCTAATATGTCACATGACATCCGAGGACATTAAGCTCCAAAAACAAAAAACTGGCTGCCATTTTTGGGTTTAAATTTTTGAGGGTGTAACTTTCCTGCTGAACTTTGTTCCTGCAAAATCTGGCGGTAGTTCCGGCGTCACCACGTCTGTATTTCCCACGAGAAAAATAATTTCACTTGAAACCTGCATATTACGACGCTAACTGTGCACTTTGTCACCGTCGCGAACGAGCAGTTTGCAGCGACAGATTTAGTGTTGTGAATAAATCGTGACTTTCTCTTCGGAATGGCGTGCAAGCAAACAGTTAGGAGACTTCCGGTGCGATAAACGATAGGGTCTGCAGTGGGTTCCGTTATTCACTGGGCACACGCCCGCGCCTCGGGAGTGCTGAGCGTCCTGTGCTCAGTCGTCCGACGGGCCACACGTATATGACAGACATCCGTCACGCGTAACACAAATGAAACGCTATAACGTGCAATGCGCGGTTAAATTTGAAAACTACTTAAGGGAGCCACAGTGGCTGATTATATTCCAGCGCTTTGCCACGCGTGCCAGTCTGAAAGCGCGAGAACCTAAACACCAGTTCCACACGAAATCGGCTCCAGTCGAGACCACCTGACACTGAAAACTACCAAACAAAAACAAAAAGCGCTGTCGTCGTTGACGAATCGCTTTGACAGGAACCAAGCATTAATCGACCTCACGGGATGTCCGCGAGGCCTCCTCTCTCTCTCTGAGTGTGTGTGTGTCTCTCTCTCCCCCAGGATGTCCGCCAGGCTCTCTCTCTTTCTGTGTGTGTGTGTGTGTGTGTGTGTGTCTCTCTCTCTCCCCCCCCAGGATGTCCGCCAGGCTTGTGTGTGTGTGTGTGTGTGTTCTCTCTCTCCCCTCGTGTGTGTGTGTGTGTGTGTGTGTCTCTCTCTCTCTCTCTCCCCCAGGATGTCCGCCAGGCTCTGTGTGTGTGTGTGTGTGTGTGTCTCTCTCTCTCTCTCTCTCCCCCAGGATGTCCGCGAGGCTGTGTCTGTCTCTGTCTCTCTCTGTGTCTCTCTCCCCGAGGATGTCCGCGAGGCTTCTCTCTCTCTCTCTCTCTCTCTTCCCATCGCAGCCTCTCTCTCTCTCTCTCTCTCATCCTCTCCTCTCTCCCCTCTCCCCCCCCTTATCCCACCCCTATTAGGCGCGTTGCTGCAAGCCCCCTTGCCCCGTTAGCCGCGTGCGTTGTCCGCGCTAATGAACGGGCGAGGTACCACACAAGGGAGTTGCAGGTGAAAAACGCACGAGAGCCGTTGGTGTGACACCCGCGTGATATAGCATATGCACGTGCATTTCGTTTGTCTCGCCAGCGACAAGCCCACAATAGAGGGGTGTCGAGTTGGGGCCTGTTTAGTGGTTTCAGCCACCGGTCGCTTATGCCCTTTGTCAGCGGACTTAGGGGGCTCTCGCTTTTGTCTGCCCTGACAATTTATCGCCGCAAACACGGGCAGAGGTCTGCTCGGCCTCCCGGCAGCCAAATGCGTTGGGCGGGTTAAATTTGTTTTGAATTAGAAATAAATTCCTGCTCTCAAATTTGTAGCGGGCCGCGCCTTGTCAAGGGAGGGGAGGGTAAAAGAGCGTTCGATTCGCGCCACACACACACACACACACACCACTGCAATGTATAACTAAGCACACATGTGAACAGTAGACACACATCTAGACCTGAGAACAGACACACAGCTGCGGCGACAGAAAGCATGTGAACAGCGGATACATATTTAGGCAACAGACACACGGCTAGACATGTGGGCAACAGACACAAGTCTAGACATGTGGGCAGCAGACACACGGCTAGACATGTGGGCATCAGACACACGGCTAGACATGTGGGCAGCAGACACACGGCTAGACATGTGTGCAACAGACACACGGCTAGACATGTGGGCAGCAGACACAAGTCTAGACATGTGGGCAACAGACACACGGTTAGACATGTGGGCAACAGACACACGGCTAGACATGTGGGCAGCAGACCCACGGCTAGACATGTGGGCAACAGACACACGGCTAGACATGTGGGCAACAGACCCACGGGTAGACATGTGGGCAGCAGACACACGGCTAGACATGTGGCAGCAGACACACGGCTAGACATGTGGACATCAGACACACGGCTGGACATGTGGGCAGCAGACACACGGCTAAACATGTGGGCAGCAGACACACGGCTAGACATGTGGGCAGGAGACACACGGCTAGACATGTGGACATCAGACACACGGCTAGACATGTGGGCAGCAGACACACGGCTAGACATGTGGGCAGGGGACACAAGTGCTAGACATGTGGGCAACAGACACACGGTTAGACATGTGGGCAACAGACACACGGCTAGACATGTGGGCAGCAGACCCACGGCTAGACATGTGGGCAACAGACACACGGCTAGACATGTGGGCAACAGACCCACGGGTAGACATGTGGGCAGCAGACACACGGCTAGACATGTGGTCAGCTGACACACGGCTAGACATGTGGACATCAGACACACGGTTGGACATGTGGGCAGCAGACACACGGCTAAACATGTGGGCAGCAGACACACGGCTAGACATGTGGGCAGGAGACACACGGCTAGACATGTGGACATCAGACACACGGCTAGACATGTGGGCAGCAGACACACGGCTAGACATGTGGGCAGGGGACACAAAGCTAGACAGTAGACACACATCTAGACCTTGGAACAGCAGACACACAGCTGGGGCAACAGAAAGCATGTGAACAGCGGACACATAGTTAGGCAACAGACACGGATAGACATGCGGACATCAGATACAAGTCTAGACATGTGGGCATCAGACACACGGCTAGACATGTGGGCAGCAGACACATGGCTAAACATGTGGGCAACAAACACACGTCTAGACATGCGGACAGCGGACACACGGCTAGTCATGTGGGCAACATAGACATGCAGCTCCACATATGAGCAACACAGACACACAGCTCGACATGTGAGCAACATAAACACACCTCCACATGACAACAACATAGACACACAGCTCCACATATGAGCAACACAGACACACAGCTCGACATGAGAACAACACAGACATACGGTTCGACACTTGAACATCATATTCATAGGCACACAGCTCGACATGTGCACAGCACAGACACACAGCTCGGCACATGAACACCACAGGCACAGGGCTCGACATATCCACAACAAACTCTTTCGAAAGATCTGGAAATTCATGTGCACCCATTGATAAATCAAAACATTAGGGAATTAATGCAAAATCGATCTTTAAAACATCTTTTTTTTTCTTAAGAACAATACTGCTACTAATTGAAATATATATGTTTAAAAAATGAGAAAAATCAACAACATATAAATGGACAGAGAAGTATTAAGCGAGCTAGGGTAAATGCGCCTTTGGCAGCCCATCCAATTAACAGAGCCGCAGCGGATGAAGTATCAGTGTCAAAGACAGATTAGTCGATGCGCCCCTCGTCACTCGCCCCTCGATAAATTACAAAGCAAAATCACATAATTTGCTCGTAATCACTTGCGCGCTCAGCATCTCGTGCTCGAGCGGGGAACGAGTCGAAATTGACAATTATGTCTATCCACGTTCGGGCCCGGTGCACGGTTAGGAACTGCAATGTGTTCGGATCAATGGCGGGCCGTTTTGTGTGGATCGGGTGATCGGTTTTTGTGCTCATGCTCTCCCTTTACTCCCGGATATGACTGTATTGTGGCCACTTCAGCAGTGTCAACAGGGCCTAGATTGCTTCCCGCTGTGCAGTTTAGTTGACGATACCGGAACGAGGTGTTGCCGCTATTGGTAGTTGCAGCTCAGTGTCGGTTTGGGTAAGGGATGTTTTCGGAGAAAATAATTCCTGGATGGGTATCGTATTGGCTGGTTTAGTTACCCACCGCTGTTGTGCAGACATGCTTCACTGCGATACAGAAGTACACTGTGTGTGTGTGTGTGTGTGTGTGTGTGTGTGTGTGTGTGTGTGTGTGAGAGAGAGAGAGAGAGAGAGAGGAGAGAGAGAGAGAGAGAGAGAGAGAGAGAGAGAGAGAAATCCGCACGAATACGGTTTAACGTTCGTCGTATTTTGTTTGTTTGTTTGTGTCTTTCTTTCTTTCTTTCTTTTTGTTTCCTATTTTCCTTTTTTTTCTGTCAGTGTACACAGATCAGTCACAAAACTTACTGTTTCATAGTTAGCTTTTTCGAAACACTGTTTAGTTTTCTTTAATGAGAGAGAGGAGAGAGAGAGAGAGAGAGAGAGAGAGAGAGAGAGAGAGAGAGAGCTTTGGATTTTAACATGAAAGAGGGAGAGAGAGAGAGAGCTAAGTGTAGACGGCTTACAATGATGCCTACAAATATCGACATTTTATAACTATGTTCTGGAACTTGAACCATATGTATTCATCATCAGTTCCCTTAAAAAGGAATTTGCACTGCGAATAAATTTAGTGGTTATAACATGCGACTGAGAACAGATTAACATAATTATTATGAATAAAAATCCTCGGAAGGAGAAAGTAAACTTTCGTATAGGTAAGGGTATCTTGAGAAGGAAAGTAAACTTTTGTATAATATAGATAAGTTTATCTTTACTGTCAGTAGCACTTAGGATACGATACACTCTGCTTGAACCCACAAAATGTAATATGAAACATACAATCAATCCCTGCCAATATTACAGAAACGCTGGGGAAATACAAAAACAACAACAACAGAACAATGTTTCCTAAAGAAAAAGCCGGAGAAATAATTTAAAAAAAAAAAAAAAAAAAAAAGCTTAAGAAAAACGGCATTATTATCATCTGTGAAGCAAATAGGCTTAATCTTTTCTCAGTGCACTTGGTTGCTTGGAAGATCCTGCCAACAATAAAAAAATAAAAAATAAATAAAAAAGGCTTCTTAAACTTTTACCAACAGCCTTGAGCAAATATCTATAACAGGTTTCACGTTCTTCACGTTTTGAAATTTTCTCAGAATGTTGGCAAAGAAGCTGAAGCACTAAGCATTATGGCAGTTTCTCACTTTTACGTATTGAGAACAGATCTCTTCAATCTAAAAGTCGACTCATCGCACTGATTGCAACAGCTCCCTTTGAGCCAACAATCGTTTGGCTGAACTGGAAGACAATGAGAACACAACATCGGAAAAAAACAATATCGCAGATGCCTTCCATAAAGACAGTTTATGCGCGTGTGTGGAGCAACCGTGGACAAACCAGGGCCATTGTCCGAGCATTTCCGTGGACAAATATTCCCAATAACTCTTTTCCATTCTGATTTCGTTTGTCTCTATCGCTATCCACTGCCGCATCATTTTCCCTCAATTAACTGCGGGTCTGAATAATGAAGACTGGAAAATATGAGAGGAAACACATTGATGTCAATGGCCGGACATGAGCCAAGTGTGCGAAAACAACAGAACATGGAAATGGACGAACACGAAGGAATAATCTTGTTTTCAGTGTTGGAAGCGAGGGAGGTGGGCAAAAGCGGAGCCAACAAAGTGACACATAAAACGGAAATTAAATTTTGTTCAGATTTCCCTAGCACGTCTCTCTCTCTCTCTCTCTCTCTCTCTCTCTCTCTCTCTCTCTCTCTCTCTCTCTCTCTCTCTCTCTCTAGTTTGCAATAATCTGGCAAAGAGTCAAGTTTACCCGTTCCGTTCGTTTGTTGCTAAACGAAACCAAATAATATCGTAACTGTTTTCATTTGCGCTGGTTCAGGAACAATGACGACTGCCCTCATTTACTTCTCTTTTTTCCGACGGGAATCTGCGTGTGCAGAGAATACCTTATGCGTTTTATTGTTTTTATTTCTCTTTGATCTGTTTCATGCGCTTCACGCGTATATATATAGATTGCCGAGATATTCGCGTTGGTATGATTTTTACATATCCTAATTACAAACTAACTCAATTGCAACCTGACAAAAAAAATATGATTACTGCAAATGGGCAGATGAGTTCATACATTGTGCAAAAAGGTCCACCTGACTGTCCATAATCCATCATATCTTCGTTTTGATGTTATTGTCAGCCTGGGTCACTGTGTGTTTACCTCGCCCAATGAAGTGTTGCATACTGTTACTGAATCAGTATCTACAGGCGGAAGGGTTACTGCTCCTGTTACTCTACTACACTAAAGTTGTACAGCTACTGCTTTTGCTGTAGCTGCTGCTACTCTGCCTCCACCATTACTGCTACTATCATTACCGCTGCTGTTACTGCTACTGCCATTACTGTTACTGCCACTACCACTACTGTTACCTCTACTGCCAAAACTACTACTGCTTCTATTCTCTGCCATTACCACTACTGTTACCTCTACTGCCAAAACTATTATTGCTTCTGTTCCCTGCCACTACCACTACTGTTACTGCTACTGCCACTACTGTTACTACTACTGCCACAACTATTACTGCTTCTATACGAATAGAACTATTACTACTGCTACACATATTGCTGCAACCGCAGCTACAATTAAATCTGCTGCTGCCACTATGACTACTATTTATAATTTACTACTACTGTGATAATATCAACAACAATTACTATTACCAGTGCTAAGCCTACTACTACAACATCTACTTTATCGCTACTGTCTGTACACTACCGTTACTGTTACTGTCGTCTGCTTCACAACAGCAACGACGGAACAAAAACAACAACAACGCTTACTCTTACCAATGCTAAGCCTACTACTACTACTACATCTACTTTATCCTAACTAATATCAGTACCCAGTTTCTGCTACAGTCATTGTGTGTGTGAGTGTGTGTGTGTGTGTGTGTGTGTGTGTGTGTGTGCTGTGCGTGCGTGCGTGCGTGCGTGCGTGCGTGCGTGCGTGCGTGCGTGCGTGCGTGCGTGTGTGTGTGAGTGTGTTTGTAGTGCGTTTTTTTGTAGTTTTTTTTTTGTATGATACTTTATGTAAATTGTTTTGGTAGGACTGTGCTCTACATGTGTACAGAATATCATATTTAGGTTAATATGTTTCATGCGAGCGCTCAGGGCGTCGATGAGCGTCGGATGATAAATGTACATTATTATTATTATTATTACAATATTTATGGCTACTGTCTGCACACTACTTTTACTGTTACTGTCGTCTGCTGCACAACAGCGACATAGGGACCAAAACAACAACAATTACTACTACTACTACTGCTACTACTACTACTGCTGCTGCTGCTGTTACTACTACTACTACTACTACTACTGCTGCTGCTGCTACTACTACTACTACTGCTGCTGCTGCTGCTGCTGCTGCTACTGCTGCTATGCTGCCGCGTGCGTTAAAAATCCACCTCTGCAATTGATTCCTAATTACGTCTTATTCCCTTTGCCTACTGCTTCTGCTGCTGCTGCTGCTGCTGCCTGCTACTACTACTACTACTACTACTACTACTACTACTACTACTACTACTACTACTACTACTACTACGAGATACTGGTTGGTAAGTATGAGACACCACTAGATGACTGAGGGCCATACGGTTCGTTTGAGATGTGCCTGCCGATCGTTTATCAAAATCATTTCGTAACTACACCATTTATTTGTTTTTGGTTGAGCTCAACCGAAAACAGGTAAGTGGTTTAGCTTTTCACTTCATTTTTCATAATTGTTGGCCGGTTAGCTGTTGTTTAAGTGTCGTTTTGTAGCTTGACAAAGGGGATTACCCCGAAAATTTGTTGGTTTTGTCTTTTCCTAATTTATGGCGTTCTTTTGAACCTTTTATGTGTGTGGATCTCAGTTCGTAACTGCACATATTCTGTAGGATGTATAGGAGAAAAACGTCAAAGGTGTACTTAAGATTCAAATGCGATTTTTCATAAAGTATTGTTACAAACAAAAATACAAAAACTCTCGGAATGGAAGATGTTTATCGTGTATGTTTAGCAGTAAACACCGTCCATTCCGAGGAATGGAAGATGTTTATCGTGTATGTTTATCAGTAAACACCGTCCATTCCGACAGTCCTTGTATATTTTAATTGGAGTGTAGGTTAGTCAGGCAAAACTTTGAAGTTCCCGCGTACTTTCATCGTGGTTTAAAGCGCGGATACAAACAGCAAACAGGGCTTAATTATAGGCTAGGTGTGACCTGTACGTAACAGGCAACTGCACTGTAAAATGGTTTAATTGTATAGGGGAGAAGTTTAATTCATATTAACAGTACTTTATGAAGAAGAGTGTAGAACATACCAGGTATACCTTTTGCCAGCGCTTTTCTCCTTACGCACATAGCAAAATGTACTTTGATATATTGCCTAATCATGTAAAAAGAAAAGAAAAGAAAGAAAGAAAGAAAGAAAAAACAAAAAGAAGAAAAAAAAAAAAGAAAAAAAAAAGAGAGAGAGGAGAAATAGGGATCGGCAGGCTGATCTCAAACAGACGAATTCATTCACTCCTGCTTGTTTATGGGAGAGACGAAAATCATGTTTCCAGACCACGATACTTATGTTTGTGTTAAAGGGGAATCGAACCAAACACACAAGTTGACCTAGAAACATAGAAAACGTAGCAAGTGACATTTTCGTTTGTGGGCTTCATTTGGCTGCTCTATCAACATTTATACAAAAGGTGTACTATTGAATTTGTCGGAGATCCAAGGCGCAGCAGCCATGCTGGCTGTCAACGAAGAACAGGAAAAGCTTGGTCCGTGACGTGTTTGATACTTTTACACTCTTTCTGGTCTTGTTCGTGACGTCACTGATGCAGACTGCTAGTCACAAAATGGCGGCACTCACGCCCGTGTTCTGGGGGACTTCGAAGCGTCGGCCTTTTAACAAACAGGACGAGAAATCCATTGAAGAACTGATAGGTGTCTATTATTATTATTATTATTGTTTCTCTGTCAGGCGATGGGACCCGTGATCTTTCTACACTTCGGTTCCCCTTTCAAAGAAAGTAGTTTACACTATAGTGTTCGTTTGCTCTTGAAGATACCTCCAAATGTACAAAAAGAACTCTCTCTCTCTCTCTCTCTCTCTCTCTCTCTCTCAAACACACACACACACACACACACACACACCTATATATTAACAATTATTACACAAAAGTAACTAAATAGATAACTGATTTTTTTAACGCCCATGTGATTCTTCCTCTTCCAAAAACACACGCACACACACACACACACATACACACACACGCACACGCTCACACACGCACACGCTCACACACACACACACACACACACACACACACACACACACACACACACACACACACACACACACACACCCCACACGCACGCACGCACACACACACGCTCACACACACACGCTCACACACACACACACACACACGCTCACACACACACACACACACACACACACACACACAACACAACACGACACACATACACGCACACACACACGCACACACACACACGCGCGCGCGCGCGCACACACACACACACGCGCGCGCTCGCGCGCGCGCGACCATAATTCTATGTAGGAAGCCAGAAGCGGGGAAGTCAGTGATCCTTCACGAGAGGCGGAAAAATGGGAATGTAAAACTGACATACCGGCACGCAAATACAAGCTGACACGAAGCGTGCAAACACACAACACGCAAGAGCAAACAAAAAGCTGTGAAATAACTTCATGTTCGACATAATCTCATCACAGCTGCTACCCCTTTTTGGCACCCCCCTCCCCGCCCCCCCTCCCCCCGCGTCCGGCCCTACCCCTATCGCCGCCACCCCCTCCCGGCCCACCCCCCTTTTCCCCAAACCCCAAATCCACTCCTCTCTGGCTTCTCGGTCGGTCCTGCCGAGGTGAAATTATCCACCAGGCACTAAACAGGGGGTTCCGACACGGCTTTAGGCTGCGAAGAAGATGGCTACATTTAGATAATAGCTCCCGCCTCTGTGGGCGGGAGAGGGGAGATAACAAATTATCGCCCTTTGTCGTTCAGCAAGCTTTACTTGTGCAATCGCTCGGGGGTCATTATGCTGTCGGGGTTCATCTCCACACCTAGTCATCCAGCCTGAAAAAGTGTTGCGCTCCCAGGGACGGAAGCCGGCATAGGAACGGAAGGGTTGGGGAGGAGGAGGAGGGGGCGAGGGGGGGGTGGGGGGGTGGGGGGTGGGGGGGGGGGGGGGGGGGGGGGGGGGGGGGGGAAGTGGTGCTGCGGCCATTTTGATTTTATGTCAGGGGCGGACTACTATGCCTGCCACAGCCATAGCCTGTCGAACTGGCCCATCCGAGACTGGGTCAGGTTGTTTGTTTTGTTTTTCTGGTGTGCTTTTTGTTGTTGTTTGTGTCAGTGCGAGCGCGCGCGCGCGCGCGCGTGTGTGTGTGTGTGTGTGTGTGTGTGTGTGTGTGTGTGTGTTGTGTGTGTGTGTGTGTGTGTGTACACCCCAAACCATTTGTTTTTTTTTTACACAAAACAAAACAAATCAAACAACAACAACAAAGAATTTGACGCATTGGTACATGAAATCGCTACAATAGGACGGTTCATCAAGCAATCAAGCAATCTTGAACAGACGAGGTTCAGCGCTGAGATCGGTCTCAAAGTACTCCTTGTGCTGTGAGGACACCTTGCTTGCAGCTGTGTACTGGGGGTGTCTGGGTATGCTCCCTAATAGTCCTTATGGTTTCTCAGTGTGGACACAAAGCAACATTGAACTCTATGCTCGACAAAATCAACAACGGCTTCAGAAAGCTTCTCCTACCATTCTGACCCGAGTTCCAGAGGAGCACAAAGACTGCACCAGGAACATACCCAAACCCAAACTCCAAGCACTGGTTTACGACATCGTTCCTTCAACCTTTGGAGGAAGGTGCCGGAAAGCGATGTCGGAGTGTGGCCCAAACTCTGACCCCTTTCATTCTTTCTTCCCCCCGTACAGTCTCTGAATGGAACCTCGTCCCTGCCGCTGTCTTTTCAGTCGCTTCATTCGAGTCCTTCCAGAGTCGACTAGACCGTAAACGGTCTCCACAACCTGCAGCCAGTCCCCACCTCTCCATGAACATCAAGATCACTGACTCATGGACCTATATGGGTATATAGGTCCATGATTGCACTATAGTAGTTTTAACGTTAGAATTATTAGATTACGTTTTGAAAAAATGTTTTAATAACACCCGTCACACCCAAGGACTGACCGTGACTACCTTTTAAACACACATCGCTGCAGGACTTGCAAGCCTTGTGATTTCTGTGGATTTTACATCTGGTTCATGAAAAAAGAAGAAGAAGAAAAAGGAGGAGGAGAAGGACTTGCGACGCTCTGACAGAGACCAGTCCTTGACAAAGAGGGGGGGGGGGGGGGGAACCGTCGTCTGCGCTTCCTGCCCAAAACATCCACGTTTCCAGTCGTCTGCTTCGAAGCCGCGACAGCAGTTCACACCTCTTTACCTTCAAGCGGTTGTAGACAATGACGAGAGCGAGGCGGACAAAGTGCAGTCCCAGCTTGAGCCGGGGCCGACCACTTGACGCCCGTCACCACGGGACAAGGAGCACAGGCCCCTCAACAGCCTGCACAACAAGGCGCAGGGCGGGGCGGCCGGGCGACTGGACACGGAGCCATCTTTATCGACACTTACGGACGCTTAAAATGGACATTATCATTATGAATTTTCACAGCTAAGCTGGCAAGAAGAAACAAGGATTTGGGAAAGACGTGGGAAGATCTTCTGGTGGCTTGCACAGGACGTCGCCAGCAGCTCGGAATCTTGAGCCAATTACTATTCTCTCCTTTCCCGACCCTCCCGTCCATGCCCTGTCATTATGGCTGCCGCCACTAACAAGGGCAGCAACCCGTGCAGCTCGGGCCGTCAGAGTTGTCCGGCCTGCTGAGTGGTCGTCGCGGGGCACTTTTGTGGGCAAACAATACGTTGTGATCACGGACCAGAAAAGTCAGGCGTCCGAGATTCACAGATAACAAGATAGAGTGATTGCACCCTGTTCGGGCCCCATTGAGTCGCGGACCTTCGCACTAATTGCTCCTGACTGGTCAGGGCCGTCCAGCTCTTTGTGTCTGGTTCACAGCTGAGGTCTTGCACGGGATGTGAACGACAAAACTGGTGCTGGCGACTGGCCATGCACCTTCAGCCGTGTAACTGTAAGTCCTTGTCTTCAGCCGAAGAGGTACTGGCATGGACCTATGTAAGTAACATATTTATGTAGGTTGATTCAAAGCAGGAGCTGTGTGAAAGTCGAGGTGGACGTCCTGGGCTCCCGTCCTTAATAAACC
This sequence comes from Alviniconcha marisindica, assembly GCA_018857735.1. NCBI lineage: Eukaryota > Metazoa > Mollusca > Gastropoda > Provannidae > Alviniconcha > Alviniconcha marisindica. The sequence continues at coordinate 77,030 of JABMCL010000746.1, forward strand.
TACGGTTTCTGTGGACGTAAAGCAACACTTCAACAACAACAACATAGGTTCATTGGCACTGGCGGGGACCGAGATCCAAGGAGGTGGGGGAAGAGGGACACAATGCCTAACACTACATTATCAACACCAGAATGACTCCTGCATTAAGACAGCCACTTTAACGTTTCATTAACTGTGAGGGACAAAGTCACAAGTCAGTGTCCACAGACCACAACTTTTGGAGAGAGAGGAGAGCCGAAGCGGAATCAAACCGAAGTCCTTCTGCTTACCAACTTAATGTCTTACCGCTAAGCCAAACCGGCTCACAGGCCTTGTGTTTTAGCGGTGTGTGTTCTTCATAGTATCACCCCACTACTCCCACGGTAATGTACCGTGGATGCAGAAATTAAGGTCTCCTCTGCAGAGAACATAGTCATCAAGGGTTCTGTCTTTAAACCCTGGGGTAGGTCGGAACATAGCTTTCCGTGCGTC
>JABMCL010000746.1:80000-92500 GCA_018857735.1 Alviniconcha marisindica
GACTAAAGTCACCAGCCCTAGATTATTTTAATTTTCATTCTCGTCACCTTGGCAGAGCCTCCCAGCTCCTGTTTGCCCAAGATGTTCACAGCGTGGTGAAGGTGTTTTGGGCCAGCGCGCCCCCAGTAATATCATTAGTTGTCCAGCGCGGTGATTAGCTCAGCTGAAGGCTCTAACTACAGAGGACGGGGGCAGAAAGCTCACTGTCTGTCTGGTGCCCAGGGAGCGGAAACATCGTAAAAAGAAGCGGTGCGACCAGGTATAACAATGGTAACGATACGTTAAACAAACAGCCTCAAAGTGCCGCCGACGCCGCCAGTTCGGTGGGTTCAGGAGGGTCATCAGACTTCGGCTCCGCCGGTCGCCCTTCGGTTGCCGAAAGTTCGGGAAGCGTTCGGACGAAGCGAAGATGATTGGAAGTGAAGTGTGGCCGAATTGTACACTCCAGGCCTCGACTTCTGCTTTGCCCTTTCTCGTGTTAGTTAAGTAAGTAAGTAAACACGGTGCTTAAAGTCCACACAAAAATCAGGCTTATTAGGGACGAGGAGAAGAGGAGGGGGGGGTGTATGAAGGGGGGGGGGGGGGGAAGAAAGAGAGAGAGAGAGATTATATATATACCTATACAGACGGTAAGGCGTTAGGCTGGTAAGCAAAAGGACCTCGGTTCGAATCCGCTTCGGCTTTCCTTTCTCTTCAAAAATTGTGGTCTGTGGACACTGTCTTGTTTGTGACCTTGTCCCTCACAGTTAATGAAACATTAAATGGCTGTTATCGCTGCCTATCTTAATGCAGGAGTCAGTCTGGTGGTGACAGTGTGGCGATAGATATATCATGTAATCACCCTCTTCCCTCACCTCCATACCCCCTTCGCCCCATCTCCCGTCCCTAATAAGCCTTGTGGTTTCTGTGGACGTTAAGCACCATGTTTACTTTACACGGCCCAGCTGTTCTGTTGTTACATATGAAATATTTTTTGTTTAAACCAACTATCACTGGATGTGTTATAACAGCATAAATGCTCGGATGCAGAAAAAGGCATTGCACATGGCAACACGTACCGACACAAAACTGATGGATGCAGTAACTGATCAGTCAAGAAACGAATATATGTGGATGCAGAAGTAGATGAACGAAACGGTGCATCAAGCAATTATTAGTCAAACGAAACCAGTCACTCAAACGTTCGAATAAATTTCGCTTCATACGCACCCCCCGCAAAAAGAAAATCATGACGGCTGATTTTTGTTGTTGTTGTTGTTGTTGTTGCGTGGATCCACGCAAGTACAACAAAACAAAACAAAAACAAACAAACAAACAATAAAATCAACCGCCTAATACACAACCGGTTTAACCATCAAGCCGGACCGAGATCGACAGTCCTAAAAATCAAAAAGCACGGATCATTTCAACAATCAAACAAAATAGGTAACACTCAAATAAGCGTATTGCTTTTGTGTTTCCTGTACTTATTTGTTGAGCTTATGATTACGATGAATGAATAAAATTTTGTTTAAACCAATCAAACAAAACTGAACCTGTCAGTTAGACTACAGATTCTTGTTTGACCGCGTCGATAACGTTTTCAAGAATTTTTTACTTTTTTTTTTTTTTTTTTTTACGGCGGATCTGAGCTGGAGGGGGGAGGAGGTGGGGTGGTGGTGGGTGGGGGGAGGGGGGGAGTATTCAAATATTTGTTAGTATTCAAACCCGTATAATTCTTCGTATGGCATACTGCAACACCGCCCTACGTTTCGTTGGTTATGTAGCTGTTGAGCCAGATTTGCTCTCTCCGTCAACCGGACTAAATGTGAACTATTTGCACACGGTTGCTGGGGGGAGGGGGAGGGGGCACGGGGGGTGGGGGGTGGGGGTGGGGAGGGGAGAGTGGGAGGGCGCTACGCTGTATCTATCTGTAGCTAACACAGGTAAGACCGCTACCTCCTAACACTTCGAACAGGTGTTTTGTGTCGAATTCACTGCCAACTGCCGTAAACCCGTAAACACGGTGTGATGGGTTGAGGAGGAGAGAAAGCTGGTGAGTTCGTCATCCTCAGCTTTGAAGGTGCTCCTGCTAGCCACGCAACAGCTTGCCGATACTATCGCCCTGTCCGTCGACTCGCTTTCTCCCCTCCCCCCCCCCCCCCCCCTACCCCCGCTCTCGCCCCTCAAGACGCCCTGCTGATGCAAAGAGAGCCAGCTTTCTCCAGCTGAGCTGGGATGGGACGGAGCTGTTGTTGGTGGAGGAGCGGTATAAAGCGTTGGGCTGCTTCGATGCTGCTCAGAGTTCTGGAGCTGTGTGAGAGTCGAGGTGGCCGTCCTGGGCTTTCCGTCCTAACGAGCCTTATGGACGTAAAGCAACATTGAACCACGCTCACGCATTGGTCTCATCTTGTCCCTAATATGTCAACCGACATCAGAGGACATTAAGCAACACCTGAAGAAGAAGAAGATGCTGCTCAACCCGTCTCCCATCCCCTCTCTTCTCCTTGGTTTTAGCTACTTTACATCGGCCAAGACAAGATCAGTCTACAGATTGTTCTTAATAAGCTCTTTGGCATCTGAGGACGTTAAGCAAAACGAAAGAAAGAAGAAAGAAAGAAAGAAAGGAAGATACTGTTCAATGTGAGCCGGTTTGGCCTAGCGGTAAGGCGTTAAGCTGGTAAGCAGAAGGACCTCGATTCGAATCCGCTTCGGCTCTCCTTTCTCTTCAGAAGTTGTGGTCTGTGGACACTGTCTTGTGACTTTGTCCCTCACAGTCATGAAACATGATTAAAATGGCTCTCATCGCTGCCCATCTTAATGCACGGAGGAGTCATTCTGGCGGTGGCAGTGTAGCGATAGGTATGCAATCTCCCTCTCCCCCCACCTCCATACCCCCTTCCCCCCCTTCTCCCCGTCCCTAATAAGCCTTGTGGTTTCTGTGGACGTTAAGCACCATGTTTACTTACTTTGATGTTGCTCAGAGCTCAGGCTGAGCTCAGCTGTGTGAAAGTCGAAGTGGCCGTACAGGGCTCCCCGTCCCTAATAAGCCTGATGGTGTCTGTGGACGTAAAGCAACACTGAGGCTGCGATCTCGTTCCTAATACTGTAACAGACCGCATGTGGTCTCTGTGGACGTTAAGCTCCAACAAACAAACGATGCCGCAACTACAAGCAGTTTAGTGATAATGGGCAACGAGTCTGTAAACTTACCGACACACTTACAGTAATTGTCTTCACTTCACAGCTATTTTCCAGCCGGGCAAGTAAATGCTCACTCGACCCAGGTCCCGTTGTGGTCAGCTGGGATATTACAACAAAAGGAGGATCCCTCGGGATCTCTTCCTCACCGAAGAACATTCCACTCCCTTTGGTCGCTCTTTCTTATGAGGTCTCGGCTTTTGTAACCCTGTATTAGACAGTACCACCTTTGGTTCACCGGCTGCGAAGAATGGCAAGCAGTGCAGTAAGTCTCTCTGGGTTGTTGTTCTTGATGTTGACGATCCGTTTGGACCTCTAGTCTTCCTTTTCTTTTCTTCACTCCCCCAATGGTCGTTAATCAAATCAAACCAAACCAAATAAATATGTATTATTCATCAATATACAAAGCATAAAAATGAAAATTTTCATTTGACACATGGACTCAAGGCTCAAGAAGGTACATTTAAAATAACAAAAAATAAAAATAAATACGTACAAAAATTTATACATGTATCTCACTCTCACATTCTCTCCCCCTCTCGCCCGCCCCGGCTTCTTCCACAGACATACACCCGCAAACACATGTGTAATGTTCAGAACACGCGTGCATCCGATCGCGGGTGCCACACACACACACACACACACACACACACACACACACACACACACACACACACACACACACACACACACACACACACACACGCGCGTGCACACACACACAACAACACAACACACACACACACACACACACACACACACACACACGCAGCCGGCACACACACACACACACACCACACACACACACACACACACACACACACACACAGAGCGCGCGCGTGCACACACACACACACACACACACACACACACACACACACACACCACACAGAGCCGCGTGCACACACACACACACACACAACACACACACACACACACACACACACACACACACACCACACACCGCACACCCACACACACACACACACACACACACACACACACACACACACAGGCGCCGCACAACACACACACACACACACACACACACACACACACACACACACACACACACACACACAACACACACACACAGTACACACACACACACACACACACACACACACACACACACACACACACACACACAACACCACACACACACACCACACACACACACGACACACACACACACACACACACACACACACACACACACACACACACACACACGCACGCACGCACGCACGCACCGCACAACACACACACACACACACACACACTACACACACACACAACACCACACACACACCACACCCCGCACGCACACGCACGCACGACACGCACCACACACACACACACACACACACATTGTCGAGCCCGGATGAGGATTATCAACGGCTACTTAAAACTTCAGTCTAAATCAGATTGACGAGCATTTGGTAGAGTGAGGTACTACAGTTAGCATTTTGTCCTGGAAAAGATGCAGAATGAAAAGGTGTACTACATAAATAAACACATAAAAATGTAAACAACAACAACAGAAAGAGGATGACGTAGTGAATCACAATATCCTCCAGGAAAGGGGCAGACTAAAGGGGTGCGCTACAGAAATAAACAACAGCAACAAAACAATGTAGTGTAGGTAAAGTAAACATGGTGCTTAACGTCCACAGAAACCATGAGGCTTATTAGGGACGGGGAGAAGGGGGGAAGGGGTATGGAGGTGGGGGAAGAGGGAGATCATATACCTATCGCTACACTGTCACCACCAGAATGACACCTGCATTAATGGCAGCGATGAGAGCCATTTTAATGTTTCAGTAGGAAGTGATGGACAAAGTCACATGACAATGTCGACAGACCACAACCTTTTTGAAGAGAAAGGAGAGCCGAAGCGGTGTCGAACCGAGGTCTTTCCGCTTACGCCTTACCGCTAGGCCAAACCGGCTCACATGTAGTGTAAGTAAACTACAACCTCACTTTTGTCCAGGCAAAAGTGCAGAATTAAGAGGTGTAGAGCAGAATTAAACAACAACGACAAAAGAACGGGGTAACGTACTCAAATCACAACTTTGTTTTCTTTTCAAGCACCTGAAAAATATTTCTAAGAAATCAAAAGTATTGAAAATTAAATTGGTGCCAGTGCTGTTTGTATACTCTGTATACCTTATGAATATTTGTCCGGTGAAAAGTTAGTGCAGAATGATGAAGAAAATACTGCAGAATTAAACAACAGCAACAACGACAACAAAACAGGACAACGTAGGTGAATTGTATCTTAATTTTTGCCCAGGAAAGCGGAGATGCAAACAACAACAAAACAGTATAAGGTAGATGAATCATAACCTTATTTTATAACTGCATTTTTTTCTTTCTTTAAGAACTACTTTTTTTTTCTTCTTCTACATTATTAATCACGCCGTTCCATTGCTTTTTCACCTGGAATTTAATTTCGCCTGCATTTTTGGTCTGCCAGGAAATGAACGCATGATGTGTGACAAAAAGCCAACACGAGGAGGCACGCGCGCACACGCACACTGACACAGTTGCCACCAGCATTATAGTCCGCTTGCACGTGCTTACCGGTTGAAAAGGTCCACGTATGGTTAGACGAGAACAGCGCGTTTTGTACGCTCTGCGTGAACTGTTAAGAGGCCAACAAGTGATTTACGCTTTTCATGCCAGTATCTCCAGGACAATTCAAAGGCTCACGGGGAATTTGATGAGGTTTCGTTTCATGGTTTGATTGACTTCGGGGACATTGAGAATCTGTCAACGCCGGATTTTGAACAAACATTGCGTTATCAGTGGTTGAGTGACAGTAATTGAGGGTAGTAATCTTCCTGTCGACTTTTTTTCTTCCAAGGGGTCAAATTACATACAGGCCAAGTCAATAGGCAGGGTGTGCAGACACGGCTCCGTCGTATTTCTCTTTCTGATGGGAACCTGTCAATTTTCACACCAAATCGAGATTTCTCGTAAAACTCAACGAAGCGTAAATATTGTGCTTTTCCCCCCCTGTCGTTTCTCCCGTTCCTGCCTGGCGTAGAAAAGCTCCGTGAAGATGGAATGATGCTGAAGTCAGGAGGTTGGTCTGGCCGGTACGATGCCCAGGTCTGTGATTATGACGGATGCGTCAGTGCCACCGCTCCCCGAGTCATCATTTCTAATTATCGCACCTGAGATCCCGGCTTCTTTGTCTTGTCACTCGGTTCGCACTGAGGTAAATGAAGCATTGATCTGTGGAAATGGAGTAGAGCCAGCATTGGCAGGGATGCGGTGAGACTGACAGGTAGAATTGTGTATTTTAGCACCGGTCAATTTCTATGCTTGGCTACACCGTAAGTGAACATCGCATGTAGCCGTGTGTCAAGTCAAGAATTCATTCAGAAACCCCAATGGGAGTATCAAACTCCTAGAACTGGTTTACGACAGCTTTCCTCCAACCATTACCCCCCCCCCCCTCCCCTTCTTACTTCTCATTCTACCTGCCTGTCACCAGTAATTCACGTATTTGTAGTGTGTGTGTGTGTGTGTGTGTGTGTGTGTGTGTGTGTGTGTGTGTGTGTGTGTGTGTGTGTGTGTGTGTGTGTGTGTGTGTGTGTGTGTGTGTGTGTGTGTGTGTGTGTGTGTGTGTGTGTGTGTGATGAAATGAGAGTATCCGTATGTCTTTGTAAGCGCTCCGGGCTTTTGCGAGATGAGGCTCCGTAAATACTACTACTACTACCACTACTACCACTACTATTATATTATTATTATTATTATTGTTATTATTATTATTATTACCACTGCCATATCTGATTACGCCAGAGGTCTCGAAGAACTCAGCTAACGGACAGTTTTTCATTGGTGCTCAGATGGTAGTAAGTTTGTAACAGACAATTCAGATTACGTCAGCCATTTCATTTATATCCGCCCACGTTGCTTAGGTCATCACAAATAAAAACCAAAATCATTTGAATCGAGACGAAACTCTGCTACCCGGGGCGGACGCGCCTCAAGTTCACCTGCCTGCTTCCACGCCATGTTGCTTCCACAGTCTTAATACCCAAACCTTTCGGAGGGTGCTGACAGCGTTGGTGGACAGATGCACGGAGATAAAGAGTGCCCCTTTAGTGGCGTAACCAATTCTGGCAGAGTTTGGAGGAAGGTGCCGGAAAGCGATGCTCGGAGTGTGTGGGGGGGTACATGAAGCAATGGAGTTGTCTAGCGACGTGTGAGCCGGTTTGGCCTAGCGGTAAAGGCGTTAGGCTGGTAAGCAGAAGGGCCTCGGCTCGATTCCGCTTCGGCTCTCCTTTGTCTCTCATTCCATCCTTTTCTCTTTCATCATAATCACACACAGAGGCACGCACACACACGCGCGCGCACTCACGCACATACATACACACACACACACACACACACACACACACACACACACACACACACACACACACACACACACACACACACACACACGCGCGCGCGCGCGCGCGCACACACACATACAGAGAGAGAGAGAGAGAGAGAGAGAGACAGACAGACAGACAGACAGACAGACAGACAGACAGAGAGAGAGAGATGTAGCCCACTTACAGAACATTCACGTGGACCCTGTTTGGTTAGGTCAACGCATTAAGTGGAAGACTAAACCGAGGTATCTGTCGATGAAGGTCATTTTTACAAACCACACATAGACCACACACCACACCTCTTACCCGGTACCTCGTCATTAGCTCAGTAATTAGCACTAGAACAGGTAGCAACCAGACTAAACAGTCCTTCAGTTCCAGAACGAGAATCACATGCGTGTCTTTTAACTTGCGAGAGCTTACATGTTTGCACTGTGGGTATCTGGCGCTGTGAATACGCAAGGTTTTATGTGGAAGTTTTTTATGCGCTATATATAAATTTTCATTCATTCATTCATTAACGGTTGCGTTCTATTTGAGTGAAGATTCTACAAGTGTAAATTTGATGGAGCTTTGTTCAGATTTTCGAAGATAACATCACTTGAAAATTCCCTCAGTGAACTGAAAACAAATGAATAAATAAACACGTGTATACCCATATAACAAACTAAACACCAAGTTTAGTGTTGATTTTTTAAAATATTTTTTTTATAACAATGTTTCTTATATATTTTTTCTTCTCAGAAATCTATTTCTTTATGGTTGGTGACACAAAACCTTTCCATTCCAGAGCGGATTTCTAATTCTCAGTCTCACCACCCAGCCCCCAAACCACTACCCGCATCCCTGTCGCCGATCCGCGCAGCATTTGTTGATGCCTAAAGGCACAAACCGAACGTCTGTAAGACGCTACTAATTACTTGTATTTGCAAAAAAGCCACTTGTGTTTGCAAACTTGCCGGAGACCTATGGTACCTCGGGGTCAGGGAAACATCAAAGTCTGTCAGCGGAGGGTATACACCCTCCAGCATCCCCCTCGAAGCACCCGGAGGATGCTGAAGTGTCTGGCATGGGAATGAGGGGAAGGGTGGGTGGGGAAGGGTTGGGGGGGGGGGGGGGGGGGGAGATTTTAATGACTCCGTCCCTTCCAAGCTCGATGGTGATGTCCGGGCAGAGACAGAGTCAAGTTGACAATCGGCCCGAGAGGATGGAGTCCCCTGCGGGAAGGTACCGCAGATGCAGGAATTCCAGTCCCCCCCTCTGCAGAAACGGAACTCGGCCAGCCAGCCGTTTCCTTCCGTTATTATCCATCTTGTACGTTTGTACGTAGGTCAGAATGTAACTCGCAATGTTTTTCTTTCTCCTTTCTGCCAGAAATCAGTTCTGCCTTTTTCTTTTTTTCTTTTCTTTTTTCTTTTTTTCTTTTCTTTTTTCTTTTTTTCTTTTAAATTCTGTCCATCGGTTCCTCCATGATTCGTGTCACGTTTGTTTTGTTTCTCTTCAGTTTTCTGTTCTAAACAAGAAACAAAAACAAAACAAAAACAAAAACAAAAAACAAAAAGGAAGGAAGGAACGAAGGAAGAAGAAGTAGAGCTTGTCACGAACATATGTTGTTTCGTCTTTTAGTTATAACTCAACATAATAATTATGTTGTTTTGTCTTTTAGTTGTGACTTTGCGACATATGTTCGTCTTTTACTTGTGACTCGACATTATGTTGTTTCATCTTTTACTTGTGGCACGACATAATATGTTGTTTTGTCTTTTACTTATGACTCGACATGGTGTTGTTTCGTGTTTTACTTGTGACTCGACAAATGTTGTTTCGTCTTTTACTTGTGGTTCAATATATGTTGTTTCGTCTTTTACTTGTGACTCGACATATGTTGTTTCGTCTTTTACTTGTGGCACGACATAATATGTTATTAATTTTCGTCTTTTACTTATGACTCGACATGGTGTTGTTTCATCTTTTACTTGTGTCTCGACAAATGTTGATTCGTCTTTTACTTGTGGCGCAACATAATTATTCCTTTCGTCTTGACTCGACAATATGCTGTTTCGTCTTTTACTTGTGACTCGACTGACATATGCTGTTTCACTCTATGACATGACCTTCGTGGCGGTTAGCTTGACGTTAAATAAACATCAAATATCTGCTTCATGGGCGTTGCGTGGCTCGAGCGAGAAGGCTATGTTTTGTTTTCTGATTGCTTTCGCCGGCAAGGATTGCTTGCTTGGTATTTTGTATGGTTCGTTGTTTGTTTGACTCGTACCTTGGTTGGTTCCTGGCGATTGTTCGACTCGTACCTTGGTTGGTTCCTGGCGATTGTTTGATTGACTCGTACCTTGGTTGGTTCCTGGCGATTGTTTGATTGACTCGTACCTTGGTTCCTGGCAATTGTTTGACTCGTACTATGGTTGGTTCCTGGCGTTTGTTTGATTGACTCGTACCTTGGTTGGTTCCTGGCGATTGTTTGATTGACTCGTACCTTGGTTGGTTCCTGGCGATTGTTTGATTGACTCGTACCTTGGTTGGTTCCTGGCGATTGTTTGATTGACTCGTACCTTGGTTCCTGGCAATTGTTTGACTCGTACTATGGTTGGTTCCTGGCGTTTGTTTGATTGACTCGCACCTTGGTTGGTTCCTGGCGATTGTTTGATTGACTCGTACCTTGGTTGGTTCCTGGCGATTGTTTGATTGACTCGTACCTTGGTTGGTTCCTGGCGATTGTTTGATTGACTCGTACCTTGGTTCCTGGCAATTGTTTGACTCGTACTATGGTTGGTTCCTGGCGTTTGTTTGATTGACTCGTACCTTGGTTGGTTCCTGGCGATTGTTTGATTGACTCGTACCTTGGTTGGTTCCTGGCGATTGTTTGATTGACTCGTACCTTGGTTGGTTCCTGGCAATTGTTTGACTCGTACTATGGTTGGTTCCTGGCGTTTGTTTGATTGACTCGTACCTTGGTTGGTTCCTGGCGATTGTTTGATTGACTCGTACCTTGGTTGGTTCCTGGCAATTGTTTGACTCGTACTATGGTTGGTTCCTGGCGTTTGTTTGATTGACTCGTACCTTGGTTGGTTCCTGGCGTTTGTTTGATTGACTCGTACCTTGGTTGGTTCCTGGCGTTTGTTTGATTGACTCTTACCTTGGTTGGTTCCTGGCGTTTGTTTGATTGACTCGTACCTTGGTTGGTTCCTGGCGTTTGTTTGATTGACTCGTACCTTGGTTGGTTCCTGGCGATTGTTTTGATTGACTCGTACCTTGGTTGGTTCCTGGCGATTGTTTGATTGACTCGTACCTTGGTTAGTTCCTGGCGATTGTTTGATTGACTCGTACCTTGGCTGGTTCCCGGCGATTGTGTTCTTTGTTCGTCTTTTTTGTCTGGATGTACAAGAATCAGGGTGGTCTTGATAATGACTAATAATAATTTTGTTGAATACCTTTTCCGGTAAGTCAGATAATCCCACCGTTGTCGTGGCGAAAGGGAGACGTGCTGTCATGAAGTGTCTGGAACTAGACTAGTTTCAAAGACACTAAAGTTTTGCCGTTTAAGTCACTTCCTTCCGCGAGGACGTCGCATGTTGTCCCCGGCAGAGTGTGTGCCTTTCATCTGCTTGCAGGATCTCCTATGACCTCCAGCTTGAATTGCAACTTCCAGTGTACTCTCGTGTTGATGCGGGTTCTCAAAACGAGCAGGTCTAGTCAGCTTTGAGGCCATTCAGTCTCGACTGGAAACGGCTCCAACTTTCTTTCATGGTGCTTTACGTTCACAGAAACAATAATTACGGTTTATTTGGGACGGGGGAAGAATGGGGTAAGGAATGAGAGCCCAGACCCACCTCCCTGTTTACACAGATCCTGAGCTCTGTGCTCCAACAATATAATACACTGCAAGTCTTCGACAGGGAAACGGTTAAAATAATCTCTGGGGCATGGGGCGGTGGATAGCTTCATCCAGTGTCAAGTGTACAGACACGTGAATCGAGGGGTCTTGCCAGAACTATATACGTATCTTTATTAGAAATGAGAAAAAGAAAAGAAAGAAGGTTGAAGTGTAAGGAAAAACAACAACAACAACAAACAACTACCATCTTATTAGAAGTAAGAAGGGAGATGCAAGGTTTTGGATCGTTCGATATGTTAGTTGTTTTCTCTTTACAAAATCGACTTTAACCTGATTTTATATTTCGAAAATAATTGGCAATATGCTTGCCCCCTCCCCCACCCCTTTCCTTCCCCCCCCCCCCCCCCCCCACCACCCCACACCCACCCACCACCTGGCCTCTCCTCTGTTTTTTTTCGTTTGTGTTTGGTAGCGTGTACTGCCGTACTTGTTCAGTGCTGCTTGATATTTCCACATCCTCTGTCTTTCTTTGCCGTTCACAGCCCCTCATGCACCTTCCCAGCCAATGATATCGACCAGCGTGGTGTATTGCTGGCCTCTGATTAGCAACACCAAATCAAAAGACGTGACGTCAGGCCCCAGGGGAGGCTGGGAAGAAGTGGGCTCAGACGGAAAGTGGGGTTCCGTTGCTTGTTCCCGTCATTTGCTTCTTCCGCACCAGACGCGAGTGATTGCCCTTGGGACTGTGAGCGGCGCTGCTGTCGACAGGAACCGGAAATGTCTCCGAGGCAGAAAACACACAGAAACATCCAACTCCTGGCCACCGTTTGGGTATCAACAATAGAGAAGCGGTGTTGACGTGACTGAATTCCTTTTCGGGCTGACGAAGGTTTGTTTCGTGCGAACTCTACATGCGATTAAATATAAATGATGTCAGAGCATTTGAAAGAAATGGATCAAAATAGAGTGTTCGGTTTAAGGCTGACGAAATTTGTCGTTCTGGTTCTTATCTGTGAGTGATTAATAACGTTGATGAAAATCAGCCCAAAGCCAAGAGTGGCTTCTGTTTGTCCGTC
>JABMCL010000746.1:102500-107500 GCA_018857735.1 Alviniconcha marisindica
AGAACTCAGAACTTTATAACACAAAGATTAAGATTTTAGGCAGTTGCCTATTCTTACAATCTGTCCCCGCTAATCTACATTCCAAAAGGCTACACATAAAACAATAGTAACAACATTGACTACCGCAGTAATGATGAAAAAGATGGTAATGTTAGGGGGGGATAAGAAAAGAAGAAGAAGGAGAGAGAGAGAGAGAGAGAGAGAGAGAGAGAGAGAGAGAGAGAGAGAGAGAGAGAGAGAGAGAGAGAGAGAGAGAGAGACAGACAGACAGACAGACAGACAGACAGACAGACAGACAGACAGACAGACAGACAGACAGAGACGAGAGAGACAGAGAGATAAAGAGACAGAGAGACAGAGACACAAACAGACAGAGACAGAGGGAGGGAGAGAGGGAGGGAGAGAGAGGGAGGGTGGGAGAGACAGAGACAGAGAGACAGAGAGAGACAGAGACAGAGAGAGAAACAGAGACAGACAGACAGACAAACAGAGACAGACAGACAGAGACAGAGATGGTAGAGACATGAACGGTATCATACATAACCAACCCTCAGCGAGCTAGCGCCCTGGACCATATCAGTGGGAGCAGAGAGAAAAAACAATTAGCGTATGAATGAGATAACAGAAAATATGAAGAAAGAACCTGAGCTGACTACTTACAATAAAAGCAGATATCGAACACGAAAACGACTGTAACAAATAATAAGGAATAGTGAGGTTAAAAGAGATCATAATCATGAAGATTGCATGAAGGAGTCACATGCAGTCAAATATTATGTAAAAGACAGGAACATAATACCTAAGAAACATTCTAACTATACTTTTCATTAAACGATTAGCATCATATAAAACCATATAATTAATATGCTTTTAATAAACACATCGAAGGAATAAAAAATATTAAAGCTAAAAATGTTACTGCATCATTCAGTATGATAAAGGTAAGCACTGTTTCCACTGACACATTGGTCCACACAGTCCATCAATCAATCGACCAGTCAGCCAAACTATCAATCAAGCGAATAGGAAAAGCAAATCGACAATGAATTAATAACAACAAAACGAAGGAAGACAATCAGTCAGTCAGATTAAAACGAAACGAAACAAAAACAAAACAAAGAAAAATAGAAAAGAAAAACAAAAAAGCTCAGTCCACTTAGGAGGAAAGAAAAGGAATTCCCTCCCTTCCTTAAAAAAAAGAAAAAGAAAAAAAAAAGGGGGGGGGGGCGGTTAGGAGGGAGGGGGGGGGGGGGGGGGGAGTAAAATCTGTAGTCAATTGTAAGTAGAGACTAACATTTACCAGACGAAACCCAATTATCATAGGTCTCCGGTTGTGTCCCTTCCCGGCGTCCACCAGCAGGCTACGTCATACATAAATATTAATTATTTAAATGAAAAGGAGCGGGAAAAATTGAGAAGATAAGTGCTCAAATACAGTTTAACTGGCATTAAATAATTCTATCCCATCCCCCACCAAAATAAATAAAACATTTGTAAATCACACAATTTTATGTACGTTTAAAGACAATAACAGTCAAAATGGTAGACACAACAAACTTTTATCGGGTCAAATCAGCACATTTCATTCATTATTAACATCAAATTGATTCACGCAATCACTGAAATAACAAATCAAAATAAAAGCATTTGGAAGAAGAAAAGCCATTGACACACTATCATGCTTCAGTCTGTAACTCCAAACTCAAACAATTGAGCTACAAGACGGAGAGAAAATGACGACGATGGTGATTGTACTCTTGATGACGATGATGATGATGATGGCGGTGCCGATGAAGATGAAAAGACAACAACAACAAAAACACTTTTCCAGGAAGTTCAAAATCAACCAATCGGGCTACAGGAAAGGGAGATAATTATACGAATCGTGTTCCTAATCCACAATGACTAAACAGAGGAATTCACAGCACCACATCAACGTCAGAGCCGGAAGTCGTCGGCTCGAACTTCAGTCGTCGGAAAATGTTACATCACAGAAACCCACGCGCCTGTCGATGATACACAGCGCGACAGTATCAGTCTTGAACCAGTCAAGAGGTGTTTTCCAGAGTATGTGACAAGAGTCGGTAAAGCACGAAGGATACGATCATTATTGTTACGGAAATGCACGAAGGACTGGACCCGGCGGTGGCAGGCTTCACCCGTGTCTGGGGTTTAAGGTTAGTTTAGCCGCTGCCTCAGCGTGTGCAGAAGCAGCTGCAAGCCCAGAGGACGCGCCCAAGCCAGCGGCCCCCCGTGAAGTCCTGGAGTGGACACCCAAAGCACTGAACGCGGAAGACGGCGAAACGGCCAGTCCTCTCAAAGGAGACGAACCCTTAGCGCTGAAGTCCAAAGCGGCACCCAGGCCCGCCGAGTAAAGGGGAGCAACTCCTGGGTGAAAGACGAGAGGCGAGGCCGGAAGTGCCGCCACCCCGGGTGTGGACATGGTGGTGGCGGCGGCGGCGGTGGGTACGTGTGCGCCCTGGGGCAGTGCCAGAGTTCGGTGAGAGGCGGAAGCAGCGCTAACCATGGCCTGGTGCATGGCGGAGGTGGACGGCTGCAGAGACAAGGGCGGCAGGACGGAAGGGCCCAGCGCTCCGGCACCAGCAGACGACGACGCAGCAGCTGCAGCAGCCGCAGCAGCCGCAGCCGCAGAGAGCTCGGAGCGAAGGAACTTCTCGGGCAGCAGTCCAGACGCTTGCAGCCTGCCGAACGGATCCGCGGAGCCTGGGACCCTCATGCCGAAGGAGGCCACGGCCGCTGCGGTCATGGCGGAGGAATAGGCCGAGGGTGAGGAGTAGTACATGGACATCAGACCGCTGTGCTTTATCCCCATCAGACTTTGCAGAGAGCAGAGGGACGACAGAGGCCACATGAACTGTCCCTGGGCCGAGGCCCCCGGGTAGGAGGAGGTCGGGTAGCTGAAGTAAGGGAAAACAGCACGGCGGAAAGCCAGACGGTTTCTCGACTGGTGAGAAGAGCGCCTCCGCAGCTTGCCCGTCGTGCCCCCGATGAAGACGTCGTCACAGGAGGGGTCCAACACCCAGTAGTTGCCTTTGCCGGGATCGTCGTACTGTCGGGGCACCTTGAGGAAGCACTTGTTGAGGCTGAGGTTGTGTCGGATGGAGTTCTGCCAGCCCTGCTTGTTGTCGCGGTAGTAAGGGAAGTTCTTCACGATGAACTCGTAGATCTGGCTCAGCGTCATCCGCTTCTCGGGGCTGCTGCGGATGCCCATCATGATGAGGGCGTTGTAGGAGAACGGGGGTTTCTCGGGTTTCTTCGGCTCGGAGGACTTGTCTTTGCTCTCTTCTGTCTCCTTCTCGCCCTTTTCTCCTCCTTCCTCTTTCGCTTTTTCTGATTCGTCCACAATGTCCTCTTCCGGGTGGTCACAAGGAGAGGCGGTCGCCAAGGAGAGGTCTTCAGCCTTGTCATCTTCGTCGTTCAAGCCGGGGTCGACCTTTTCTTTGCTGTCGAGACTAAGGTCCTCGTCAAGGTCGTCCTCCTCGTCATCGGCATGGTACATATCGTAATGACCTTCACCGATGTTCTCATCGAAGTCACCAGCTGATTCGTCATCGCGTGCCCACGTGTCGCCGGAGGTAGAGTTAGAGTTCAGTCTGTACTTTGTGTTGACGCCACGGAGAGAGGAGTGTACAGTTTGTAAGCGGCAGTTCTCGTGTCTGTTGTTGTTGTCTTCGAGTTGCCACTGCACTCTGGAAGAAACCTGCGCTGCCGCAGAGAACTGCTGGTGTAGATGAGGAGGGTTCGACACGATACGCCCAGACACTAAAAGATTGGAGCTTCCGGTCGTCGTGACGCAGCTGCCGCTGCTGCTGCTGACTGTGTCTTTGTCCACATCTTCCCCAAGCATTCGGCTGATGCTGAAAGGGTTGGCACAGCGCTTAGTTGTCGTTGTCGCTGCACTAGGAGGTGGATTTGGAGCTTTTTCAACGTGCAGCATCATGATTTTTTTCTTTTCTTTTTTATATAACGAAAAAGAAAGACCGAACTTTGTAACAACTGCGGTGAAAATTAATAGTCACTCAGTTCCGGTGTAGCTATAACTCAGTGAAAACTTTCAGTGAAGTCTTGCCCTGTACGGCCCCGCGGCATCGGCCCACCAGCATGTGAATCAGCAAGCAAGCGTAGCATACAGTACTAAAATCAGGGCTGCAGCTTTATATCAGCATCAACATGAATATGTTTCCAGGAGATGATGCACTATCACTTCAACCTCCCAGCTACTGTTTTTCCCCAAACAATGACGGATAGCACAGCGAAAAAGGCGGGCTCCATGCCGCTGTGCAGGAGGTTCTGTGAGACGGAGGGGGCGGGGCTTGGCTCGGGGACTGGCCAATGAGAGAGGCTACCCTCCGTCTGGCCAGCACGATGTTTCGCCTCTTTTCTCCTGGTGTTTGCGCCGCCTGTTCAGCCTGTTTAGAAGCAAGTGCCGCAAATATTTGCCGGCGAGTCGCTAATCTAGAAAGCAAGGCGCTGCCAGTCAGTCACCCACACCACTACACAAGGCGAGCCACACAGTCACTTCCCAGGTATCGCCGGGCACAAGGAGAGAGAGAGAGAGAGAGAGAGAGAGAGAGAGAGAGAGAGAGAGAGAGAGAGAGAGAGAGAGACTGTGGTCGATGGCATATTCTGTGGCAGCTGAAAATCGCCGTGGAGGAAAGAACTAGACTATTACTCTGACAGTGAAAATCGCCGTGGAAAAAAGAACTAGGCTACTACTTTGACAGTGCCTTCAGTCACAATCGGCTGCTGCAGATTTGGTTGTACGTCGTTGTGTGTGTGTGTGTGTGTGTGTGTGTGTGTGTGTGTGTGTGTGTGTGTGTGTGTGTGTGTGTGTGTGTGTATGTGTGTGTTGTGTTGTGTTGTGTGTGCGCGTGCGTACGTGCGCGTGTGCGCGTGTGTGCGTGCGTGCGTGCGTGTAGGTGCGTCCATGTGCGCGCGCGCGCGCGCGCGTGTGTGTGTGTGTGTGTGTGTGTGTGTGT
>JABMCL010000746.1:122500-130000 GCA_018857735.1 Alviniconcha marisindica
ATTCTGAAAGTTTTAAAACGTTAATTTTATCTCAGGGGCGCAGGCCATTTACGTTAGCAGAAGCTCCTGATTTCCTTCCTCTGTCTTCTGTGCGATGGGGTACAGTGCACGCAGAAAATAAGGTCCCCTCTTCATGGGGTACAGCGTACGCAGAAAATAAGGTCCCCTCTTCATGGGGTACAGCGTACGCAGAAAATAAGGTCCCCTCTTCATGGGGTACAGCGTACGCAGAAAATAAAGTTCCCTCTTCATGCCTGGAACCAAAAGCAATCAGATGTTTCCTTCTTTTGCATTTGGAATATGTTAGAAGGTCGCTTTTTGTGGTTAGCCTGCTACCAACATTTTGTAACGTCTTCGTAACTCTGCCTTCTCATTTCATTTAGCATCAATTTTTTTTCTTAATTATGTTCGAACAAACATTTTATTTTTATTTTTTATCTTGGTTCCTTTTCCCCGTTTGTTTATGGGATTGATGATCTTACCAGAGCAAATTCTTCTCACTGAATGTTAACACAATGCACGGTCGATTTTTGTTAGCGCTTAAGTTAACCACATTGAGAAAAATAGTTCGCTCACTCGTGCTATCAATGTTAAAATTTCGGAAATCCTAGCTCGTGTTATTGGTTCTCGGCACGTAACTGACTCTTAACAGTCTGTTTGTATACCATGTTTGTTTGTGAGGAATACAATACAATAATACAATACAAGTAATGAAACTGTAATTGTTTGTAATTAAGTGAGTGAAACTGTATACTATTTAATTACCTTTTTATGCACTTGTTATTATCTGTCAAAGGCAGGCAACTGAATTTCCTTTTTAAGGATTAATAAAGTATTATTATATTGTATTATTGTATTGTTTCCTGGCACGTAACTGTTTGTATACCTTCTTTGTTTATGAGGAAGAAGAAAGACATAAGACAACTTACAATTCTGTTGAATTTTCTTCTTCTACTTCTTCTTCTTCTTCTTCTTTCTTTCTTTCTTTCTTTCTTTTTTCTCGAGGAACTACAAAAAGACCAATGGAGCAGTGTTTCGGCGTCCATACACCAGAATATGGAATTTACTGTTGACCTCTTCCCGCAGTGCTAGTCGCTGTACTGTATAAGGACACATCAAACTGGTCATTGCTTCGCAGGAGCCTAGAGGTGGTGATGGGCTCTCACCGAGTGAGTTAGATGACCTTTCGCTTCAGTTGTTCTCAACAGTTGTTTCTGTGGACAATGTCTCTGTGACTTTGTTCTCCACAGCTCTAGAAGGAGCAGTGTTGCAAAGTACGTAAGCTGCTTTGCACTGGCTGGTGGTGGTGGTGGTGAAGTGTTGCTTAATGTCCTCAGATGTCAGTTGACATATTAGGGACAAGTTGTGACCAATGCCGAAGCACGGTTCAATAATTCTTTACGTCCACAGAAACCAGAAGGCTCGTTAGGACGGACAGCTCAGGACGGCCACCTCGACTCTCACACAGCTCCTGAACTATGAGCACTGGCTGGCTCCTCACCACCTTAATATACCTATTGTTCTGGTGGAGGCGGTCTTATTTGCTTTTGGGTGGCTCGGACCACCTTAATGACTATTGTTACATGGGCGCCAATCTCCTTTCTTTTCCCGTCCCTTAATAAACCCTAACCAGTTTTTGTGGCGTAAATCCCTAATAAAAGAAAGCGAAAAAAAAAAGGTCATTGCTAAGATGCCCGGAAGAGCGACCTGATTGTCGCTGCCACTGATTCTGTAAATTGGGCAACATTGAATAAAAAGTCCCAATTTGTAACTTGAGTAAGTAAACATGTTGCTTTACTTCCACAGAAGCGAGATGGCTTTTTAGGGACGGGGAAGGGGGGGAAGAGTGGCTCGTCCGTGCGCTCCGACCCTCAAAAGACCGAAGATTTGTTGTGTTCTCCAGTCTATTAGTGTATTATAGTGTTTGAAAATGTTCATCTTAGCCCAGGGTCTGTACTGCTGGTAAAATGTACTCCAACCTGAGGGATATAATCTCCCTCTTCCCCCAGTCAGTCTATCAATCGGCCAATCCATCTATTCGTCAGATTGCTGAAAGATGACGAGGGTCTACACAACCGTGACTAACATACTGTGTCCGCTCGTCCCTTTTCACCTTATATTTCACTCTTGGCTTGTCCGGCCAAGCCGCCACTGTCCAAGCCCTTAAGATGGGGCAAACAACGAGGTTCGTAAGTCGTATGCTGTAAGCAACTCGTGTAGAAAAAGAAGGACCCGAACCCCGGGAACCGACACAAAACGAGAGAGAGGAAGAGAACTGGAGTGGATAATTGTTGTGCTTATTTTCCGCCTAGCGCGCTTTTGACGGCGTGTTTTTCCGCCTGTTTTGGCACAGGGCCTTCACTCTTTGAGCGCACCCAGCCTTGTGTGCGATTCAGCCTGACAGTGATCACCACACGGCCTATACTTTGTTAGGCAAACTTAACAATTTGTACACTTTAATTGAGTTTGCAAACAACTTTCCCAGTCTGGCGCGACAAAGGACGGGCGAGCACCGCTGGGCCGAGCGCCATTCAGGCACGTTCACCGTGTAGATTTTGCCGTCGCCGATCAGCCAGCCTCATGCTGAGAGGAGTTGAGGAGAGTTCGGGGCCAAGGGCAGAAATTTTGCGAGCGACTGGTGTAGCTCTTTGAGCGGGACTCGCTTGATTGCCGTGCTACCCTATACCTGCCCGTCTTTTTGGCCGGCGGCAAAACATCTATCCGTGCTTGAAAAACAGTCGGGGGTTTTCGCCAGTAGCTCAAATCATGGGGGCTGAAAGCCAGCGTAATTAATGGATGAGGTCTAGGTATGACTAAGTTCAACACTGACGCTTCTCTCTCTCTCTCTCTCTCTCTCTCTCTCTCTCTCTCTCTCTCTCTCTCTCTCTCTCTCTCTCTCCTGTCTGGACAGATCGGTTGTAACTGTGAGGCCTTGCGTTGACCTAAAGATGCTTGGCTGTGTTCGTCAACACAATTGACATGGGCCCATGGCTTTTTTTAATAAACCATTCAGACTCAGACTCTCTCTCTCTCTATCTCTCTCTTGTCTGTCTCCCTCTCTCCCCCCTCTCTCCCATCCCTCTCTCTCCTCTCTCTCCCTCTCCCTCTCTCTCTCTCTCCTCTCCTCTCTCTCCCTCTCTCTCCTCCCTCTCTCCCCCCTCTCCTCTCTTCTCCCCCTCTCTCTCTCCTCCCCCTCTCTCTCCCCCCTTCTCTCTTCCCCCTCTCTCTCCCTCTCTCCTCCTAGCGGTAAGACGTAAACGGGCCATATCGGTTCGATTTCCCGCTACGGCTGTCCTTTCTCTTCAAACGTTTGTGATTTGTGGACAATATCTTGTGACTTTGCCCCTCGCAATGAACGAAATATTAAAACTGCCCTCCTATCTGCTCACTTTAATGCACACTCATTCTGGTGGTGACTCGACAGTGTAGTGTTAGAAGGTTATAGTTTTTTTTCTCCCCTCTTCCACCTTCTAAGATCTTTAATGAAGACTCATTCTGGTGGTGACAGTGTAGTGTTAGAAGGTTATAGTTTTTTCCCCCCCTCTTCCACCTTCTAAGATCTTTAACGAAGACTCATTCTGGTGGTGACAGTGTAGTGTTAGAAGGTTATAGTTTTTTTTCCCTCTTCCACCTTCTAAGATCTTTAATGCAGACTCATTCTGGTGGTGACAGTGTAGTTAGTGTTAGAAGGTTAGAGTTTGTCCTCTTCCACTTTCTAAGATCTTTAACGCAGACTCATTCTGGTGGTGACAGTGTAGTTAGTGTTAGAAGGTTAGATTTTAAAATCCTCTTCCACTTTCTAAGATCTTTAATGCAGACTCATTCTGGTGGTGACAGTGTAGTTAGTGTTAGAAGGTTAGAGTTTGTCCTCTTCCACTTTCTAAGATCTTTAATGCAGACTCATTCTGGTGGTGACAGTGTAGTTAGTGTTAGAAGGTTATAGTTTGTCCTTTTCCACTTTCTAAGATCTTTAATGCAGACTCATTCTGGTGGTGACAGTATAGTTAGTGTTAGAAGGTCCTTTTCCACTTTCTAAGATCTTTAATGCAGACTCATTCTGGTGGTGACAGTGTAGCGTTAGAAGGTTATAGTTTGTCCTTTTCCACTTTCTAAGATCTTGTTCCTCGCCAGTATCTCTCCGGAGACAACTCTGCTTTAAACTCTTTAAATTCTAAATGCTATGTTTTAAAATGAATCTTAAATATGCTTGTATTCAAATATGTATAGACAGAGTGAATTTATCTTTTTAAAATTATCGTTTTAGGCTAGTTTAAGTAACATACTGAAGTGTGTTCGATTACATTTGTTGATTTGTACAGCGCTAAGAGCTCATATAATTGTTGTTGAGGCGCTATATAAAATAAATTATTATCATTATTATTAAACAAATCTCTAACTACCTAACATCAGTGGGTTTTTTATTTTATTTATTTTTTATTCAGTTGTTATGCCGGCTTACTAACAATATTGGGAAATAAACAGTCACTACATACAGCTGGGGGGGGGGGGGGGGGGGAAACCAAGACGGACACAGGTTTTGACCTCATTTTGTTGCATGCCAAATTCTTTGTGTATAAATGCGGAATAAATCAAATAAAACCACTGATGTAATGTTTTTTGAAAGACCTAATGCAAATTCCATGAAACTGATGAACCGAAAGTGTACATAGCATGGAATGGAAATGACTGAATATGATACACATCGTAGAAAGTGGTTATTGTATATTGGCAGAAAAAGCAATATTGTTGTCACCAGTTCTACATTTAGACCGCTTGACACAAGGTAGTGACCATATTTTTCACACCAAGGTTTTTGACATTACAAATTTAAGTCATTTATTGCCACAAACTGAGATTCACACATGTACTTTAGAGGTTTCAGCGCAGTATAAATGCAATTATTATTATTAATGTTTATTAATTGTCAAAACGTCGGTCTTATTCACACACACACACACACACACACACACACACACACACACACACACACACACACACACACACACACACACACACACAAGAAAAAAAAGAAAAAAAGATCTTTGTTGTAAAGACTTGCCTACAAAACTGGAAAACAAAGACGGTAAGTAAGCAAGCAAACAAGGTGCTTAACGTCCACAGAAACCATAAGGCTTATTAGACACGGTGAGAAGGGGGAGGGGGGGGGGGTATGGAGGTGGGGGAAGAGGGAGATTATATCCCTATCGCTACTCTGTCACAACCAGAATGACTCCTGCACTAATATGGGCAGCGATGAGAGCCATGTTAATGTTTCATTAATTGTGAGGGACAAAGTCACAAAACAGTGCCTACAAACCACAACTTTTCAAAGAGAAAAGAGAGCCGAAGCGGATTCGAACCGAGGTCCCTCTGCCTTACCGCTAGGCCAAACCGGCTCACAACAAAGACGGCTACACATAACAAGAAGATAATTTGATTATGCAGCTGAACACTCAGTTTACTTGAACATTTCCACGGCAAACGATGACTTCGCCACCGCAATATATTTTCACTTTTGTCTTTTTCTTCTCTTTGCCTGCCCTTCAACTCAGTTTCCAACTTATTTTTGCTCAGCAGAATTGTTTTATTTTTCGTTTGATCTGAACGTATTGACTTTAGCGCCTTGCTACAGAGATTTTATGACGCCCCCCGGCTCGCGAACAACATGGCCATGACATTTTCTATTACCCGGCACGTGCGATCCGGTCTTGGTCTAAAATTACTCTTTCTGAATAGATCTGGCTCCGCGCAGCACTGTAACAACCCGTGCTCACGCATATTTTCCTGTTTGAATGACACCAATCCTTTTAATTTCACAAGTTTCATGGGCTACTACATATTGACGTTATTCCTCTATCAAGGGAGATGCTTTAATGTCCAACCGCACGCGAGCGAATATCGATCTTGAATAACAGCAATTTGGGGCAGAATGGCGTCTTATAATGTTATCCAAAATAGAGCCGGTAGTAAGCGTTCACATGTCAATGTCCGTCTTCAGATTGCTTAGAATTAATTCGTCAGCGAGTAAATACACGTATAAATAGGTAATATATTATTTAAATCAATCCATTCTGCCACATTTTATTTATATGAATGCTTGTTGATCGCCTCGTCTCGAGATGAGCCGTAAGCGTTCTAGTCGTATGTGATTCTGAATGAGTGACTGTAGCTTAACACAGCGCGTTTTGAATATCCAGCGCTGTTTGGTTGTTACATGGCTCGTTCTGTGTACACCGTACAACCACGCACCAGTTTACAGTGTCAGTTTATCCCTCCCTCCCTCCATCCATCCAATAAAGCTCAAGAAGTGCACTCATTTACCCTCTCACACACTGCATGTACTACGACACAAAACGACATTCAAACGATCAGTCTATCAATCGGCCAATCCATCTATTCGTCAATCAGTCGATCGGTCAAATATCAGCCAGTGAAGCGTACTCATCAAATAGTGGAAACAGAAGTGTCGAAAAATATCGGAAGACAGAAAAAAGCAAGATTCAGTATCTGTGTGTGTGTGAGGTGTGTGTGTGTGTGTGTGTGTGTGTGTGTGTGTGTGTGGTGTGTGTGTGTGTGTGTGTGTGTGTGTGTGTGTGTTTGCGTGCGTGCGTGCGTGCGTGTGTGTGTGCGTGCGTGCGTGCGTGCGTGCGTGCGTGCGTGTGTGTGTGTGTGTGTGTGTGTGTTGTGTGTGTGTGTGTGTGTGTGTTTGGTGTTGTCAGAACTGAGCCCAGGCTGGCCAGCCCTCTTAGACTGCATGTAATGAAACTTTGGTCCTTTTCTTGGGCAACTTAACTTCAGCAGCAACCTCGGCAAGACGGGTCAAAAGCTCAATAAAACGGATATTTCAGTCGTTCCAGTGTTTTTGCTCGCGAGGTTCTGGCGGAATCCAGAACGAACAGGCATGTTGTCAGTAGACAGAGATTAAATTATCCATCACGATACGGGTCTCGGCGCCTTCAAGAAACAGAGTAATGCACCGTGCACGAAAGAAGACGATTATCGTTTATAAAATCTGGACTCTCCATGGAAACACACAGACGATTTTTTTAAATTATTTTTTTACATCCGGTCAGCTGTTCTCGTTATATCAAGGGAAAGCATAAGAGCACGTGAGTACAGAATAAATCATGAAGTCTGCTAGATCCAAACACATAAAAGATTCCAAAAGAACGCTTATTTATTGTGACATAAACACACAGTCTGCAAGTTTTCGGGGTAATCCCCTTCGTCAAGCGACAAAACGACACTTGTTTGGATCTTGTTTTATATGCTAGCAGTCATTCAGGGTTCAGATTTTTCTCTCTCCATGAAGTCTGCTGTCAATAGCAAGCACTACAAGAAAGCCCGGATAGTTAACGATGACTAGGTATGAATATAGTTATGCAGTCAGCAGCAATCACAGCCAAGTCCAAATAGTCCACATCGACAAAGTACGAACATATAATACATTTCACTCATGCACAATGACAGTTGAAAAAAACACATTAACTTCGAACCTTT
>JABMCL010000746.1:135000-157500 GCA_018857735.1 Alviniconcha marisindica
AACACACACATGCACACATATAAACACACACACACACACACACACACACACACACACACACACACACACACACACACATCACACATACACCACACACACACACACAACACACACACACACACACAACAACACACGCACACACACACGCACACACACACGGGGAAAAGTTGAGCTGCACTGTGTAATTCCGCAACTATCTTTGTACACGTTAAAAATCACCACAAATGCAAGTTTGAAGACCTAATCAGTTTCTGATCCTTGGGGGCGTAAAACGTGTTTTGTTTTTGTTTGGGTTCTTTTGGTTTGTTTGTTTTTTTTAGCTGATTTTTGTCTCTGTGTGTGTGGTGCTTCCTGAAATGTATCAGTAGAACTCATTTCCGATGCTGATTTGGCCTACAGTCAACTCGTCTCCTATGTCTACAGAGAACCTGCCGCAGAGAATGTGATCTCTTATTACAGAACAAGAAGAAAAAAGCTATCGGACATACGCACACACACACACACACACACACACACGCATTTACACGCTTTTCTCATGTACATTTTATATGAAGTACACTCATAGCCATGACCGTCTTGTCCTAAATGTTGGTCTATTGATCTGTGAAAAATAAATGTTTGAGGGGAAAATTGCCTCTTTCTTTAATGATTTATTTCCTGTTTCCGTTTCCCTAATATATCCGATTCCTGTTATGTTTGAGGTTACTTACTGTTCAGGCTTAGTTTTGTAATAATTATTAGAGCACTGTTAAAAATTGGAATAAAATATTATCCAAACACATAAAAGGTTAAGAAAAGCGCTATTTATTATGATTGTTATACCAACATTCTTCCAAACACTGGATACCAAAACAACATAACAAAATAAAACCAGATAAGCATCCTACATCTTATTTTTCACCGTTTAACTGTTGTTGAAGTGTTGTTTTGTAGCTTGAAATAAAAAGGGCTTACCCCGAAAATGTGCATGTTGTGATTTGTTGTAATAAATAGTGTTCTTCTTAATCTTTTATGTGTTTGGATATTGTGTTAGAACGCTAGTAGTCATTCTTATTTTTAAACAAAATGTGTTTGAACAAAAACGATGCATAAAGCAACGGGTTATGGAATATTGTTGTTTGTTGTTTTGTTTTCAGAATCAACAAACACTTCAGACCGGACAAGCAGCGCAGGAAAGGGATGGAAGCGTAGAACTGTTTTGTGACATCCCTTTGCTTTCAGCTCATGGTACAATTGATAATAATAATAATGTACATTTATCATGCGCTCATCAACGCCCTGAGCGCTCACATGATACATATTAACCTAAATATGATATGCTATACACATGTAGAGCATAGTCCTACCAAAAACAATTTACATAAAATATTAAAAAAACACAAAAAAACACCACTACAACACACACACACACACACACACACACACACACACACCACACACACACACACACACCACACACACACACACACACACTGACTGTAGCAGAAACTGGGTACTGATATTAGTTAGGATGGAAATACTGTGAGAAGAGGAAGTTTTCAGTTTGGCTTTAAAAGATGACATGGTTGAGCAGCGTCTATAACGACGACTGCGATACAATTACTATGTGTGTGCAAAAGGAGGCTGGCACAGGAACACTGACGCAAGGACGGGGTTCACAGCGAGACTCGGATCTGGTCAAATCTTTTTGTTGGTGGTGGTGGTTTTTGTTGTTGTTGTTGTTGTTAATATTAATGATGTTTTTTACATGAACTGCATCCCCGGACCTTGAACGGAGAGTACACGAATTTTGTGTTTGTTGCTGACTGGTATCTCGGGACGTCGCTGGAGTTGACATGAACGGCGAACATGCATTTTGGTAGAGAAGGGAGCCGGTGTGGCCCAGCGGTAAGGCGTTAGGCTGGTAAGCGGAAGGACCTCGGTTCAATACCGCTTCGGCTCTCCTTTCTCTTCCAAAGTTGTGGTTTGTGGACACGGTCTTGTGACTTTGTCTCTCACAATTAATGAAACATTAAAACAGCTCTCATCCCTGCCCATCTTAATGCAGGTCATTCTGGTGGTCACAGTGTAGCGATATGTATGTAATCTCCCTCTTCCCCCACCTCCATACCCTCTTCCCCCCATTCTCCCCGTCCCTAATAAGCCTTATGGTTTCTGTGGACGTTAAGCACCATGTTTACTTCCTTACTTACTTTGGTAGAGAATGCATTTATGGGGAGTAACCTGAAGCAGTCGCGGCAGGACTCGCCTTTGCGCTGATCCTGGATAAGAAGCCCCCGTCCAGGCAACGTCTTCATCACGCGGTTTGCTTCAAAAAGCCAAAGCGTTTGCATTTGTCTTGATTTCAGGCACACACCGAAGGATGGGCCCGGCCCGGCCCGGCCCGGCCCGGCCCGGCCCTGCAAAGCTGTTGGCTTAGCTCTGTTGTTGGACGTCTGCAGTGGTTTTGACGGGTGACCAGGTCACTCTGGCCAGCCCTGTGTTTTGGTGGTCAGCGCGACATTGTTGGTCAAATCTCCGACGACTGAAATGACAAGGCCGTCAAACCTGGAGCTATTATCGGCGGGTGCGGCGTGCTTTATGACCCGGTTTTCCTGCAGAAGCGAGAGCGTGGTTCTCCACGGGGGGAACGGTGGATGCGATAAGGGTCAAATTCTTCGTGTTGAAATGCACAAATGTTGAGCTCTTTCATTTTTGTATTTCACGGAGATCTTGTTGACCTGATAACACTTGTTTTGGGCTTTGATACTGCCAAATTTATGGGGCTAAACTACATGCTTTTTGTAGTCTTTGTTCGACCTCTTCAGTGCACCCTTCTGCTGTAGTACACGTAAAAAAAAAAGAAATATAAAAAAAAAAAGAGAAAAAAAGGAAGTGGGGAAATCGCTACATAGCTGTTGACCATCTGGTAACCATGCTAGTTCAAACAGTTGGCCTGCCTCCCAAGTGATTAATTCATCAGTGAGAAGAATTTACGGGCATTTTTCTGATTTACATGCACGCAGTGTTGCTAATTTGTATCAAATAATAATCACCATACAGCCAGCCTACTAGTGTCATCTCTATAAAACAGAGATTTCCTTTTACCACTTTGCGTCTGCGTTCATGACAGAAACTTACCTGCCCGACACCTGCGGAGCAGAATCAGGCTAACCCGACCCGTCGCTTCAGGTATTGTACAACATCCGACTCATCCTCTGAAGCGAACCACGCCGCTGGCATTGGATAACCCGTACCAGCAGACCTAGCGGTAATCGCAGAAGCACCAAGCATCGGTTGATAGCTGACGGACCGCTCTAGATACCATCTGACTTCACAGAAATAGCGGTATCTTTGACCGAACCGGGAGGAAGCCTAACGAATCGCGTTTCATCCAGAATCTATCAGCATACATTGCTGACCAGCTGTGTCGAGGCTTCGGGGTCATAACGCGTTGCTAACGGGAGCTTGTGATATTGGGAGCGGAATAAATGATTGAAATGAATTCATAATTGCCACCGTTTGCTTTGATGGGGGTCTTCGCCGGTGCTTGTGAAGATGCTGGTGCTGGAGAGAAACCTCTCGGTTCGTGGCCGGTGCGAGGCTATCACTGGTCTGAAAGGGTCGTAACGTTTCTGATTTCCGTGAAAGGATTAGTAATTGTTGCCAGCAAAGCGGAGAGCTCTGCGCCAACTGTCCTTCTCAAAGCATGCTTTGTTCAACGGGTGTGGAAGAGACCAAAATATTAAAAAATTACATGAAAGGGAAAATAAGGATTTTAAATCGATACCGTACCTTTTTTCATTTTATATCGAATTTAGGGAACGAGTTCTGTTGTCAGTGGACTTTCGATCCGACACTCGTGACCAGACGTTATAGAGGCCGCGGCATGCGGGTTGCGGAAGCTACAACTCTTGATTGTGTTTTGTACAACCGTTAACCGCCACTCAAGAAACTTGTTATCTAATATCGATTTGAAATGAAAGGGGCATTTAAAAACAGACTTCTTTTTCTTCTTCCTCTTCTTCCTTCTCTCTTCTACCTGTAGTGCAGGCGTATTTGAGCATATTTTGAGACACGAGAAGAGTTGAGAATGTGTATTGATTTTTGTGGGTGTTCGTTCGCCTCGTCCTGAGTTAACCTGATGACAGTATGTTAACCAGCTCTTCTACCTTATTGGACGAAGCCCGTCTTGAGATGACTAGTTCCTTTACATACTACATCGTTATGTTTTGATTAGTTCCTTTAGTAGTTTTTGTCGTTCGATTCTTCTTCTTCTTCTTCTCTTCTTCTTCTTCTTCTTCTTCTTCTTCTCTCTCTCTCTCTCTCTCTCTCTCTCTCTCTCTCTCTCTCTCTCTCTCTCTCTCTCTCTCTCTCTCTCTCTCTCTCTCTGTCTGTCTGTCTGTATGTCTCTCTGTCTGTCTATCTGTCTCCCTCTCTGTGTGCCTCTGTCTGTCTGTCTGTCTGTCTGTCTGTCTGTCTGTCTGTCTGTCTGTCTGTCTGTCTGTCTGTCTTTCTCTCCTCTCCTCTCTCTCTCTCTCTCTCTCTCTCTCTCCCTCCCCTCTCTCCTTCTCCCTCTCCTCTCCCTCTTCTCTCTCTCTCTCTCTCTCTCCTGCAGATGTTGGTGTCCAGAATGAATATACTTTTTTATTTCTTTTTTAATGACCCTATACATCACGGCTTTTTTTCCCGTTTTTTTGGTTGTTTTGTTTTTTTGTTTTTCTTCTTCTTTGTTTCAAATCTGAAAGTGTCAAAACAAACATGTTTCAGTACTGAAGAAAAAAGACCAAAACTGAGAAAAATCATCAGCCTTCTACTGAAAGAACAGAAACGTCTAACACCACGAATACCTTTTTATGCCTGTCAGTGATATCCTGCTTTTGGGCAGGGGTGGGAGCTTGGAGGGTGGGTGGGGGGCCGGGGAGGGGGGAGGGGGAATTGGGAGGGGGGAGAGGGATGTGATCAGGCGTATCACATGGTTCAGACACAAGCAGGTGCGTCTCCAAGGGAAAATATCGAGTTTACCAGTTTCACACCTTCGCAGTTGATCCATAGCTTTTTAGTAATACTGACTCCCGATGAGCGCACATGTTCATTTTGTCTGTTCGTTTGGTTTAAACAAAAATTTATTCAAGACAAAATAATGATACAAAGAATCGTTATGTGCTCGTCAACAAGCTATAACTTATAGGCGATGAGCTCATACAGTTGGAAAAAAAGGAAAAAAATGTAAGGCGGACGAACAATTTCATTTCGCTAACAAAAAGTGAGACGTAACCACAAACAAAAATAACAATAAAAACGAAAAACAAGAGAAAACAAAGAAAGAAGAAAGAAAGAAACAAACTACAATAATAACAAAGTCTGTTCGTTTCAGAGATGAAGTACTAAACAAACCAACAAACAAGCAAACAAAAACAACAACAAAACGTGTTCTGCATGCTGAAAGAGAGTAATTTAGTCGCTTTTTTTGTTGCTTTTTTTGTTTTTTTCTTAATCAGAAAAAAGATAAGGTGTCAAAAATGTCCACGAGCATTTATATACTATTAAAAAGATGCATTTTATTAACAGATATAATATTAAAAGATATATAAAAAGAAAAAGAAAAAAAGAAGCTGAATTCCTGTCAGTCAGCAGTGATCTAACCTACCCCGCACTTAAAAGAGAGACCATGCGATAGTTCTGACTTTTTAACGGAGTGATCCTTACTTCTTGTGCATTCGCCCCCCCCCCACCCCCCCCCACCCCCACCCCACCCGACCCCTACGGTGGAAGGTTAAACAGTAGCATACTGTACACGGTGTGCAACGTTTCGTCAGCAGCCATTCTGGCATTACGTGGATCACCAAAGTAACGCGAGGAGAAGGGTAATGGCGCGTAAAGTGCCAATTTTTGTGGACCACTTTTTGCAATAACTATTGCGCAAACCAACCACCTTGCCCCTAATTAAGTTGTTTTTCGCCGAGAAAGGATAACTGAAGCAGAAGATTTCGGCTGAAAGTGAAGAGACTTGTCCTGGTAGGAGGTCCGTTTGCTGTTCGGACTACCCGCTCAGCACGGCTGCCCACCACTCAGCATTTGGTCAGTCACTGCATAGCGCACGTGCTGCAGAGCCCTCCCAGACCTGCGTCCCACCGTGAAGCGATTAGCCCTCCTCCTGTTGACGGACACTTCTTAATCAGGGCAGCCTGTTCCCTTCGCTCTTATGCACCATTTCCGCATCGGACTTGTGCTTTTCGCCTTTGGAGAGAGGGGGGGTGGGGGGGGGGGGGGGGGGGGGGGGGGGGGACTTGCTTCTGATGAAACGGAGTTTTCAGTAAACGTACCTCTACAAGGTACGTTCTCATGCACCTCCACGAGTTACGTTCTCGTGCTTGTCTACCATGTACGTTCTCGTGCTTCTCCGCGAGGTACGTTCTCGTGTTTCTCCACTAGGTACGTTCTCGTGTTTCTCCACGAGGTACATTCTCGTGTTTCTCCACGAGGTACATTCTCGTGCTTCTCCACGAGGTACATTCTCGTGTTTCTCCACGAGGTACATTCTCGTGTTTCTCCACGAGGTACATTGTCGTATTTCTCCACGAGGTACATTCTCGTGTTTCTCCACGAGGTACATTCTCGTGCTTCTCCACGAGGTACATTCTCGTGTTTCTCCACGAGATACGTTCTCGTGTTTCTCCACGAGGTACATTCTCGTGTTTCTCTATGAGGAACGTTCTCGTGTTTCTCCACGAGGTACGTTCTCGTGTTTCTCTATGAGGAACGTTCTCGTGTTTCTCCACGAGGTACGTTCTCGTGTTTCTCCACGAGGTACATTCTCGTGCTTGTCTATGATGTACGTTCTCGTGCTTCTTTATGAGGTACGTTCTCGTGTTTCTCCACGAGGTACATTCTCGTGCTTCTCCGCAGGGTACGTTCTCGTGCTTCTCCATGAGGTATGTTCTTGTGCTTCTCCGTGAGGTACGTTCTCGTGCTTCTCCACGAAGTAAGTTCTCGTGCTTCTCCGCGAGGTACATTCTCGTGCTTCTCCACGAGGTACGTTTGCTGAAAACTCAATTTCATCAGAAGCAAGTCCATATCTTACTGACCAAATGAAGACTGGCCGATGGAGTGTGTGGCCAAGCTTGCACTGGCTTTTTTTTTTTTTTTTTTTTTTTTTTAATTAAAATAATGTACATACCTCTCAGTGGTGGAGTTTATCTTGTACCTTGTACTTGCCTTGTACTTGCTCACATGCCAGATGAGAGTTAACGTAGGCGATTTATGTCTTTGTTGTTGTGTTCGTATGAGGTCTTTCGGTAGCCAATTAACCCTTTTGTTTATATAAAAAAAAAGTCCAAAAAAGGTTTATAGCACTCTACTGACCCTACACGTATTACAAGGAAAACATAGACAGTGTCCTGAATCACCTGCGTTAACTGTTGCATAGCATATAGATCAACACAAGACACAATCCCACTGACAGATTACATCTTGTAAGTTTTGAACAAGACGGGAACTCTGTCAGTTTGACCACGCAACAGCAAAAACCTGATTTTAATAAGGCACCAATCTTTTTGGAAAAAAGCCTTGCACTGGGAAGGCCGCAACGCTTAGAACCATGGTAATTACACAAACAACGGGTCAGTTATATCAGTGGTTACATACACTACCATGTTTGTCCCTATTAACCCCCTCACTGCCCCAGCACGTACAATTTCCAGGCTGAAAAGTGCGCATACGCGCCTGAAAACAATGTATTTCCTGCTCCTATAACGAATCTAATTTCAATAGTGTGGGTTTTGATGAAAATCCTTTCACATGCTAATGCGAAAAACATACAAAAAGGCTTAAGGATTTAAAATTTCCTACATTTAATGGTTGTTTTCAAGTGACACCATGGCAGTGAAGGGGTAAATTACGTCAGCCCGACAGCTGAGGACATTAGGCCCCGCATCATCACCACAACAGAGCAAACTCATGGTAAACAAGACATTGTGCAGATCGGAAGAGGTTTAGTTTTTTGCTTGCTTTTTTTTTTTTTTTTTTTGCTGTTGTTGTTTTGTTTCTTTGTTTCTTCTTGATTTTTTGTTAAGTCTCATTCATTGTTAGCTTGGTGAAATTGTTTGTCCGCCATCTCTCTCTCTCTCTCTCTCTCTCTCTCTCTCTCTCTCTCTCTCTCTCTCTCTCTCTCTATATATTATTTATTATCTTTTTAGTATATATATATATTATATAAATGAGCTCAGCGCCTATAACCAGTAAGCTTGTTGATGAGCCCATAACCATTCATTCTATCTTTATTTTGAATTGAATAAATTCTTGTTTAAACCGAAGAGGTTCAGTGACCGAGGCCGATTCTCACCGCGATTTTAATCGACTAGGTTTCGGGCAGAGGGGGTCCCGGGTTCAGTCCCGCTGCCTGTGGCACGTTCCCTTGGCAGTGACTCAGCTGGCAGTTCCGCTTGTTGTTGCCTCGTTCACTCTTTGTTCGTCGGCTCACTTTCTGTCACTACAGACTCTGAGACAAGATTAGGACTAAGAGCAAAGAAAGTCAGTGGATGACCACCTCTTTCCGGGAACAGGGTAAGGGAGAAACATCACTAGATTCAACCATACACATATTTAAAATAAAAAAAAATTGAGAGTTTTTACGTTTTGGTTTGACAGAGAAAGCATTATTCCAAGTAATTTTGGATTTGCTATTAGTGTATGCAGATTGAGAGAAAGGGGGCGTATGTCTAAGAGTGTATGTGCGTGTGTTTCATGACTTAGAATTATTGAGATATGTTCTTCGTTGTGCGGTCGAACGACAGCTTTAATTTCCCGCTGGGATGAATAAAGTATATTGTTATTGTTATACTGTCTTTCACTCAACTTAGATTGTTAAAAAAAAATGCAAGTTGCAATACTTGCATCCGGTTTTTATTCACCTCCTTTTGACACATTTTTTTCTCTTTTTTTACGCTTTGCGCACTTTCTAGTCTCTTTCAGAGCTTTAGAATATGACCAACTGTGCCGATAGTCTCTTTCAGGGCTTTAGAATTTGACCAACCGTGCAGGTAGTCTCTTTCAGAGCTTTAGAATTTGACCAACCTTGCAGATAGTCTCTTTCAGAGCTTTAGAATTTGACCAACCTTGCAGATAGTCTCTTTCAGAGCTTTAGAATTTGACCAACCTTGCAGATAGTCTCTTTCAGAGCTTTAGAATTTGACAAACCACAGACGGAAATCAATGAATAAATTCTGCAGATTTTTACTTGTTCTACAGTTCAGTTTAAACGGGCTGGAGATCCAATCTACCTCTGACTCTCCCAGCCGACTTTACACCAACTAGAAAAGAATAGCCCTGGGACCACCCAGCCATTGCATAGACTAAGACGTCACTGTTGCGTCATCAAGGACGTCATAGCCCACGACGGTTCGTGTGGAGGACTCTTCAGCGGTCCAGCACCGAACAGCAGGAGCTCCATGTGACGTAACACCGACGCTGACTTCAAAGAGAGGCTCATCACGGAAGGGAGGCGACTCCGATGCAGATCCGGCTTGGATAGAACCCCCGAGTTTGTTGTTGTTTACATAAGAGAGCACGTGCAATATGGTAGCACGCGAGACACGCTTGGGGGAAATTAGTTTAAAGACCTCACCCCGTGGCTCGACTGCCTCGGTGATGAGTCTTTCATGTGTTCCCTCATTATCTGAAGGACAATACAAAGCCGATAGGCATCGAGGCTGGGTCTCTTCTTTCATCTCTTCTCTTTGAGTTCTCCTTGTGGCTTCCGTGATGATTATCTCCACTGTCATAAGCGGGCCGTTGGCCGTCAGGAATTTGCTCCCGGATAAACAGCAAGGATGCAGACCAGAGTGCAGGACGACTGCGCGGTGTTTATTTACACGCAGAGGGTACTGTTTAGGCATGGCCACTTTTGTTGCATTCTGATGCCATTTAGTTCCGTGAAAGTGTGTGTGTGGTGCAAGCCGCTGAGCAGTTCACTGATTTTATTTGGTTTTTGTAAACAATGTTTATTAGATTTACGACAGTATTGGCATTTCACAACAAAACAACAACAGCAACTAAACAACAGCAGCAACAGCAGCAACAACAACAAAACAACTGCTGGACATGATCATCAATGCAACAACCGCGAGTTAACGCTTACCTAATCTTGACATACACACAAAGCGTATGACCAATCAGAGAGAGAGTGAGATTTGTGAAATTCACTTGAAACAGAAACATTTGTCGTGACCAGCGCATCATATTTGCTTGTGGGCCGTTAAGTTACATATATCTACAAGTTAAACGGCAATTTAGTTTTTAGCATTTTTTCATAATTATATACAATCTGTATATTGATAAACGATAATCACACTTCTTTAAGACTTTTAGAAACAGACAGTAGCTGTGTTTAATGATGGAAAAGAGGCTAGTTGGCAGCTTTGTTGTACGTATATCTAAAGTGTTTCAGTTGTCAGTTGTGTTTCAATTTACTGCATACTGTTTATGGAATTGTCTCCAACAGACCGGCACCAGCGTATCGATATGGTTGGTTAGCAGTTGGACTTTAACGTCATGAGTGGTTTGACAGGACGTTAAAATCCAATTCCTAATTAACTCAATGCAAATCAGTTGGCTAGTGTCCGCCTGTGCGCAGCTATTGCTTTTTCTTTCTTTCTTTCTTTCTTTCTTTCTTTCTTTCTTTCTTCCTTCCTTCCTTCCTTGTTTTTTTATTTATTTCACTGTCTGCAGTGCAGATGCCGTAACGTAACTATTAAACAAAGCCACAGTTCAAGCAGAAAACCCAACGTTCACAAGCAGAAACACTCTCTCGCCATCCTGTTCTCCGTACCGCCAGTACCTATAGCCAAGGCCCAGTCGTTAAGGGTGCATTGTTAAAATAGTTGCAGTGAGTGTAAAGGAAGAGCTGCCAATTGCCACAACACATCTTCCACCCGATGGCTGAGTGGTATGCTAACGATGGCGGCGGAACAGAAAGTTGGCGTGAACGACTAGGCTCGGCGGTATCCCTGCGTGAACTAATGTGCGTGATAATGACCTATCTGTCCACCAAACTATATCAAAGTGGGTAAACAGTGCTGGCACTTCTCGGGTGAAGAGCGGTTTGATATGTCGTTTTTGTTGTCGTTGTTGCAGGTGTGTTTTTTTGTTGGTGTTTTTTCCTTTCTTTCTTTCTTTCTTTTTTCCCCTTTCTTTCTTTCTTTCTTTTTCTTTCTTTCTTTCTGTCTTTCTTTCTTTCTTTTTCTTTCTTTCTTTCTGTCTTTCTTTCTTTCTTTTTCTTTCTTTCTGTCTTTCTTTCTTTCTTTCTTTCGTTTTCTTTCTTTTTTTCTTTCTTTCTGTTTTTCTTCTTCCTTCTACAGAATGGTTCTCGTTTTTTCGTTTTGTTTCGTTTGACGCTACTAAGCCAGCACTTTTGTGCCGGGGCTGGACAGTCATTTTACTGAATGAGGACGGACAGACTACTTTGACCGCACAGCGTTTATCCGCCAGTTATGTCTACATCTCTCATAAAACGCACGCGCGAAAACGTGTGAAAACATTACTTTGGCTTTGTTTAAAGCACTTCCAGTTGTTTAAATTCTTCCAAGCACCGAACAACAACTCAACCAAACAGAAGATAAGTCATCTCATAAATATTTCGTCGTTTTTAACCGTTTAACTGTTGTTTAAGTTCGTTTTGTCGCTTGACGAAGGGGATTACCCCGAAAATTTGCAGATTGTGTGTCTATGTCATGATCAATAAACGTTCTTTTGAATCTTTTATTTGTTTGGATTTCGTTTAAAGCGTTTCTTCATTGAGACTATAAAGCGCAATCAGTCTTGGCGTTATCAAAAAATGTTGTATGTGTTTATCAACAGTACTCGACTAACATCTGAATTGGCCGTTTTTATTAAAGCAAGTCACATATTAATTAGGATCGAGTTGCTACCTCAGAACTGGTTATTCCTGAGATTCAGAGACTGGTTAGTGTGACTTGTAGCCTGCTTAAGTTAGCAAACAGTACACAGAATTTTCCCCTTCTTTTTCTTTTAATGACTTCATTTAAATGGGGCGTTTGTGGTGTGTAAATCTCACCATATCCTGAAATGTTTTTTCTCAAAATATATTTGGACGCCTCCTTGCCAAAAGCACCTTATTCAGCTGCAGATTTTCAAGGTATTTTTGTTTGTTTTGTTTTTTTGGACCTACCTGTCAACGAGGCTCCTGCCACAGTTGTTTACACCATAGCCAGTCCCAGTTCTCCTCCCTTTTGACGCACGTACGTAAGATCTGTCAATTATCCTAAGAAAAAAGGCGGAGTTTTATGTATTCTGATCAGTTTTGAAGACTATAGAATCCACAAATAAAAGAACAGAGATTTTTCTCTTCTAACGATACCAGCTTTGACCACGTAAAATTTAGAAATTGCAAATCCGTCTTCTTCCGTCAGATAATAGGTTAAATTGCTGTCTTGAGCATTTTGTTGCTTCTGCATTTCCAGCATGCCTGACGATTCTCTGCTAATCATGCTGCTGTGTTCTGTTTTCGGTGGTTCTCATTGACAGCCACGTGATATGACAGCCACGTGATATATATATCACGTGGCTGTCACACACACACACACACACACACACACACACACACACACACACACACGCACGCACACACACACACACGCACGCACGCACGCACGCACGCACGCACGCACGCACGCACGCACGCACGCACGCACGCACGCACGCACGCACGCACGCACGCACGCACGCACGCACGCACGCACGCACGCACGCACGCACGCACGCAGCAGCACACGACGCACGCACGCACGCACGCACGCTCGCACGCACGTACGCACACGCACGCACGCACGCACGCACACATACACACACACACACACTCTCCCAAAAAAACAACAACAACAACAACAACAACAACAACAAAACAACTGATTAACCAATGTAGGCTATGAGTGGAGTGCAATAAATCAAAAATAATAAAATTTTGTCCGATAGCACTCGAACTCGTAAACTTTATTTTACAAGGATTGTAGTTTAGGTTCAGTCAAAAACCTGTCTAACAACTAGTCCTTGCTAGAGAGAGAGAGAGAGAGAGAGAGAGAGAGAGAGAGAGAGAGAGAGAGAGAGAGAGAGAGAGAGAGAGAGAGAGAGAGAGAGAGAGAGAGAGAGAGAGAGAGAGAGCATCGTTACTTATTCACACAAAAAGCACGCGTAGAAATTATATTAAAACATTAAAACAAAAAGGAATACAGACAGGAAAGAAGTAAGTAAGTAAGTTGATGTTTTACGCCCAGTCAACCAGTGTGGTTATATCAGGGCGGTCAAGAAAGAAAGAAGGGTGGAAAGAAGGAAAGGAAAGATGAAAGGAAAGGAAGAAAGAAGGAAAGAAAGAAAGAAAGAAAGAAAGAAAGAAAAGAAAAAAGAAAAAATGAAAGAAAGAAAAAGAAAGAAAGAAAAAGAAAAGAAAAGAAAAAATGAAAGAAAGTAAACCAAGAAAGAAAGAAAGAAAGAAAAGAAAAGAAAGAAAAGAAGGAAAGAAAGAAACGAAAGAAAGAAAGAAAGAAAGAAAGAAAGATAGAAAAGAAAACGAAGAAAAAAAGAAAAGAAAAGAAAAGAAAAGAAAGAAAGAAAGAAAGAAAGAAAGAAACCAATCAACCAACCAAGAAGGAAAAAGGAAAGGAAAAAATATAGGATGATGGAGGAAGTTTGCGGAAAACTCGTTTGATGTAGTAGAGGACAGGGAATTGGGGAAAGGTAGTAGTGCGATGGTTGGGGAGGGGGTCGGTGGTTGGGGGGGGGGGGGGGGCGGGGGGGGGGGGGGGGGGGGGGGGGGGGGGGGGTACAGCTGAAAGACTCCAGTAGCCGGGCACAAGCCTGTTTTCGGAAGGTCGGAGAGGGCCCTGGTCCACACCTACAACCTGTCCCCACCATCCACAAGCGTCGCCTTATCACAAAGCGATTATCTGCCGACAAGGATTATCTTCGCCCGTCCAACCGCAGCGCCAATTACTATCATCACCCGATCATTAGCTGTCATTTTCACGGCTTCCCAACCAAAGAGTTCTTCTAAGGGGGATAACAAGGACCCATGGAGAGACGACTCAATACGTTTTTGGCGCGAGTAGCGGGTTGTGGAAATCGCCGCGGTGAATGCTATCGCGCTATACCCGATCTTGTTTTTCTTACTCAGTCAGAGACATTCGGGTCCTTCGAGAATCGCGAACGAAGAGCAGAGGTCTCAGTGGATGTATCCGAGCATGCTCCTCCCCTGTTGTATACCGGCGAGGACTTCTAGCGGCGGTAGAGTACTCAGGTCTTCGGAAAGTTTTCGGAGGCTTTCTGCACTGCTGGGTAAGTAAGTAAGTAAACATGGTGCTTAACGTCCACAGAAACCGTACGGCTTATTAAGGACGGGGAGAAGGGGGTGGTGGGGGGTGGGGGAGGGAGTATGGAGGTGGGGGGGAGAGGGAGATTATATACCTATCTCTACACTGTCACCACCAGAATGACTTCTGCATTAAGATGGGCAGCGATGAGAGCCATTTTAATGTTTCAGCAGGAAGTGATGGACAAAGTCACAAGACAGTGTCCACAAACCACAACCCCTTTGAAGAGAAAGGAGAGCCGAAGCGTATCGAACCGAGGTCCCTCCGCTTACCGGCCTACGCCTTACCGCTGGGCCAAACCGGCTCACACACTGCTGGGTTTCCTTGTTCAGCGCTTGTGTGGGCGAGGTGAACGTAGTTGACAGCAACGTCGCCGCAGTGACTTCCGCCAGATCAGGTGGACGGCGACCCTTTGCGACCCGCCACAGATGTGCACCCAGACGCTGCATTCTTGCACAAGCTGCAAATTGCCTGCTTCGCCGTCAGTCAACCGCCAGCGGAGAGGGAGGGGGGCAGAGAGAAAGAGAGAGAGAGAGAGAGAGAGAGAGAGAGAGAGAGAGAGAGAGAGAGAGAGACACACACACACACACACACACACACACACACACACACACACACACACACACACACACCACACAACAGAAAGAGAGAGACAGAGACAGAGAGACAAAGACAGAGAGAGAGAGAGAACTCGAACTCGAAAACTTTATTTTACAAGGACTGTAGTTTAGGTTCAGTCAAAAATATGTCTAACAACGAGAGAGAGAGAGAGAGAGAGAGAGAGAGAGAGAGAGAGAGAGAGAGAGAGAGAGAGAGAGAGAGAGAGAGAGAGAGAACTCGAACTCGAAAACTTTATTTTACAAGGATTGTAGTTTAGGTTTAGTCCTTGCTAAGGTACTGATAAGTAAATATGAAACAATTTGTTTGTTTTTTGTTGTCATTTTGGTCTTTGTCGGTTTTGTTGCCTCTGACGTTTTGACAACAATTTGCCATCTTGCCATCGTAGACGTCTGTGTGATTATCATTTTATCTATAGGTAACACTCAAATAAGCATATTGCTTTTGTGTTTCCTGTACTTATTTGTTGAACTTATGATTACGATGAATGAATAAAATTTTGTTTAAACCAAATTACAGGCATCAGTTATATACATATAGGCATGAATGAGTGAATGAAACGTTATACATGAGAGAGAGAGAGTGAGAGAGAGGAGAGAGAGAGAGAGAGAGAGAGAGAGAGAGAGAGAGAGAGAGAGAGAGAGAGAGAGAGAGAGAGAGAACTCGAATTCAAAAACTTTATTTTACAAGGATTGTAGTTTAGGTTCAGTCAAAAACCTAACAACAGAGGTGGGGGGGGGGGGGGGGGGGGGAGAGAGAGAGCAAGAGGAGGAAGAGTGTGTGTGTGGTGGGGGGGGGGGGGTAGAAGAAGAGAGAAAAAGGAGACGGTAGGGGAGGGTGTGCTTGATAATTAACGCCCAATCAACTACAAAGCATGAGAGTTGTTACAGACACGCGACACTTTGTTTTTGAAGAGGACGGCGAAGAAAATCGAGTTGAATGAACCAAGCAGGCAGAAACTAGAAAGACAGCATTAAATGCTGACAG
Organism: Alviniconcha marisindica; assembly: GCA_018857735.1. Classification (NCBI taxonomy): domain Eukaryota; kingdom Metazoa; phylum Mollusca; class Gastropoda; family Provannidae; genus Alviniconcha; species Alviniconcha marisindica. The sequence goes on from JABMCL010000746.1 coordinate 150,966, forward strand.
GGGGCTAAGCAGGCAAAGGTACACGATGACATGACCTTGCCCAGGCTTAAAAGAGAGAGAGAGGAACTTTGATAGAGCGTCTTGATTCTCAGCAGAGGCAATTTAATTTCTGCGTCCTCGGTACCCCCTCCTCGGAGAAGAACGACTAGAGAGAGAGAGAGAGACAGATCACCCTATCATCCGACTTGGCGTTTCGTTTGAACCATTTAAATTTCTGCGTCCTCGGTACCCCCGCCTCGGAGAAGAACGACTGGAGAGAGAGAGAGAGAGAGAGAGAGAGAGAGAGAGAGAGAGAGAGAGAGAGAGCAGCATCACCCTATCATCCGACTTGGCGTTTCGCTTTGAAGTTTGAGACTCGGTGTGCCGAGACTACTGTTGACAACGCAGTCACGGGAAGGGGCGGCCTAACAGCGACAAAGTGTCTCAAAAACGTCGCCTCTCCCTTTTTGTGACTGTCGGGTGGACGTTAGGAATTCTCACTCTCTATTGTCCCCTCAACGTTGGTGTCTGGGTGCCGGGGTATTGTCAAAACAAACACAAACTCTACCCCGAAGTATAAGAGCTCGCGCCGAGGGTCTTGTGTTGTCGACGTTAATCGAGAGCCAAATTGGCCTCCCCACCTCTCCCCCCCCCCCCCCACCCCACACACACACAACACACACACAAACCCCCTTCCCCACTCCCTCTTACCCCACACACTCCCATCACCCCCTCCCTTCCTCAGCCGAACGGTGCCGAGCTTGACTCAATGGCAGCAGCAGGTTGCAAAGATTACAAACTGTTGTCGCCTCAAGATGACTCACATTCGCCTTCACCGTGGGTGCAAAACAGCACTGTCCCCTAGTTGCTTCACTAGGAATCCTGGGCTTGTTTGTTCGTTAGACTTAAGTGTTTGACGCCGAGTTGTCTCCAGGAACTGTACTGGCTGGGACCAAGATCTCCAGGAAGTAGTCGGGAGGGAGAACTATACCTAACACTGCACTGTCGCCAACACGAACGAGTTCTGCATTAAGATGGGCAGCGATGAGAGCCATTTTATTGTTTCGTTCGGTGTGAGGGGCAAAGGCAGTGTCCACAGACAACTTTTGAAGAGGAAGGAGGGCTGCCGCGTGAGAGGGGAATCGAACCGACCCCATCCGCTTACCAACCGAACGCCGTACCGCTAGGCCAAACAGGCTCACAAACTGTTGTCACAGACCTCAAGGTGACACATTCGTCTTGACCGTGGGTGCAAAACAGCACATTATTTTATCAAAGGTTAGACTTCCCGTGCTCAAGTTCAGTGTTGCTTTACGTCCACACTGAGAGACCATAAGGATTATTAGGGACGGGGATCCCAGGACGGCCACCTCGACTTTCACACAGCTCCTGAGTTCTGATACGTGTTGAACTCAGTGTTGCTTTACGTCCACAGAGACCATAAGGATTATTAGGGACGGGGAGCCCAGGACGGCCACCTCGACTTTCACACAGCTCCTGAGCTCTGATACGTGTTGAACTCAGTGTTGCTTTACGTCCACAAAGACCATAAGGACTATTAGGGACGGCCACCTCGACTTTCACACAGCTCCCGAGCCCTGATAGTTGTTATTTCATGGTTGCTTTACGTCCACAGAGACGTATGGTTTTAGGGACGGGCCCTCTAAGTTAACTGCGCATGACTTTCACACAGCTCCTGAGCCCTCTAAGTTTTCTTCTTCCTTAATGGTGATTTACGTCCACAGAAATCGTATGGTTTGTGAGGGACGGGCCCTCTAAGTTCAAACCTGCTGGGCAGATACTATATGTTAGCATGCCGCTTCGCCGGCTGGTACGAATTGTTTACCTAGTTTGTGCAACTCTGCTTCGTTCAGCGGCATTTCCCCAACCTATCTTCAGCTATTGACAAGTTTCCTGAGCCATGACACTGAATAAAGAATTGCCTCGAACAATGGGGCTGAAACCGTACGAGGTTTCTGTGGATAATAAGCGACAAAATCATCATGGGTTGAACGCGTCTTCCGGTTTGGTTGAAGAATACATCCGTTAAAGTGGTCGACCGAGAAAGCGTTAAACAACTTAGTACAACACCGTTAAGCTCACGTCATGGAGACACGGCATGTGAACAAGTTGTGAATAAAATGGTGTTTATCGTGAACAATGAATCAATAGAATACAATAATTCAATACAATAATACTTTTTTTTAATCCTTAAAAAGGACATTCAGTTGTCTGCCTTTGACAAGTTAATTATAAGAAGTACATAAAACAAAATCAGCCTATTATTATTATTATGATTATCATCATTATTACTTGTAATCGATGATCTCAGTGATTCAATTTGTTTCGCACTAATACCTTTGGATAAACGATAACGTGTTCTTACTGTATCGATACTCTGTGCTTCATTTTCGCTGAAATGTGGAGTTAATTAACTTATGGGCGGGGGGAGGGGGGGCGGGGGAAGGGGGGCGGGAGTTGACTTTCATTCGTTTTAACTTATAGTTTTCGATTTTTTAAATTTCCCAGCTCCTTGCACAGCATAGATTATCTCCCTTCTCGTGCGAGTCACGTGTCCGCAGCGCTGTCGAAGAATGTCATTGCTTACTTCCTTGTTGCCTGTCCCAATAACACTGGGTCCGATATTACAGGATATAATGGCATTACTGAGAAATGGAAGTAACTTTTTTATGACACATATATTTTCAGTGAGACCTCATCATTCATCCATTTAGCACAGTGCTGTCTGTTTTTATTGTCCTTTTGGCTCGCTCTAACTTCACCCCCAACGTTGTGGCCTGGTGTTGAAAAACATTAATTTCCTACTTACTTACGTCTGCTTAACACACACACACACACACACACACACACACACACACACACACACACACACACACACACACACTCACTCACACGCACCACCATCACACCACCACCGTCACCACCACACACACACACACACACACACACACACACACACACACACACACACACACACACACACACACACACACACACACACACACACACACACACAAGAAGGTGAGTGAAATGGCCTCTCCGGTTTTAACACGGCGACGATTTTAACTGTATCAATTAAATCAACGTGGGGACATTTTATTCTTCTGATTCATTTTATCCCCAACCCCTCCTTGTAATTGTTTTTTTGTTTTTTTGTTTTTGTTTTTTAGAAAATGAGTAAGAACTAACTTTGCTCTCTAGTATTGACATTATTGTTACTTTTACAATTTTGACCACCTGCTTAAGCGAAGGTTCTTTCAAAATCCGCCCACCATTCACACGATGTCCTTAAATCCAGCAAGATCATAGTCGTGTACGGGTGCATAACGCCTTTGCGACCTCTCTCTGCGTCTTTTTGCCTTACAAGCCTTACATATTTATACAACTTTGATTTGTGTTTGAGTATTTTTTCTTTTTTATATATAAAGTGTGGTAGTTATTTATTAGTAGAACTCGTACTTGTTCATAATGAATGTCGTGTGCGAATGTAACTTCGCTTTCTAGCCTCCAGGGGCCAAAAGCTCAATAAAACCTTGAAACCTTGTCATCGCAAGATTTACAATGCTTCGTCCCTGTCGTCCATTATTTCGGTGTTGTAGAGGATATACTCTGGTGGAGTTTATGTACCTTGTTTTTGCCCACATGCCTGGTGAGTTACCGTAGGCGACTCGAGCCTTTGTTGTTGTGTTTGTCAGTGTGACGTCTTTCGAACGCTCAGTGGTTAACTCCCTTGTGTGTTGTTTGGTGTAGTCAGTTTATACATATGTTGTTATTTTGATAATCGTAAGATCAGTCTAATAATACTTACGTAAAAACATAAATAAGAAAATAAATAAAAAGGAAGCAGAAGAAGGTAGTCCATTATCTCGGACCCAGTAACTAGAAAAATGAAGGACGCCATTTTTCTTCTATTGCTGTTCGACTGAAGCGTGTTATCGCGAACTGAAAACACAGCATAGTTCAGGGACTGTGTGAGTCGAGGTGGCCGTCCTGGGCTGTCCGTCCTAACGAGCCTTCTGGTTTCCGTGGACGTAAAGCTATATTGAACCATGCTTCGGCATTGGTCTCAGCTTGTCCCTAATATGTCAACTGACATCTGAGGACATTAAAGCAACACTACCTACCTACCTGAAAACACAGGCTACGGTAAAAGCTCAGCCACAGGTCGGTCGACTCCCATCACTCCCATTGAGAGCCTAAAAAGTCGCCCATAGCCTCACTCCACACCCGGGCTCCACGTGATGTGTGCAGCGCGTTGCACGTGCTACAACGTGAGCACACACACACACACACACACACACACACAAGTCAGATCAATCCAAACGGGAGAAGGGAACAAAATGCAGATGCTCGATCCCAATTGCACCTGTGTATAATAGTGTCACACCATTTCCAGTCTGCGTGAAATTAGTTACATATTTCAAGGCAGACTATTAGTGCTTGTTAATATACATTCACCCACCCCCGATTTCCGTTCGTGCGTTCGTGTGTTTGGTCGTCGAAGTGGTGGTGATTTTATATTTTTTTATTTTTTTAATAATAAAATGCTGTTGTTCGGGAGGAGGGTGTTGGGTGGGTAGTGGGTGGCGGTGGCGGTGGGGGTGGGGGGAGAGGGCGAAGGGGGTTAATTCTTACAGCAAAAAAAAATGCATCTCAGTCCTACGATATCGTCTCATTCACCTATTCAGATAGAAAACCGCCCGGAATGAAGAATAAGCCTGGTGAATAGATCCACAGGCAGAATCGATAACAGAAACCTAACGTTGACACAGAGCCATGATCCACTTTCGAGCACGGTCATATGACCACGCTATGACGTAGCATGATACCAGCAGATGTCATGTAGCATGCCACACCACACGTTCGGGCATTGCTTGACGGAAAGGCGAAGCGTTCGAAATATAGTCTCGGTTTATTAGATCAGATACACTGCATACTTGGTAGTGGGCTCGGCGTACCAAGAATTCCATTAATTATGCGATACCCAATTTTCATTGGCTATCAGCCGGTTTGTGTCAGATTACAGTCAGATCAGAATGGAGCAAGTTTGAAATCTACATGACATGATCAGAAGCTCGACGGTGACGTCACTGTCTGTCTGTTCCCATAGCAACTCGTCGTACATGTTGTAGTACCAGCTCAAAGCGGATCGTGGGGTTGAGCGTTTCCGCTCGCTGTGTACAGCAGGACAAGTGTGACCACGGATACACTTTGCTGACACAAAAGAAAATGACAAGAAGTACAGTTTTTTGTTTTGTTTTTTGTTTTTTTTGTTTTTCCCCTCTTTTTTTTTCTTCTTCTTCCCCCCTCCCCCCCTTTTTTTTTTCTCTATGTGTGTGTGTTGTTTGTGTATGTGGTGTGTGTGTGTGTGTGTGTGTGTGTGAGGGGAGAGAGAGAAGAGAGAGAGAGAGAGAGAAAGAGAAGAGAAAGAAGAGGGTGGGGCATTTTTTTCCCCCAATCAAACCCAGCGACAGAAACCGGCCGGCCCACCAGGGGCCCCAATGTTGTCCGCTTTGTGTTTTTTTCTTTCATCACCCCTACCAAAGCCCAAAGAAAACCCGGGGAGAGGAAAAACCAACGTTTAGATCTTTTTTTTTAACCCTTCAGCGGCGCCAAGCAAAAAATAAAAAGAGAGAGAGAGAGAGAGAGAGAGAGAGAGAGGAGAGAGAGAGAGAGAGAGAGAGAGAGAGAGAGAGAGAGAGAGAGAGATAAAGAGTGAGAACTAAAGAGAGAGAGGGGGGAGAAAAAGCGCATGACCGGTCATGCGCACAATCGTAATCCGGTCATATCTGTCTGATTATTAAAAAGACCTCATTATCAATACCGCCAAAGCCATTTTCCGTGTCATCAAAAACATATTTGAAGTCTGATACTTTCGGCAGGGTTGTTTTTCACGTTCACTTTGCGGCATTTTATGGAACTGGTTGCACGTGCGGACAAACGTGGTGACGACCGTCTGCCTACTTTGATATCCGCCTTCCCTGTCTGCTAACCTTCAGAATTTGGAGGGTGTACGCGTGCCTTCTTTGTCCAGAGGAAATTCTCACTTGGATATTATCGGATACAATTGATAAAAGACAAACTGGAGATAAAAATGAGACTTCAGTTTAATGGCCTATTACTTTTGCTTCGATTAATGCAATTTATTGATATTTTTTTATATGTCACGTTGATTTGGGTTTATTCATTCTGCATAAGGCCATAGTCCAGTTTGACTTTGCTAGCGCGAAGGTTTAAAAGATTTCGAGTGTTATCAAGCGGAAATCTGCATGATAACACATTGGACGCTGTGTCAATGCAACCGTGATGTCATCAGTATCAGTCACTCAGGTGTGTGTGTGTGTGTGTGTGTGTGTGTGTGTGTGTGTTGTGTGTGGGTTTTGTGTGTGTGTTTTCGGTAAATTTTATTTTTATACTTTTTCTGCTTTTTGTTGTTTTGTTGTTGGGTTGTTTGTTGGTGTTTCTGTTGTTTAGTTTTCTTTTTGTTGGTGTTTTTGTTGTCGTTTGTGTGTGGTGGTGGTGTGTGTGTGTGTGT
>JABMCL010000746.1:167500-170000 GCA_018857735.1 Alviniconcha marisindica
CGTGCGTGTGTGTGTGTGTGTTTGTGCGCGCGTGCGTGTATGTGTGTGTGTGAGTGTGTGTGTGTTTACCACAGGCGCCTGATAAAAACATGCTACTTGAGAAAACACTGGATCTTTGAATAACCTGCCGGTTGGGGCAGAAATTTCAAGGAGTATCCTGTCTTGTTTGTCAGTTTATGATTCGATGTTTGGCATAAATTTTGTAAGAAGTGGATGAGTGCGCTTACGTGCATGGGACAAAAATTTCAGCCATTATTAAGAATTGCCTATTTTTGTTTCCAGTGCAGAGTTGGGTTCTTTTTGGTTCTGAAGTGGCACAGCAGCTAAGACTACTGTTTAAAAGAGTTTAACCTGAATTGCTCAAAGTATCATAAGTTAAAACTTAGCTTTAGTTAATCAAGCTCAACCGCAAAGGTGCAAAACTCTTAAGATTACAAATGCACGCAGTGACAGTTACTTCCCTTGTCCACACAAGTCGGCGACAGTTAAGGTTAAAAAAATAAGAAAGCCGATGCAGGCTTATCCATACTTTTCACGCTTGTTGTGTGTGTAAGCATTCCCAATACAAATACGTAAAATGTCAGTGTCCATTTACCCAGGGTAGTCCGACTGCGCGTCGACAAAAACAAAACAAAATGCCATCACGTTGACGTTGCCCTTGGCGAAGAAGGCAACTAATCCGACTGGGGAATTGAAAACAAAACAGGATTTCGGCAGCCGCTGTAATGAGACTTTCTCCTGAAGAATATTTAGCAGCCTGTTCCAATGGATGGCAGCAACACTGCGGAACGATTTTGTTTATGAACGTGTTTTAGCTGGTTAAGGGAAGTAACGTGTGTGGACAAGGGAAGTAACTGTCACTGCGTGCATTTGTAATCTTAAGAGTTTTGCACCGCTAAGCAGTCACTGATTCCGAAGACGCTTGGTCTCAACGGAGACGAAGAGCGGAGCGATGAACGAGAACGATTCAGTGCCGCACTGAAAATTGTTCCTGTCGATAATCACGTGCACTTTCATGCACACGTTGGTCTCACACTGACGCGACTGGGAGAGCAGCTTGAACACGAAGTCCGCTTCAGAGGTAAGCAGCTAGTCAGTGCAAGAACTGTAGGACTATGACGGGTATACTGCAGGACTGTGACAGGTATACTGTAGGACTATGACGGGTATACTGCAGGACTGTGACAGGTATACTGTAGGACCATGACGGGTATACTGCAGGACTGTGACAGGTATACTGTAGGACTATGACGGGTATACTGCAGGACTGTGACGGGTACACTGCAGGACTGTGACCGGTACACTGCAGGACTGTGACGGGTATACTGCAGGACTGTGATCGGTATACTGTAGGACTATGACGGGTATACTGCAGGACTGTGACCGGTACACTGTAGGCCTATGACGGGTATACTGCAGGACTGTGACGGGTATACTGCAGGACTGTGACGGGTATACTGCAGGACTGTCACAGGTATACTACAGGACTGTGACGGGTATACTGCAGAACTGTGACAGGTATACTGCAGGACTGTGACGGGTATACTGCAGGACTGTGACGGGTATATTGCAGGACTGTGACGGGTATACTGCAGGACTGTGACAGATATACTGCAGGACTATGACGGGTATATTGCAGGACTGTGACAGGTATACTGCAGGACTGTGACGGGTATACTGCAGGATTGTGACAGGTATACTGCAGGACTGTGACGGGTATACACCCTGACTCATTCCGAGACTTAGTCCTGGTCATGGTGCGTTAGACGTACAGCAGGATTTTGGATTGCCGTAGGCGAGTCATCTGAATGAATAGATAGATAGATAGATAGATAGATAGATAGATAGATAGATAGATAGATAGATAGATAGATAGATAGATACATAGACAGACAGACAGACAGACACAGACAGACTGACAGACAGACAGATAGCACGAACAACAACAGTCCAAGTATGTCATGGTTCTTGAAACTATTAATCCAGATTTTCATCCATGAGGCCTCTGTCACGGCTGCCCTGTCGGCTGGATTCCTATGACATACATATGTATATAGCTGGAAGGACCCAGAGAGTTTTGTCGCAATGGTCAAGCGCGGGGATGAAGAGAGTTACTGTGGAGGTGTTTGTGGTAACCTGGAGTTAAAATGTGCCGTAGTCTTTGGATCATTTGTATTGCCTGTAGCATATAATTTATGTAATACACCACACACACACACACACACACACACAGACACACACACACACACACACACACACACACACACACACACACAGGCACGCACGCACGCACGCACGCACGCACGAACGCACGCACACACACGCACGCACGCACGAACGCACACACACACACACGCACGCACGCACACATGCACACGCACTCACGCACGCTTGTATATATGATATACATATACGCGCACACGCACGCACCCACGCACACACACACACACACACACACACACACACACACACACACACACACACACACACACACACACAC
>JABMCL010000746.1:175000-190000 GCA_018857735.1 Alviniconcha marisindica
TTAATGTAGGAGGAAAAGAAGGATTTGATGTTACAAAATCACAGATTCAGAACAATGCTGAAAGCATGTTCACAGGACTTCTCAACTATCCAGGATCACAGTCAAGGAACATGTATAGGACTTCTTCTTTTTTCTTCTTCTTTTTTGTGTGTCGTTTTCTCTTTCTTCTTCTTCTCTCTCTCTCTCTCTCTCTCTCTCTCTCTCTCTCTCTCTCTCTCTCTCTCTCTCTCTCTCTCTCTCTCTCTCTCTCTTTTTTTTTTGGTCCGCGAGCTGTTTCTCTCCAAAACACCTGCTTCACATTGCAGCCTAAGAGTATGTGATCAAATTGTGTATGATATGTCGAGAAGGGGGCAGAGTTTGTTTACAGGGCCCGACAAGACAAGCGCGGCCATATGACAATCATTTTCTCGCGGGCTGAAATCCTTCCCAGATGTAGCCCAAATCTCTTTGTGTCTGTCGTCTCTGGAAGTGTATACATCCGCGGCACTGAAGCCTGACATTTCCATTGTTGTGGGAAACCCCGAGATTTTCCTGATTTTCTAATCCACTGTTTTCCTTATTGTCTCCGCTACGAAGCGGGTGTGAGATCCCGATTCCGATCGGAAGTGAGTGGTGATTGGGTGGCGCCGATCGGAAGTAAACGATTATTGGTTCACGTTTATCGGAAGTGAGGCACGATTGGTTCACGCGGAGGCCGACAAAAGGTGTGTGTTTGCAGACTGTCGGCGAAAATGTTTGTCTGGAGAAGCGTTCCAGGGATATCAGGCCCAATGCTCCGACATCCAGGCGGCGTTAGGGGGGTAATAAAGGGAGACAAATGGCTCGGATGACAAAAAGAGATAAGTCAAGTAAATCAGATCACCTTTGCGACAAAGTCGTGTCAGGGATCGTGGTCCGTGGATTGTAAAAATTGAAGAAATAAGACACATCGTAGTGTTTATTGCTTTTTCGGTCACGAACGAAAAATAATAGGACGGAAAAACAGAAAGCTAAAACAGTGAAAGAAGACAAAAAGAAAGAAGAGCCGGAGAGATGTAGAAAGCAGGAAGGAAGTAAGTAACTGGTGTTTTACGCCATACGGTTATATGAGGGCGAAATGTAGAAAGAAAGGAATGAGTGAAGAAAGAAAGAAAGAAAGAAAGAAAGAAAGAAACTAAACATACAAAAACATGAACAGAAAATCAATTATCTAACCGCAAAAACAAACAAAAATGCATCGAAACGTTTCGATACGTTTACACGCTGATCAGGATATTGTTTATTTTGTTTGTCTATTTGTTCCCAGTCTTCTTCCAACATGAGGTCAACGTGCCATGAAGGCTTTACGATATTTTTGCTTGTGATTTGATGAACATTGTGTTTCGTCCTGGTCAGAATCAAGCTGTTCAATGGGATAAGGACCATTCAAAAGCGGATGTCTTGAAAAAAGAGAGTCACGTTGTGAAATGAGTGAACCAACAGCGCTGCAGTTATGCACTGTTAAACATGTGTCTTTTCTACGCCCACTACATTGGTTCACTTTTAAAAAAATGAACGAGTTCTTGACGTTGTCTATGACCTCCATAATGTTTCGGTTTACTAAACACTGATGTCGCACGCATACCTCAAGAAGGATAACGATTCTGCTTTAACCACATAAATGTCACCCGTTCGCTCGTCTTGGGATGATAAAGATGCTGTTTTTGCGAGATAATGACACACGTTATTCGCCATCAACTGTATAAGCTAGTGCTTTAATGATGCAATAACACTAATCCCTCGGTCATCAGAGAGGCTGTTTTTGTCAGAAAATGACACCGTTCTTTTGCCTTCAGATGGTGACTGTGACATGTAGAGATGTTACTCTCTTTTCTTTTTTTCTCTCTCTCTTTTTTTGACCTGCAGAAATGTTGCGCTTGTCAATATCCTCGGTGACAAACGCCGAAAGGCCAACAACAGCGGAAATGCTGGCAATGTTTAAACTTGATTTCCATGGTTATTGAATTCCATAAAACAACGGGGTTTTCCTTAATTATCACGAACGAACAAGCAAAGGGTTGTAATCCAATCACTCGAAGCCGCCAAGCGCATAACTATCGTCCTTCAATCATTATCTCATAAAAAAGATTCAGGAACTGGGGTGAAAACTTCCGGCGGGTGCATTTTCCGGACGTTGGCTAGTCACGTGGGCTGAAGATGCACGTGTAGCACGTGCGCGCTGTCAGAGGCGCCGCCTAGCGGACGGGGCAAGGGGTGACAACCCTGGGCGCTGTTCCCCGAGAGGCCGGTGTTGACAAAGGGGCGCGTGCGGACGTACCCGGTGGGGTCTTGAAGACTTGAAGAACCCCAAATGAACCTGGCGGGCGTGACTTGCTTCTGTGAGTCATGCGGCGACCGTCTTCTTCCACGACCACACTGGTTGACGCTCACACTTCTTGGGAACTAACTGCTCGGGTGGACTGGGGCCACCCCAAACTCCAAGAACTGCTTTACAACACAATACAATACAATACAACCGTATTACCAAGTGTCAGTACACTGATTGCACGAGGAATGTTTTGTGGTGCCAGATACACTCATCACACATTCACTCCAATCATAAAACATTTAATTACAACAACAGCAAATAAACATCCTGGTAAAAAGTCATTCATAGATAAAAACATGAGAAAATCCCACTGGCATCAAGCTGGCATTATGACATCCTTCCTTCAACCACTGCCGTATTTAGTTACGCCATAGGGTCCAGAAAACTGTCAGCTAACGAGCAGTTTTTTGTTGGTGCTCAGACAGTAGTAGTACTACAAACTGGAGGAAGGTGCCGGAAAGCGATGCTCGGAGTGTGGGGCCACCCGAGAAGTTAGTTCCAAGAAGTGTGAGTGTAACAACTATACTCAACATAACAACTATACACAAGCTCGATCGAACGTTAAGCAGCTTTTTTACAGCAATGCACAGATGTTCAAACTTCAATAAACTAACTAAACCTCCACGAAACCTCCACAGGTGGTAGGCTTATCCACTCAACATGCAATCAGTTTTACGTGTTCTTTACATAGCATGGAGGACACGTGATAAAATGTGCCTGATGTGTAAAAAATTAACAGTTTTGCCTGTTTTACGTACGTGTGAAAGAATTGTTTTAGGTGTTGCAAAACTGCTGCCACCCCGGCCGGGATGACAAAAAGCCGTGGCTAAGTTCAGCAGTCAGTTGCTAGGTTTCAAGTTTCAAGCATCAGCTTGCCGTCACTGAGCAGGCTCTTTGCAAGTTATATACTGAGACAAACAGCTGTGACATGTCAAAGATCTCCACAACACTGATAGTGTTGATCAGATCGTCCACCCCGATTCCCGAAAATGGCCATAGTAATTTGTCAAATCTGGCATTCAAACAATGTCGGATTTGACAAATTACCATCGGCTTTCTGCAATCGTTATTTGATGAGTTTATTTGATCAGAATATGGAAAGTATTGCCTTTGGACTCCTTGGTTTAAGTAAATGTTATTTACGTTCATGAAAATATGGACAATCAATATCATTGTATGAGCATTAAACAAGCTAAGATTATTGGACTCCTTACTTCTTAAAGTGGTTTAACTATTTTGTCTTGGCCGGTATACTGTACCCTGCCGTCCGGCGGATGGTCATTGCTTGCGTTGTGGAACTGAGGTAGTTTCGAGAAGGGACTGAATGCTGCACACATAATTATGCAGTAACATAATCACTCTCCGTTAATCACTCTCTGTCGCACTTCGCTAGTTATTGCGTTTCGAGGTTTACTGGCTGTTCTTGCCAGTGTGTCGTGTCGTGTTTGTCAGTGCGTGCTACTGGGTGCTTTGATGCTACGGTCAGGCCAACGGTGGACTCAAGGGGTACACGGGTCTGTGACGGATGGCTCGTTTAGAACAGTTGATGAGCCGTTCCGCTTTGGCCATGGGGCATGGCGTTCGGTTGGTTAACCCCTTCGCTGACCCCAGGACGTCATATGACGGCATTGGCAAAGCACTTTAACGTCTACATAATTATAGGATGTCGTTTGACGTTCTGCTTGAATTCCAACTCTTTACGGCGTATACTGACGTGAAACACAGTGCTCAAAAACTGCGTTTTTTGTTTGTTTGTTTCGATCTGCCGAGCCTTCTTTTGAGAACGATCTTGGAAGGAAACTGCGTCAAACAAAATTGTTGGCAGTGAAAGGGTTAAGAGAAGGCCCTAGTTCGATTCCACCATTTGGCTCACCTTTCTTTCTTTTCAAATGTCGTGGCTTATGGGCACTTTTTTGAGACATTGCCTCCACCCCCACCCACTCACCCACATACCCACCCACCCCATAACACCCACCCACTCACATCGCCTCTGATCCCGTCTCCAATTAAAGAAGAACATTGCTCACATCACTGCTCGTGTTGAGGCGGAATCATTTTTGTGTGTGTGCTGACAGTGTAGTGTCAGATAAAGACTCCTGACCATCCCTCTCATCCCCGTCCTCCTAAGATCTCTGCCCACCACCAGTGCTTCTCCAGAGATCCGGTGAGATAACCCTGTTAGCAGCACCAAAACTGAGAATGACTAACTTGCGTAACTTGACGAGTATTGCACCTACACAGTGGTTATGCTTATTGGATTTGCCTCTTCTGCATGTGTTCTTCTTTTGAATAAGCTTTCAAAGCGTAGATTGTGTTTTGAATGTTTTTTTTCCAAAAGAAGAAAAAGAAGTGGGGGGGTGGGGGAGAAAAGATAGAAGAAAAAAAGAAGGATGTTAACCTGTTCACTCACATCCTTCCTGCCTTCCAGCAGTCTAAACAGAGGGGCTCAGTGAAGAGGGGGGCTGGGGGTGGGGGGGTGGGGGGGGTGGGGGGGGGGGTGAGGGAGGGTCGTCTGACCATCGTCTTGAAGCCCTGTCAGGGCAGAGGAAGGGCAAGCACTTCACGCAAGGGCCGTCACCCGGGCACACGACAGGAGACAGCCAAGTTGTCTCCCCTGTCTCCTGGCCAAGACGTTAGCAACACAACGCCCTAACAAGCCCCCACCCGCCGCCGAGGCGTCATTAGACGCGCGTGCGAGAGCGCGGGGGGAGTGAAAGCGCTAATGAGATCACAATTAGCCAAGGATAGGAAGAGAGGGGCAAGCAAGGGTGTGTGGAGGTTTTCCAGTCAAGCATTCTCCGCTGCGGTATCTACAAATCATCAATTAAAAGTCGGGGGGGAACTATCGACAGCGCTCTCTTTGCTAATTGTCACCGCGCGCTCGCCTGTAGGTAGTAATTGTCAGCGCCGATCACTCTGTTGACAAGCGGAGTTGTCGTTCGCTTCCGGAAGTTCCGGGCACACAACTCTTCTCGAGTTACCGTCCCTTGAGACCGGTGCCAAGACAGTGTCTCGAGACAGGAGCTCTGGCGTGGACGGCTTGTTGCTAAATATAATCACATCTTTCCCTCGCTTCTAATTGTCGCGTTCGCAGCGATGTCAAATCCAGTATTGAACGTCGCGCAGGGCCAGAAGACAAATATGGCGTATTAGCACCGATACCCACTCGGCCAGCCTCCCCACCAAGCGCTTCGGCAGCTTTGTGTCTACAGACACCAGAAGTGGTAAAACTGACATAGTCGAGGTGGCCGTCCAGGGCTCCCCGTCCCTAATAGTCCTCATGGTCTCTGTGGACGTAAAGCAACGTTGAACTCGTGGTCGTTCAGAGCTCAGAAGCTGTGTGAAAGTCGCGGTGGCCGTCCAGGGCTCCCCGTCTCTAATAGTCCTTATGGTCTCTGTGGACATAAAGTCGGAAACATTGATCTCGTGGTGTGTTCAGAGCTCAGGAGCTGTTTGAAAGTCGAGGTGGGCTCCCCGTCCCTAATAGTCCTTATGGTCTCTTTGGACATAAAGCAACACTGAATTCGTGGTGTGTTCAGAGCTAAGGAGCTTATGGTCTCTGTGGACGTAAAGCAATACTGAACTTGAATTCTGTGTTGTTGTTTTGTCTTTCTTCTGATGTCCTACGGAAGCTACCATAGTGGTCCTGTCATAGTTACCGCCGAAGAACTACCCCGTTGCCATCGGAGATCCGATCTGACGGTGAGACTGTTGTGAGACAGCCGGTGCATGCAAGTGCGTGCAATACAGATGAATACCCAGACCCAACAGAAAAAGAGAAACGAGAGACAGACACAGACAGACAGACAGACAAGTGAGAAAGTGAGACATAGACAGAGAGCCATTGCACAGAGGCTGTACCTTAATTCAAATACAAAACACAATACTTTTGTACTAGCAATGCCTTAATGCAAATACAAAACACAATACTTTTGTACAACAATGCCTTAATGTGAGGAATAAGTACCCCGCGGAGACGCACACAGTAGACTAAATACGTACATAAACGTTACTTTGTGTATGATATTCTCCCCCTCCCCTTCCCCCCCCCCCCCCCCCACACACACACACACACACACAAACTCCGGTCGAAGCTAAAAAAAAACACGTCTGACTGGAGACAGCGTGAGACAGACAGGAAGGTGGCAGCAACAGGCAAGTTAGTTCTTGGATTGTAACGTCCCGTCAGTCACGCAGGGTCCTGTCAGGACGTATCACACTTTGACTGATACAGAGAGACACAGACACACACACACAGAGGGAAGAGACTGAGACAAACAGGTGGCATGAAAGCAGACACAGACACACACACAGATGGGAGACAAACAGGCATGAAAGCACACACACACACACACACACACACACACACACACACACACACACACACACACACACACACACACACACACACAGATGGGAGACAAACAGGCATGAAGCAGACACACACACACACACACACACACACACACACACACACACACACACACACACACACACACAGAGGGAAGACAAACAGGCATGAAAGCAGACACAGACACAGACACACACACAGAGGGGAGACAAACAGGTATGAAAGCAGACACAGACACACACACAGAAGGAAGAGACTGAGACAAACAGGCATGAAAGCAGACACAGACACACACAGAGGGGACACAAACAGGCATGAAAGCAGACACAGACACACACACAGAGGGGAGACAAACAGGTATGAAAGCAGACACAGACAGACACACAGAGGGAAGACAAACAGGCATGAAAGCAGACACAGACAGACACACAGAGGGAAGACAAACAGGCATGAAAGCAGACACAGACAGACACACAGAGGGAAGAGACTGAGACAAACAGGCATGAAAGCAGACACAGACAGACACACAGAGGGAAGAGACTGAGACAAACAGGCATGAAAGCAGACACAGAGACAGACAGACCTTAGAGCGTTATGCTTTATAAGACAGGCACGCGAAGCAGAGAGGTGGAGAGAAAGAGAAAGACAGACAGAGAGAAGATTAACTAACAAGCGCGGAGGCAGACACAAAGACAGACAGACAGAGAGAGAAAAGAAACTCAAAGACAGACAGAGAGAAAGGAAACTAACAGGCGCGGAGGCAGACACAAAGGAAGACAGACAGACAGAGAAAGGAATGAATCAATGAAAATTTATATATGGCGCATAAAAAGTTCCACACAAAACCTTGCGTTACAGAAAATGCAACATTGACGGAACATTCCTTGCTGGCTTCTTACAGTCCAGTGGTGACGTGCAAAGTGTGACCAAAAATATAAAAAACAAAACAAAAACAAAAAGACAAAAATCATTACGCGGAAACTTTAACAAGAGCACCTACCTATCGAGTCTTCAACGTCTACAGCTCTCGGAACTCTGACAATTTAATTGGTTTTGTCATCTTTGTCTTCTCCACACCAGAATAACGATTTTGTTCCCATTGAGGACCCGTTTTTGTTGTTTTAGCCATTTGGCAACCACGTTTTTCTCCAGCAGCGGAACAGGGCCTTGCTAACAAACAAGTTTGTCGATATGGGATTGACGCTTCGTAATACCGCCACATTTTTTACTTTCTCTTCCCTCTTGTAATGAAGCAACGCTAAGCTCTTGATTTTTAGCCATCGGATCACATGACCTATGGCTAAGTGAAAAAAAAAAAAAAAAAAAAAAAAAAAAAAAAAAAAAAAAAAAAACAAAAAAGAAACTCATTGATGTCATCTGAAAAGATGGGAAAAGGTCGAAACAGCTCGCCTCCATCAAACTATTTATCCCTCTTCAGACCGGAAAGAGAGGGACCGGGATTAGTTTCTTTTTGTCTAGAGTATCGGTTATGGTGAAGCAAAGAGGCGAGTATGTGGGTCGCGGCATTTTTGAAGTAATCTCCGATATCGGCTGGACCATCAGGTAGCGGATTAGCAGCTGTCAGAGACACGGTATTTGTCCCAACTTAATTGCTCGTCGTGGCCAGATCGATGGGCCCCAAAAATGAAATATGACGTGTTATTGTGCTTTGTTAAAACTTCTTTTAACTGAAACACTCTCTCTCTCTCTCTCTCTCTCTCTCTCTCTCTCTCCCCTCCCTCTCTTTTCCCCTCCCTCCCCCCTCCTCCTCCCCCCCTCCCCCCCCTCTTCTCTTTCCTGTCTCTTGCCCCCCTTTTTCTTTTCTTTTCTTCTCTCTCTCTCTCTCTCTCTCTCTCCCCCCCCTCTCTCTCTCTCCCCCCCCTCTCTCTCTCTCTCTCCCCTCCCCCCTCCTTTTCTCTCTCTCTCTCTCTCTCTCTCTCTCTCTCTCTCTCTCTCTCTCTCTCTCTCTCTCTTCTCTCTCTCTCTCTCTCCCTTCTCTTTTTCCTTCCCCTTTTTTTCCCCTTTTTTTTTTAGAAAAAAATGCTCTCGTGGCAAAAACGATGGGCCCCAAAAATGAAATATGACGGTAAGTGTGCTTTTTTAAAGGCTTTTTTGAAAAAACCCCCCCCCCCCTCTCTCTCTCTCTCTCTCTCTCTCTCTCTCTCTCCTCTCTCTCTCCTCTCTCTCCTCTCTCTCTCTCTCTTCTCTTTTCTCTCTCCACCCTCCCTCCCCCCCTCTCTCTCCCCTCCCGTCCCCCTCCCCCCCTTGCTTTGGGCTGGTTTCCCTCTCTGTTTTCCCTCTTTTCCCCTTTCCCCCCTCCCCCCTCCTCCCCTCCCCTCCCCTTCCTCCCCTCTCCTCCCCCCCCTTTTGTTCCCTCTCCCTCCCCCCCTTTTTTTTTTCCCCCCTTTCTTCCCCCCCCTCCCCCCCCCCCTTTCGCCCTCGGCCCCCCCCCCTCACTCCCCCCCAGACCTCCCCCTTTTTCCCCCCTCTCTTTTCCCCCTTCCCCCCCCCTTCCCCCCCGACCTCCCCCCCCTCCCCCCCCCTCCCCCCCCCCCCCTTTCCTCCCCCCCCTTTTCCCCCACCTTTTTTCCCCCCCCGCCCCTCCCCTCTTTCTTTTCCCCTTTTCCCCCCTAGTGTTCTTTTACTTTTAGTTATCAAGGGTTTCTTTTTTTAAAAGAAACAACGATGCACAAGAAAAGTTAAAATCAGACATCGGCCGGTAGTACTGATTTGCCAAGTACGGATTTAATTCACAGTTTTGAGTTTGGCGAGTAAGGATTGTCAGCACGGTTAACTCACATATTTTTTAGTGCTTATCCCACCATAATTTAAAGAGCAACAAAAAACGCTCAACAAGCAGTTATACAGATAGTGAGTCATGGCCATGAATTTCCAAAACGAACAAAAAAAGTTTCCAATTAAATGTTCATGCGAGACAAGGGCACAGACTAGAAGGTAAAGAGTCTGAGATAATGTATAACATTGCAATTCTTGTGCGAGTAAAAATCACTTCCTCTTCTTTTCTTTTTGTTTACGTGAATTGTGCACCGAAAGTGTGTTGAACAACAATGACGTGTACCGAACTAACACACAACACACACAACACACACACCCACACACACACACACACAACACACACACCCAAAACAAAACAAACAACCACAAACACACAAAAAACACCCACAACAAAAAACCAAAAAACATAACAACAAACAACAAAACAACAACAAAACAAAACAACTAAACACAACACCACACAACAACATAAAAACAAAAACAAAAAACATAAACAACAACACAACAAGAACAGAACAAAAGACAACAACATAACACACCCAAAAACACACACACACACAACACGCCTCGCTTCTCTCTCTCTCTCTCTCTCTCTCTCTCTCTCTCCTCTCTCCTCTCTCTCTCTCTCTCTCTCTCTCTCTATTTTTGATCCATGTTATCTTAGCATGTGATCAAGCGTCGTAGGCTCCTCCGCTCGTTAGTTTGTACGTTGAATTGCAACCGGACACTGTTGTAATTGCCGAGTAACTTGACAGCATTTGTTCTGATCGTGTGTGCTGACATTTGTTACTGTCAGTGCCTGCTGTGTGTAAGCAGTACCCACTCCTCTCCTCTCTCTCCTCCTCTCTCTCTATCTCTCTGTGGCTCACCCACTCATCCACATACACGCACACTCACGCACGATCACATACACGCACGCACGCACGCCCACCCCCCCCCCCCCTACCCACGCACACACACACACACACACACACACACATTCCTACTCTCTCTCTCCTCTCTCTCTCTCTCCTCTCTCTCTCTCTCTCTCTCTCTCTCTTCTCTCTCTCACACACACACACACACACACACACACACACATTCTCTCTCTCTCTCTCCTCTCTCTCTCTCTCTCTCTCTCTCTTCTCCTCTCTCTCTCTCTCTCTTCTCTCTCTCTCTCTCTCTCTCTCTCTCACCACACCACACACACACAAACACAACACACACACACACACACACACACAAACATTCTCCTCTCCTCTCTCTCTCTTTCTCTCTCTCCTCTCTTCTCTCTCTCTCTCCTCTCCTCTCCACACACACACACAACACACACACACACACACACACCACACACACACACACGCACACACCACACACACACACACACACACACACACACACACACACACACACACACACACAACCACCACCACCACCAGCACAAGTGCGAACACGACCACAGACAACAGCAACCCAGGACCACAGGCCACGAAAACTGCCTGCATGCAGTAGGTAGATTCCGCGTACAGCCGGAAGTTCAGTACACAGATCTCTGTCTGGCTCGTGAGCGTCATCACCCCGTGGGGCCAACCTTGGTAAAAACTGTCTTCATTTATATACTAGTATAGCCCGCAACTCCCCGACTCTTGTGCCAAACGTTAAATATTTATCAATGTGCCCAGCGCAGAGGCAATGTGGCTCAGTGGGAATCCGCAAGCACCTACCGCCATGCTGATCTGCTAACTGCAGATTCCGTTCGGCGGGGGAGTTCACTTGTTTAACGCCGTGTCAGAGAGCCGGTGTGGCCCAGCGGTAAGGCGTTAGGCTGGTAAGCGGAAGGACCTCGGTTCGATACCGCTTCGGCTCTCCTTTCTCTTCACAAAGGTTGTGGTTTGCGGACATTGTCTTGTGACTTTGTCCATCACTGACTTCCTACTGAAACATTAAAATGGCTCTCGTTGCTGCCCACCTTAATGCAGGAATCATTCTGGTGGTGACAGTGTGGCGATATGTATATAATCTCCCTCTTCCCCCACCTCCATACCCACTTCCCCCCATCTCCCCGTCCCTAATAAGCCTTACGGTTTCTGTGGACGTTAATTACCATGTTTACTTTACGCCGAGTCATTTTCTCCGAATAGTAAGTAATTTGGTGTTTTACGCCATTCAACCAGTGCAGTTATATCAGGTCGAAGAGAGAGTACTGGCTGGTGACCGAGGTGTGAGCCGGTTTGGCCTAGGGGATAACACACACCGCTCAAACACAAGGCCTGTGAGCCGGTTTGCCCTAGCGGTACGGCATTAAGTTGGTAAGCAGAAGGACCTCGGTTCGAATCCGCTTCGGCTCTCCCTTCTCTTCAGTAGTTGTGGTCTGTGGACACTGTCTTGTGACTTTGTCCCTCACACTTAATGAAACTTAAAAGGGCTCTCATCACTGCCATCTTAATGCGGAGTCATTTGCTGGTGAATTAGCGATAGGTATATTTTCTTCCCTCTTCCCCATTCCATATTTTCCCCCCCCCCCCCCCCCCCCCCAAAACGCACCCTTCTCCCCGTCCCTAATAACCCTCTGGTTTCTGTGGGCGTTTAAACACCAAGTTTACTCACTTTCTCTTGACCGAGATCCCAGGACAAGGGAGGGGGTGGGGTTGGGGGAAAGGGGGGGGGGAACATACCAAAAAACCACCTTCACCCCCGGTTTTTTTTAAAACCCTTTCACTGCTATGTGTCATTTTAAAACGACCAATAGAAGTGCAAAATTGGAAACCCTTAACTTTTTTGTCTTCTTTTTTGCACGTCAGTGAAAGGATTTTTATCGAAAGGATTTTTACGAAACACAAAGCATTGGTAAATGTTATGGGCCCGGAAAAAAACTTTTTGGGGGGTCCGCATCTTTCACCCCGGAAATCTTTCAGGCTGGGGAGTAAGGGGAGAGGGGCAGATGAGAATTTTAAGTTTGTTTTTTTGGGGGAAAACCCGGGAAGATAAAATTTAAAAAAAATTCTTATAAAGGCTATTCTTTAACCAGAGTTAAATCACTGCGCAAAAAATCAAAAAAAACCATTAAATACATTTCAGCAAAAAAAAACCCTTAAATTTTTTTGAAACCTTTGTTACGAAAAAACCCCAACACACACACACACACACAAAACAAACACCCCACCACCCCAAAAAAAAAAAAAAAATGAATGGAACCGTTCGCTCGCCCACTCATAAAACCCAAAAAAAAATATTAATGATTCAAAAAGATACCAATTTGAGTCTTTTTTTCACCCACCCAACCCGTGCCTCCTTCTCTTCCCTAGATCTCTATGTCGCCCCTCCCCCCTTTCCCTCCCCATAAACCAAACTGTTGAAGAGAATGAAGCGTGGGGAATCGAACCGTGTTCCTTCTTTCCGAAAATTAGTATCACAAATTCAGTCACGTTTGCACACAATGTAAATTCCTCCAGAAAGCTAGACTCACACTGGAAAGCTGAAGGAACTAAACTGTTTTTTGTTGTTGTTGTTGTTGTTGTTGTTGTTGTTGTTACTGTTGTTTTCATCAAAATGGTATGCTGCGATTTTGTATTTTCTGATCTACGAACTGGTCATTTCTATTCTGTCTGACGGCCATCTTCACAGCAGTACCGAAACCTCTTGCTCATGCGGAACACGACTGTCTTTGCCTCTCTACCATGATCACACCGGTTTGGTTGGTTTGTTAGAAGATAAGATCCAAACACATGAAAGATTCAAAAGAACGCTTACTTATGGACTTTTTCTTTTCTTTTTGGGGGGTTATTGTTGTTGTTCTTGTTGTTTGTTTTGTTTTTGTTGTTGTTTCTGATCGTTTTTATCCAGCGCTATTTTCCGCTCTAGAACAGACTCACCGCGCTCGCATGTTATACACAGTGAAAACTTTTCAAGCGTTTTTGTTTTTGTTTTTTTTTTTAAATTCCCCCGAAGGGGGATTACAGCGGGGGTTTGGGGGTAAGGGGAATCGATCCTCCCCGTCTCGGGGGTTCTGTTACACCATCACGATGCCCCATGTCACTTCATGAAAAGCCAAAGTAAGTGATGGTGTTTAGTGTAACCTGCCACCCCTTTGGGCAAAGAGGGAAAAGGGGGGGGGGGGGGGGGGGGGGGGGGGGGGAAGAATAAAATCGCAAAAAGGGTTACACAGAATAAATTCCCCCCCGCTCCTGGGGGCTTCGAACCCGAGACCTTTCAATCACGAGTCCCCCCTCCTTGACCACTGAGCTATGGGCCCCCCCTTTTTCCTTCCCTTTGCCCCAGTCCGTGAGTTCAAAAAAAATTTTTTTTTGGGGAAAATGTTGGGGAAAGGAAACAACAGAGCATCACACGATGATTTTGTTTTTAACTTTAAGTTATTTTAAGCACGAAAACCACACCCATGATTTTGTTTTTCAATTCTGAAGTTATTTCTGCACGCAGACTGCACCCCATAATTTTGTTTTTAAATTTGAAGTTTTTACACGAAAACAACCCCCGTGTTTTTGTTTTTCAGTTTTGAAGTTACCTCTGACGAAACCACATCCATGATTTTGTTTTTCAACTTTGAAGTTCCCTTACGCAGACTACGTGCCTCAACAGAGCTCGGCAGCTGGGGAAAGCGAGGTGGAGTTCGGGGCCCCCCTTCCCCTAATAAACCATTTTTTGTGGACGTAACGCAACACTAGAAAAAACAGCGTGCCTCAACTTGGGCCGGCAACTGTCTTTCCAGTTGCACCCACCGAGGGAAATGTGTATTAACGCCGATTTGTTTAGGGAAAAAGCACGCTCACCGAAGCAGCGTGTTGACGTGCAACCAACATGGGCCACACAAAAAAAAGTGGTAAAATGCTGTGTTGCCCCCCTTTGCTCTGATGGGGCAGTCTGATAAAACCTGGGAGATGACCCATGCAGTATACCAGTATACCCCAACCCCGAACTGCAATAAAACTTGGTTGTGGGGTTAATTTACGTTTGGGGCAGAGCCGGGCTTGGAATGAATAAAGTGACTGCTAAAAAAAAAAGTACAGGGGGGGGAAAAAAAGTACATAAATCTGTTGTGTGCATTGTCTTATGATCCAACTACAGCTATTTCTGAGGACATTACCCTTTAATTCTGTGTTTTGTTGTGTGTGTGTGTGTGTTGTGTGGTGTGTGGTGCGTGTGTGGGGTGTGTGTGTGTGTGTGGGGTGTGTGTGTGTGTTTTGTGTAGGGGGGTGCCTCTTTGGGGCGTGGTTTTGGGGTGTGTGTGTGTGTTTTGGTGGTTTTGGTGTGTGGGGTGTGTGTGTGTGTTTGTGGGGTTTTGTGTTGTGTGGTTGTTGTTTTTTGTTTTTTGTTGTTTCGTTTTTTGTTTTAGGGAGAACAACTCTCTTTCCGTCTTTTTCCGTGGTGCTTTTTAAAGGCCTTTAAAACAGTTTTTTTGTTGCTTTGTTGTTGTTGTTTTTGGGGTTGGGGTGTGTTGTTTTTGGGGTTCGTGGGGGTGCCCCTGCGTGGGTGCGTGCGTGCGTGGGGGGTGGTTCGGCGTGCGGCGTGC
>JABMCL010000746.1:195000-200000 GCA_018857735.1 Alviniconcha marisindica
GGGTGATTGTGCGAGCACAGAGCTGCGAATAGTTGTGGGTTGTCGTGGTACTAGGCTATTCCAGAAATAAACTCGACTTATTTGAAATCTATATTATATAAATCAAATAAAGCAGGAAGTCTATTTTTGTCTTGAAACCACGTTTCTAATAATAATTAGTGTGTGGTTTCAGAATCACATGAGAATGTGGCCAAGAGGTGTCGTGTTTGTTAAAGGAGCTAGCCGACTCCTAAAGTTTTACCACTGAGGCTGCTCAAGACATTTTTAATCCAGGGGGTTGAAGTCGACGTAAAAATCTGAAATAAAGATTTTGCTTAAAAATCACCCTTTGATTTCATGTTGAAATTCAAATAAAATCTTTGGCTTGTTGCAGCCGATAATCTGACACGAGTGACGCGTCAGTCAGTGCTGGCTCCGCTGGAGCACAAACGAGCTGTGTATGTGGCACGCAGTGACTGTGTTTTGTATACACGATCCTACTCACTGTCGCCACACACACAAAATCATTGTCTAAATTCTATATAAAATCAAGTCAAGCGTTTAATATAAAATCCTGATTCAACAATCAAGGGAGGTAATTAGCGCTCCAAAATACGTAATACAAGTACAACAACAAAGACTTGAGTGGCCTACGGTAACTCCACTGAGCTTTCTAGCTCCGTGGGTAGCTCTCACCCGGTATGTATGTAAATACAAGGTGCATAAACTCTACCAGAGGTACATCATTTGGGCCTCGTTCCCGCTGTTTCAGATTCATCAAATCCTGAATTCCAAGCCTTCGCTTTTCATCTCTTCTACTTTAGACGTCGTCCAGGGGTGACTCTATCCGGTTGACTGGAGACTGAAGCCAAAGAACCAATGAACTACCTATAACTTGTAAGACAAGTCGCCCTGATATAACCGCACTAGTTTCTGGGCGTTAACTGAGGGTTCCAGGCGTGATCAAAAGATCAAAAGATCTTAGAGGAGGGAGGTGGAGCTGGACCTTCAACTTAGCCCAGAAGAGACCATGAGTAGGGAGGTGGAGCTGGGCTAAGAAAGCTGGACTGCTTTTGCTTTGAGTTGTCCAAGTTGTTCATCAACAGCAGTGCAACGAACATTGTCTTTGTGACGCTGGCCAAGCACAGCAGTTGAAACAACAATTGCGCAGTGCACAAGTCGCTGGGCAATGGCGAGGGGACACCGCCTTAACACTTCCATTGTTCTGGCGGCGGTCCACGGTCTCTCCGGTCTTTTTCGGGCGGTTTCCGCGGTCGAGCCTTCACTCTGTCGTCCCCTTCCCACTCTGTCCCCGTCCCTAATAGGCCATCTCGCCTCCTTGGACGTAAAGCACCAAGAAAGGGCGTTAACTACCAAGTTACTAACTTGTAAGACACGACATGTTTTGCGGGGAAGAACGTTCGTTTGTGTGCTCTGGTGCGGAGGACTCTTCACCAGCACTGTCGCTAGGAGACGTTTAGTGTTCACACACACACACACACACACACACACACACACACACACACCAGCACGCGCACACACACACACACACACACACACACACACACACACACACACACACACACACACACACACACACACACACACACACACAACACACACACCCCACACACACACACACACACACACACACACACACACACACACACACACACACACACACACACACACACACACACACACACACACACACACACACACACACACACACACACACACACACCACGCGCCGCGCGCACACACACACACACACACACACACACACACACACACACACACACACACACACACACACACACACACACACACACACACACACACACACACACACACACACACACACACACACACACACACACACACACACCACCGCCGTACCTACTGTAACCAGTCAAAAGATTAATCTTTTTATTGTTTTTCTAGTTTGTGCCGATAACTGTTCACCTATAGCTAAATTTCATGTTTGTAGGTAAGCTAATTAGTGTCCTCCCCTTTTTCCGGATGTTCGGTTCTGCCCCGACTCTTGTCGCCCCGGCAGATGCGCTTCCAAGTAGGTGTTAAGCGCGTTCTTAATTGGGCGAATGTTTCTTCGCGAACCTAGTTGGAAGTATTCGTCGAAGCTAGTTGGTTCTTAATTGGGCGAACTTTTCTTCGCGAACCTAGTTGGAAGTATTCGTCGAAGCTATATTCGGGGTCCAAAAGCTTCGCCGCTCAACATGTTCTGGGAACATTCGCCCTATTCGACGATCATTGCCTCTGATTGGCTGAGAGCAGAGCTCTCCTGTGGATGAAGAATTTTTTTAAATAAAAATGGATGACGGTGTCGCTAGGTTCTCCACTCGCTTCGGAGGGAATTTGTTTATTCGTTGACTTGTGGGAGGCGCAGCCTTGTCTCGGAGACCCAGAATGAGACAGCAGTTAGCTGAATGACCCTGTGAGGGATGATGAAAGCATATTGACTTGACTTGACTTGACTCTAGCCTACATTTCCGATCATGCTGTCTGCTGCGCGTCTGCCACAAGGTCGGGCCGAAGCTTGCATCTCATTACAAGCCAGTTGAGAACGAAGTAAAGTTTGGACTGTCCAAACCATGTTCGGCGAACTAAAAGTTCAATACGTGGCGCTGACACTAGGACAGTCTTTGTGATGCGATTCAGTCCATGTGTACATGTCAGATGTGTTGTGGGTAGGAACATGCTCGTCTGGCCTAACGTTGGGCTAATCTCGTTAATATGATTTAAATGTGTTTCAGTGTCATTGATGTTTATTTGTATATATATTTGTATATATTAATATTTTCTTTGGTGAAATTCCAGGTTGGCCCGTGTATAAAAATTTGGAGGAACTGACTGACGTGTTCCGTGTCCACTTTCCCCCTACATTCCCGCTGTTAACACTACCTCCACATCTCAAGGCGAAACAAAAGTGGTTGGCGGTAGATTGGGGATAGTCGATGTCGCTGCTGCTGAATCCGCATTTGTTTTCGTGGTATAGTTTCTTTCTTTTTTTCTTTCTTTTTAAACCACAATAGGCAAATCGCGGATTCTGTCTCTTAGGGCAATGGCCCACTTTCTTTCACTATCACATGAGTACATGATTTACGATCAGTTGCTATGGGAAACTACACGCCTTGATGTTGCCGTCACGTCGAGCTACTGATCATGTAGCGCTCTCTCTCTCTCTCTCTCTCCTCTCTCTCTCTCTCTCTCTCTCTCTCTCTCTCTCTCTCTCTCTCTCTCTCTGTACTGTTATTTTATGTGTAGCGTACTGGCATGTAGATTAGCAGGGACAGATAACTGCCTAAAAGCTTAATCCTTGTGTAATAAAGTTCTGAGTTCTGAGTTCTCTCTCTCTCTCTCTCTCTCTCTCTCTCTCTCTCTCTCTCTCTCTCTCTCTCTCTCTCTTCTCTGTCTGTCTGTCTGTCTGTCTGTCGTCTGTCTGTCTGTCTGTCTGTCTGTCTGTCTGTCTGTCTGTCTGTCTGTCTCTCTCTCTCTCTCTCTCTCTCTCTCTCTCTCTCTCTCTCTCTCTCTCTCTCTCTCTCTCTCTCTCTCTCTCTCTTCCTTTCTCTTTTACTCCTTCACCCTTTATTTCGACCCTACTTGTGGTATAAACAAGTCTGAAAAAGTCCTGTTCCCTATAATACTTATTTCATTTATATTAGTGTAAGTCTACATTTTTCGTTCAATGAAAAGAATCTCTCGCCTTTTCCTTTATACTATTCTTTGTTCGTAAACTTTTCTCATTTTATAAGGCCAGAAAATGCAGCCTCACATTTTCTTGCCCGTATAATTTTCTTTAACAAAAAAACAAAAACGAAAAACATCGAAGTTGCTCGTACATCACATTAAACAACACACCAACAACAAAAAACAACAAAAACCTTTGTACCGAGAGAACTTAGATGGGGAAAAAACAACAGCAACAAACAACAAAACCTCTGTACCGAGAGGACTTAGAGGGGAAGAAGAAAAAAAATGGAGAAAAAAAAAAGAAAACACACACACACGTAAACTGAGGAGGCGCTCGCTGTTTCCTTCAACGAGCCGGCTAAACGCTTTCTGGCGACAACGAAGCTCTCTCCGTTTCGACCAGCGCTCACTGTTTCTGATAGAACACCGCGACAAGCATGCGAGCCCGGAACCCGAGAAGGAAATCTGGCTAGCTGACGGCGCACCCTTAGCTCCGCCCACTAAATCACCGTCGCTCGCGGCGCTCCGCGAATCGGCTCAGTGATTGGCTGTGAGGGGCCAGGCCGGAGCGAGTGAGTGACAGGCCGTGCTCCAAGAAGGCGGTGAAGAAGGAACAGGGTCTTTTGAAGCGGCGCGCGGTTATTTGCTCAGATGCAGAATTCAGACTTCGCTACGCGGCGAAGAAAGAAGAAGGTGTGAAACGTCTGATTGCTGACTTCCAGTCGGGGTTTCCAACGGAGGGAGACACAGACACACACACACACTCGTTGCAAAATGAACTGACTCAGTGTTGCGCTGAGGACAATAGGTGCAAGAGCGCTGCCTTCCACGGACTTGCTTTCCTCACGTTTTGTCTTCCTGCTTGGACTAGAGACATGATAATCACGGCTGTGTTTGTCTGCATGCAGTGCGTTCTTCCGCGACTGCCTTTGTCGACGGCGTGATTTTTTTTGTGGTGGTGGTTTTCGTTGCCGTGTGCTGTGGATCTCTCATGTCAGTGAAAATCGTTCTCTGATTTGGCTTGATTTCCTTGACAGAAGAGAAAGATTACGAACGATAAAACCGTCAACGCTTTCTGTAATTCGCTAACCGTAGGCGCTCGCTCAGTGGTTCGTTGTCTCGTTGACAGGCTAATGCAACAAGCGGACACAAGGCGTGTTTGAAGGGATCACTGAGTAGGTGTGCTGACGGACTGTTCGTTGTGAAGGCCAGTGCAGTGAGCTTATCGAGTCGTCCAGCTATCTCTGTTACTCTCTCTGTCTCTCTCGCGAGAACTGTTTCTCCTATGCTCACCATGGTGCACCTTCAGA
>JABMCL010000746.1:205000-212500 GCA_018857735.1 Alviniconcha marisindica
TGTGTGTGTGTGTGTGTGTGTGTGTGTTGTGTGTAACTCTTAATAACTCGCTGTTTATTTCTCACCAACCTGTTAAAAAAAATCCGCTATTAATTATTGGAAAGCTCGGACTACAACAGGAATTAGAATATATTCAAATCATCTAAGTTATCTAAGCATTACTGCATACAATTTCATTCAGTGGTGTGAGTCGAGCTCACCATCGTACGTTTGCGCTGCACTGCTGTTGCTTGCTTTTCTTGGCGGACAAATAAACCCCGAAATATTATGCTGAGGTCGGGAGGACTAGGTACAAAGTGTAAAATTAATGTGCAAGGAAGAGATAAGTCAGTAACTTGTTGTTACGCCCAGTCAACGCAAAGACAGAAGAAAAAAAGAAAAAAAGAAAAAAAAAGAACATGAGGACGATCTAATAAATTCAGAATAATGACCATGGTGAGGATAAGAACAAGATCAATCATAAGAGAAATTGTTATTATCTTTAGCAGTAGCATTGTGCTCAAACAGAATGAGGACTAGAGCCCTTGTGTAATTTCAACAGCCAACTGGACTTAATTAGTTCATTAGCTAGTTACTGATGATACTGCTGCTAATTATTTTTGTATATATATTTTTTTTAACGGAGGAAAAGAGAGAAAAAATGGTGGTGATCAATAATTAATCAATATTTCGTTGTCTATAAATTCTCTATTACTCATATTGATGACTTTGTGTGTGTGTGTGTGTTGTGTGTGTGTGTGTGTGTGGTGTGTGTGCGTGCGTGCGTGCGTGCGTGCGTGCGTGCGTGCGTGCGTGCGTGTGTGTGTGTATGTGTGACTTTCTTTTATTCACTGTAACGAATATATCACAATTATAGAACATGTCAGTACACCTGTTCCAACAATGGGTAACAGACATATACAGATGATTTATTAATTGATATTTCGGCGACATTAGCTAGTTATCTAATTAGCTCCCTTGGTTTCTTGATTTAAAAAAAGAAGAAGTATTAGTATTGCTGTTGCTGTTGTTATTATTGTTATCGTCTTTATCACTATCTGTATTAGTAGTAGTATCATTATTCATTAGTGTAGTTATTAGTATGGTCGTCATTCCAGTTGTCATCGTTATTATCATTATTGTATTGTGCTCATGATCGGAAAGGAAGTGTTATTTTTCTGACTGTGTTGTGTGTTCGATCATTTAATGTGGAAGGGTGAGTTATTTATTATCTGTTAATGACGTCAATTTCATATGCTGTTAGTTTTATTGAAGCTGTACTCATGTCTTCCATATCCTATCTGAGCAATATTGTCCTGTCAGATTATTCATAATAATTATTGTCCCTCTTTGGAATTGGTCACTTCATGAATTACAAGTCTGATAATGTAGTATTAACAGTTTTAAATCTCATATTTTACGTACACAAACAGAAAACAAACAAAAACAAACCGCAAAAGAAAGGGTCAATCTTAAAAGTGTCTATGTTGTTGTTGATGGGTTCTTTTTTTAAATAATAATAATAATAATAACCATTATTATTATTATTATTATTATTATTATATATCTTGATCTTTCCTTTATTCTTGCTGCGTTTTGCATTATTGGCAGTTCTAGAATTGAAAACAAAATATGTGTAGAAGAAATGACTGTGCTTTTAACTTGTTATTATTACCTTGATGTTGTTATTCTTGTTGTTATTAATATATAGTTTTATTATCGGTAATATTATTTTTCAAGTCGTCACTGTTATTAAGAGTAATTATTGTCGTGGGGAAAAATTGCTTTAATTTAAATTGATGGTCGATTGACTGAGCTCGCAATCTCTCTCTCTCTCTCTCTCTCTCTCTCTCTCTCTCTACTCTCTCTCTCTCTCTCTCTCTCTCTCTTCTCTCTCTCCTCTCTCTCTGAATCTTTCTCTCATATTTTCTCTCTCGAGTCACTCACTCACTTACTCGTCCCCTGTTTAGGAGCCATTTTTGATGGTCGGTCTATTGGTGTGGCAAAAAATGTAATAATTAATGTTTCTTTTTAATCATAAAAAAGAAAGAGAAAGAAGAAAAAGAAGTGAACTAAGCTGTTGCCCTTTCTGATATATCTGCTTGAACTGGAGTCAGTTGTTAATTATTGGTAATGACTTCGATCTGTCTCACTGATATCTTGAGGGGAAATAGATCACCCTTACTCGAAAATTGTCTTCTTGTTGCGTCCACGTTTAAAAAAATTAATCAAATAAACAAGCTAATTTTTTTCGCCCCCCCCCCCCCCCCCCTTTTTTTTTTTTTAAATTAAATAAGAGTGAGAAGAAAAATGATCAAAATCTACCAAATGAGCTCTCGTGGAAACAAAAGACGGCTTCCTCGTGGGTATCCCCCCCCCCCCCCCCCCCCCCCCCCCCCCCCCGCCCCCCAATCCCCCCCTTCCGTCTCCCACCCCTCCTTCATATTCCTACTTCGACGGTATTCGGAATTCTCTCGCGAATAATTTCTTACTGAAATATTACGTTGAGGATAGTATTTTGACAGGAATGTCAGACAGATGACTATTATCGTGTTGGCATGCACAGTAGTCTTGTTTTTCGGTCTCTGTTGAACGTGTCATTCATTAGCATATGAACGAATGTCATCCTGTCAATTGTAACTTTGCATATAATATGTAATATACAACCTGTCAATTTTGTTATGTATTATAGCCTATGATTGCTTTTTGTCCATTTTTGATGTGCACATACGAATGTAAAATTGTTGGTCTGTGTATCTACATAATAATTATGTGCATGTGTTGCGTGATGGTCATGTTTTCAAACGTTTTTGTGTTTTTCAGAACGCATTAACTGTGTTTTCAGAACGCATTGTGTTTTCATAACGCATTAATTGTGTTTTCAGAATGCATTAAATGTATTTTCAGAACGCATTAATTGTGGTTTTCAGAACGCATTAATTGTGTTTTCAGAACGCATTAATTGTGTTTTCAGAACGTATTAATTGTGTTTTCAGAACGCATTAATTGTGTTTTCAGAACGTATTAATTGTGTTTTCAGAACGCATTAATTGTGTTTTCAGAACGCATTAATTGACTCCTTCAATCATATGCTCGTTCAGTCAGGCACTTAGTCATTGAATGCAGGGTTGTTATCATCATGAGAATAATTAACTTGAATAAAAACAAAATCTTTTCAGCTGGTGAAGTAGTGTTTTTTGTTTTGTTTTTTCTTTATCTATATAAGTGTTGCTTTCAGTGTACGCTAACCATATATGTCTTTGTGCCGTCAGTCCGAGATGAATGAGTGTATAAAATATTTCTTTCTCCTTCTTTTTTAACGACTACAAGCCTGTGTTTAGTGATAAAATAGTAATAATAATAGTAATGATAGTAATAATAATGGACATTTCTATGACACATTATCCCTAGTCATGTATAAGGCACAATGCGCCGTAGAAAAAGATGCTGGTTGAAGTGTTGCTTTACGTCCACAGAAACCGTAGGCTTATTAGGGACGGGAGCCCAGGACGGCCACCTCGACTCTCACACAGCTCCTGAGCTCTGGTCGGAAAAGATGCAAAAAGTATAGAAATGCTATACACACAATAGACACAATGAGAAGACCCCCCTAAAGACAGAGACAGACAGACACAGACATAGACAGAGACAGACAGAGACAAACAGAGACCGAGAGAGAAAGGGGAAAGAAAAGGTCCATAACCACACAATACAATAATACAATATAACTTTATTGCCCAGTGTCAATACACTGATTGCACGAGGAATGTTTTGTGGTGCCAAGTACACTCATCACACATTCACTCCACTCATAAAACATTTAATTACAACAACAGCTAATAAACATCCTGGTAAAAAGTCATTCATAGATAAAAACATGAAAAATCCCACTGGCATCAAGCTGTGCATATCACATAAAATAGTCGTGTTCGCGACCACCAAACCACAAAAACACACACACAATAATTTCAGTAAATAAACAGATTTCATCACCAACCCTGGCCTGAGCAACAATTATTGTTACTATCATTATTTAGTTTATAATAATTATTATTAACACCTAAAAGGAGATGGGGATGGGGGGTTGGGGGGGGGAATGAAAGAAGAACGTAAAGCAAAAAGAAAGAAGCATAGGAACATAATTATAAGCAACTACGCTTAAATAAGAAATGCAGCGACTGCGTGACCCAAGTAACCTGTGTTTGTTTTGTTTTAAAGGAGCCACACAAATCAAATCAGTTATTTTTTATTTATAGACGACCCAGGGCCGATTCTGTCTCACTTGGTGAAACCGGCTGATCGCTATGTACTTTCGCTTTTGTTTTTTCTTTTTTATATATATTTTTCTCTTTTTTTCTCTCTCTTTTATTAATATTTTCTTCTTAGTATTTTAGTTTTAGTTTAGTTTTTTGTTTGTTTTTGTTTTTTAATGCGGTATTTATATAATGATTACCTGGTTACGAAATGGGTGTATTAGTAATTGAATCATCACATCAAAAACTAAAAAGTAGATGAAAAGCTCCGGGTTTTTTAGTTTTTTGTTTTTTGTTTTTAAGATTGATCCCACCGTCTTGTTTCTAGTTGTCACTTCTGTTAAATTAAATGAACACAGGTTTTTTATCGATCAAAATAGCCTTGTTGATAAATTACAACAACAAAAAGTCTAAAGTAGAAACAAATGAAATATCTGTCAGAAGAGCAAACACGTAACTCTCTCAGACAAACAACTCTGTCTGTCTTTCTTTCTGTCTGTCTGTCTGTCTGTCTGTCTGTCTGTCTGTCTGTCTGTCTGTCTCTCTCTCTCTCTCTCTTCTTCTCTCTCTCTCTCTCTCTCTCTCTCTCTCTCTCTCTTGTTTTTACTGTTTTTGTGGTGTGTGTGTGTTGTGTGTGTGTGTGTGTGTGTGTGTGTGTGTGTGTGTGTGTGCGCGCCGCGCGCTCGCGCGCTCGCGCGCAGTTTTTTTAATTTTTTATCAAGGAAAGATTGCAAAAACTAAGCTTCTGCCTAAAATCAGTATCCTTGAAGAATATTAAGATCTCTCTCTCTCTCTCTCTCTCTCTCTCTCTCTCTCTCTCTCTCTCTCTCTCTCTCTCTCTCTCTCTCCTGGCTTTAGAGTCGGAAGCTCTACCAGCTGAGCTATCCTCTGATTGACTGATGGGTTGGTCGCTTAGCTGACCGATCTAAGGCTGATTCACAAGGCCTTACCTCTTCTTCTTCGTCTTCTTCTTTTTTCCCCTTTTATTTTCTTCTACTTTTCTTTATATCATATATGATATATATATATATATATATATATATATATATATATATATATATATATATATAATGATTTGTGTATATTATATATATATATATATATATATATATATATATATATTATTATATATATAATATATAGCATGCATAATCATCATGGCTCATTATTCAACTTATTCACCACATACTCACTTCCTTCACAGTTCTTAGCCCTGATATAACTCTGTGTGGTTAACTGGGCTGTAAGCACCATGTGGTTGATTGGGCTGTAAGCACCATGTGGTTGACTAGGCTCTAAGCACCAAGTAGTTGACTGGACTCTAAGCATCATGTGGTTGACTGGACTCTAAGCACCATGTAGTGTAAGCACCATGTAGTTGACTGGACTGTAAGCACCATGTGGTTGACTGGGCTCTAAGCACCATGTAGTTGACTGGACTGTAAGCACCATATGGTTGACTGGGCTCTAAGCACCACGTAGTTGACTGGACTCCAAGCACCAAGTGGTTGACTGGGCTCTAGGTCGACTGGGCTCTAAGCACCAATCGAACTAACTGCACAAATTCCCCCTCGCAAAACTGACAGAGGCAAAGAGACCAACAAGATCGATGGCACAGACAGTCTGCCTTCACAGTCTGCTCACCATGGCGTGAATCGACCCGACGGCTCACACTCTCCCCTCGCCTGCACGCTCGGCACGCCAGTCACGGGTTATCGGCGATCCGCACGTGCAGTTAGTTACAGGCAACACGCTGGCAAGCAGCTTCAAGCCAGTATTGTGGCGCACGTGAGAACAGGGGGTTGGCGTTAAAAAAAGAAAAAAAAAAAAAAAGTTTTTTACTGCGTGCATGACTGACATCTGCCGCGTTCTTGTTGTGAAACTGACGAGCTGTTCCTTTCTGGGCGAAGTGTATGGTGTATGTAATGTACCCCGTCAAACCGACGTTGACAGTAATGACAGGACGCGGTAATAATTATACCCTGTCAACTCGACGTTAACACCCGTCAATTCGACGTTAACATCCGTCAAATCGACGTTGACAGCAATGACAGGACGAAGTGTACATAACTAATGTACCCCGTCATGTCGACGTTGACAGTGATGATAAGACGTGATAATATACCCCGTCATGTCGATGTTAACAATGATGACAGGACGAAGTGTACATAATGTACCGCGTCAAATCAACGTTGACAGCGATGACAAGACGATGGGTACATTATGTACCCTGTCATGTCGACATTGACAGTGATGATAGGACGTGATAAGGTACCCCGTCATGTCGACGTTGAAAGTGATGACAGGACGAAGTGTACATCATGTACCGCGTCAAGTCAACGTTGACAGCGATGACGGGATGATGGGTACATAATGTACCCTGTCATGTCGAGGTTGACAGTGGTGACAGGATGAAGCGTTAATAATGTACCCAGTCAAATCGAAGTTAACAATAATGACACGACGAAGTGTTCATAATGTACCCCGACAAATAGACGTTGACAGCGATGACAGGACGCGATAATGTACCCTGTCAAATCGACGTCGTTGACAACAGTGACAGGACGAAGTGTACATAATGTACCCCGTCAAATCGACGTCGTTGACAACAGTGACAGGACGAAATGTACATAATGTACTCCGACAAATCGACGTCATTGACAACAGTGACAGGACGAAGTGTACATAATGTACCCGTCAAATCGACGTCGT
Organism: Alviniconcha marisindica; assembly: GCA_018857735.1. NCBI lineage: Eukaryota > Metazoa > Mollusca > Gastropoda > Provannidae > Alviniconcha > Alviniconcha marisindica. The sequence goes on from JABMCL010000746.1 coordinate 211,945, forward strand.
TGACAACAGTGACAGGACGAAGTGTACATAATGTACCCGTCAAATCGACGTCGTTGACAACAGTGACAGGACGAAGTGTACATAATGTACCCCGTCAAATCAACGTCGTTGACAACAGTGACAGGACGAAATGTACATAATGTACTCCGTCAAATCGACGTCGTTGACAACAGTGACAGGACGAAGTGTACATAATATATCCCGTCAAATCTACGTTGACAGTGAGGACTGGACGCGATAATATACCCCGTCAAATCAACGTTGAGAGTGATGACAGGACGAAGTGTACATAATGTACCCCGTCACATACCCTTTGACGTTGGTGACAGAACGCGATAATGTTGCCCGTCACTGTCTTACCCGTTGACTGGTGACAAGACGTAGTATACTTAACTTCCACTCCGGCCTTTCCCATCCTCTCCCCATACCCATCCCCTTTCTACCACCTTCCCATCCCCTCCCCCTATCCACCCCGTTCCCTTCCCACTACCCATCCCATTTCCACCCGTTCCAATCCCCTCCCCTACCCTTCCCATCTCCACTACCTTCCCATCCT
>JABMCL010000746.1:222500-232500 GCA_018857735.1 Alviniconcha marisindica
TCACGTCACGTGAGAGAATGACTCGAGGAGTGAGAATGACTCGAGAAGTGAGAATGACTCGAGAAATACATTTTGTGCTGCCCTTTGGTCTGTGGTCCCAATCCGTGGAGTTGAAATCAAAAGTATGCATTGGCACGCGTGCGCGCATACACACACGCGCGCGCGCACGCACGCACGCACGCACTTACACACACAACATGTGCAAGCGCACACACATATAGTCATATACGCGTGCACATACACGAACACGCACACATACACGCACGCACGCACGCACGCACACAAGCATAGGTCACACACACACACACACACACACACACACACACACACACACACACACACACACACACACACACACACACACACCCACACACACAACACCGCACACACACACACACACACACACACACACACACACACACACACACACACACACACACACACACAACACACACACGACACACACCACACACACACACACACACACACACACACACACACACACACACACACACACACACACACACACACACACACACACACACACACACACACACACACACACACACACACACACACACACACACACACACACACACACACACACACACACACACACACACACACACATCGTCGCCCAGGCACGCGGATTGTTGATCATAGTATGTCAAAAACAAAACTGTATACCTTCAGACCATAGGATGGACCGTAACTAATAAAATATGATTTAGAGTAAGAGACACTAGCTACCATGGTATCAATTACACAGAAAAACGAAGCTTCTGCAGCATCACTTATAACTTATATTAGGATTGCTGATCAGATATCACTAATAAGGGACCATGCTACCGTACAAAATGACGGGCCGTCACGCACACACAATAATGAACTCATGATTAGGAGAACTTAATATTAGATGGCTGAATGCGCAGTATAACAAACAGGTCACATCTGTTATTCTGGGGCGTTGCAGGAGATGCTGAATCTGTACAAGGACTGTGTGAACTCTCCGTCTGCCCAGCTTAGTGATTTGGGTAGCCTTGGCTTAAGCTATTTAATCTGGGTACCCTTGGCTTAAGCAATTTAATGTGGGTACCCTTGGCTTAACTAATTTAATTTGGGTAACCTTGGCTTGAGCAGTTTAATCTGGGTACCCTTGGCTTAAGCAATTTAATTTGGGCACCCTTGGCTTAAGCAATTTAATATGGGTACCCTTGACTTATAAGCAATTTAATTTGGGTACCCTTGGCTTAAGCAATGTAATTTGGGTACCCTTGGCTTAAGCAATTTAATCTGGATACCATTGACTTAAGCAATTTAATTTGGGTACCCTTGGCATAAGCAATTTAATTTGGGTACCCTTGGCTTAAGCAATTTAATTTGGGTACCCTTGGCTTAAGCAATTTAATTTGGATACCATTGACTTAAGCAATTTAATTTGCATACCCTTGGCTGAAGCAATTTAATTTGGGTTCTCTTGGCTTATAAGCAATTTAATGTGGGTACCCTTGGCGTAAGCAATTTAATTTGGATACCATTGACTTAAGCAATTTAATTTGGGTACCCTTGGCTTAAGCAATTTAATTTGGGTACCATTGGCTTAAGCAATTTAATTTGGGGCCTTTTGAATGACCTGATGTAAAACGTCCGGTCAGTCGAGCGCCAAGAGAGTGGCGAACACCATGGATGTATGTATATATAGGTCCATGGCGAACACCGTGTGGACAGAGCTCAGGAGCTGTGTGAAAGTCGAGGTGGACGTCCTGGGCTCCCGTCCCTAATAAGCCTACGGTTTCTGTGGACGTAAAGCAACACTTCAACAATAATAAAGTACAAGGTCTTTAGTGTGGAACGCTAAATGTTGCTAAACTAAAGGACTCCCGACTCTTGATGTAGGCCTACTCAAGTTCGAGAATTTTGTTTCTATATCAGAAGCACCAAGAGACAGAGACAGAGACAGACAGACAGACAGACAGAGAAATAAAAGGCGCCATACGTTCGTTTTCTTTTGCCAGACAGCCACGAGTATTTTTTCAAGACGAGCAAGCTTAACGAATCGACTTACGAGTGCTGTCTCAAGCAGCATGGATCGCCAGAAGTGTCTGCTGATATTAATGGAACAATATGCAAAGACTCTGAGGCATACAGTGGTCTACGGTGTGCGATTCATGGTCGATCATTGCTCTGGGGAGCCGACAGAAAGACAACAGCGTTTCTCTCCTTCATCCTCCACCATAGTGTGATAAGGCCGACGCAGAATTAAGGTCCCCTCTGCTGAGCATCCGAAGCTAACATGGGTACCCTCCCATAAGCCTGAAGCATTACCTGCATGTATTTTGGGGGTACCACGGACGCAGCATTAGGCCGGCCTCCGCTGCTGAGCACCCGAGGCTACCAAGGGTTTCTTTTCATAAGCCTGAAGCATGCCTAACTGTAATTTTGCATGCTTCGCCTGCGGCCGGGAATTCAGAATCTGTCTTCCCATTTTTTGCCTTCCCAGATCACCGAACTTACGTGTTTTTTGTTGTTGTTGTTTTCCTTTTTTCTCAGTCTCCATTTCTCTTCAAACAGAATACGGAAAACACTATTAACTCTATTGTCTTTAGGCAGGATATTTGAAAGAACAGTTACATCACATCAATATTTAATATTAATCCAACATTTTCACGACTCTCCTTCAGTAGCCCTTCTTGATGCCCTTCACACTCCCTCCACCCCCTGTCCTTTCATTTCTAATTTTAGTAACAGTTATGGCATCTTCCACTTGTCAGCGAAAGACTGGCTACTAAAGTTGCAAATAGTCGTACGTCATTATCTCGGAACTGTTCGGGTTACTGAACCCGAAGTAATCCGACCAATCACTGAGCCGGTCTCAGATATGCCGAAACTGAACCACTGAGAAGTTTTCCAACCACTCTTCGCCTATGTTACACGCCCCGGAAATACGGGATTTTTCTTCGTTGCCAATGGCAGCAGCAATTCAGGGGAAATCCCATGATCTGTGGTGTTTGGGAAGATTCAGTTGGTGGTTATAATGGTTGGCTGCTGTGAAACGTCGAGTTATTTTAAGTCGAGGAAACTCTTTTGCTGTATGCAGTCCAGCTCAGTTCAGTTCAGTTCAGTTCAGTTCAGTTCGAGATGGTATTTAAGCGCCCGGAAAAGCCCATATGCGCTCCTCCCCGTCTCTTCGAAGTTTCCCCAAACGTTGCCTCTGAGCGAAACAGTTTTTTCTCTGTTCACTTCGGAAAGCGTTTGAGGCTCTGTAAAACAGTAAAAAAAAAAAAAAAAGTTTTTGTTTTGTTTTGTTTTTTGGTCATTCTTTTTGTTTTGTTTTTTTAGTTCAATTGCTGATGAGCTGGGAGAGAAAAAGCTAACGGGCGTTGTTTAATGTGAGAGAGAGAGAGAGAGAGAGAGAGAGAGAGAGAGAGAGAGAGAGAGAGAGAGAGAGAGACGAAGAGAGAGAGAGAAGAAAGAAAGAAAGAAGGAAAAAACGCAAAAGAACAAAGGGTGTGCCATCAATCCGCGGAATGGGGGTGTGGGGGGGGAGGGGAAGGGGGGGGGGAGTTGAGGGGGGGGGGTAGAGTGGAGGGGGGAGGGAGGCGGACGCACCAAATAACCGTTCAGGACAAAGTCACCTGCTGTCCGGGCCGTCGAAACGTCGATCGCGTGCAAATAGATGACTGTAAATAATCTCACCGATGAGACGTCATTGTTTCATTCAACGGTGTGGAAATATTTTATCTCCAGCAATAACAACGGCGGGTGATCACGAACGTTGCCTTGTCAATTTCATGCCGCCCGCAACCGCTGCGCGAGCTCACGTGCAGGGCGCAATGCGCGCGAGGAGCTGTTCAATTTCAGTTGGATGGGCACGGATCGATGAAAAGACAATTCCCCGCGGAAATGAATTAAGGAATAAAGGGATATCGCATAAACTCAATTATCCCACAGAGCCTCGATTTCTTGTTTATGGAGGAGAACTCTCCCCCCCCCCCCCCCTCACCCCCCATCATCCCCCCCCCCTTCCCCGCCCATCTCCCATCTTACCCCACCCTTGCCGTACCATTCTTCTCCCTGGTAGCGATAAACGTAAACTGATATAAATCCGAAAGATACAAAATGAGATAAATTGTGTTTAAGGTGAAAATGAACTTCAAGCAAAACCGTACACAAAACACAACAAAAACCGCCCAACAACGACAGAAAAAAAAACACCTGAGTTTACCTTAAATGATAGTGCCTTTTTGGGGTGTAGGGGAAGAGGGGTGGGGGAGGTAGGACGGGGAAGGGGGAGGGGGAGGGGGACGTGGGGAGGGGCCGAATGTTGACTGAAGAATGCCGAACAGCAGCAATTAACTGAGGAGCTGAATTTCAATGGTTAAACACTGCACGGTGCGTTTGGCGAATAAAGTGGAAGACAAGGTACGTACACACGCACAGTTCTGGAGAAAAACACCTGGCTGACATCAAAAGAGGAGCAGAGTTTGCCATTAGATCCTGCTGCCTTTTTTTGCAGGTAAAAACAAAGGCTTTTATGTTGTTGACTGCCTTCGTTTTAACCTCCAAAAAAGGTAATCAACAACATAAAAGCAGCCAGAGTTTACCTATGAAAGTTGGTACGATTTTTGCAAGTACAAAAAGCAAAACAAGTGAACAACACAGAAGCAGCTAGAATTTACCGATTTAAAAAAAAAATGGTGCGTTTTTTGCAGGTAAAAGGCAAAAACAGTGAGCAACACAGATACAGCTAGAGTTTACATACAAAAAGTTGGCGTGGTTTTTGCAGGTAAAAAGCAAGCCCAGTGAGCAACACAGATACAGCTAGAGTCTACCCATGAAAGGTGGTGTAGTTTTTGCAGGTAAAAGCAAAACCAGTGAGCAACACAGATACAGCTAGAGTTTACCCATGAAAGGTGGTGTGGATTTTGCAGGTAAACGCAAAACCAATGAGCAACGCAGAAGCAGCTAGAATTTACCTGCAAAAAGCTGGGGGGTGTTTGCAGGTAAAAAGTAAAACCAGTTAACAACACCGAAGGAGCTAGAGTTTACCGAAAAACTGGTGCATTTCGAGTCGCGGATTAGTAAACACAAAGAAACTGAAAATACTCAACAACAGCGAAGAAGGCGCGAGAGTTTATCGCTAAAACTGATGCAACACCAACCTAAAAGGAGCGAGAGTTTACTGTTAAAAGCCTTGTGCATTTCGCGGATGAAACAGAAACAGAGAAGAGAAAGAGAAAAAGAAGAAGAAGAAGAAAAAACAACCCATGCCGACACCCAGCAACACCAGAGAGAGTTTACCATTAAAAGCCTGGCGAGTTTCGCGGATGAAACAGAAACAGAGAAGAGAAAGAGAAGAAGAAAAAAGAAGAAAACCCTAAGCCAAACCCAGCAACACCAACTTAAACGGAGCGAGAGTTTACCGTTAAAAGCCTGGTGAATTTCGCAGATAAAACAGAAATAGAGAAGAGAGACAGTTAAGCAGGAAAAAAAAAAAAAAAAAAAAAATGCCGACACCCAGCAATACTAGCGATAGTTTACCGTTAAAAGCTGCTAAGTTTCACGGATGAAACAGAAACGGAGAAGGGAAAGAGAAAAAGAAGAAAACCCAGCAACACCAACGAGAGTTTACCGTTAAAAGCCTGGTGAGTTTCGCAGATAAAACAGAAATAGAGAAGAGAAACAGTTAAGCAGGAAGAAGAAAGAAAACATGCCGACACCAGCAACATCAGAAAGAGTTTACCGTTAAAAGCTGGTGAGTTTCGCGGATGAAACAGAAACAGAGAAGAGAAAGAGAAAAAGAAGAAAAACCCATGCCAGCACCCGGCAACACCAACCTAAAAGGAGCGAGAGTTTACCGTTAAAAGCCTGGTGCGTTTCGCAGATAAAACAGAAACAGAGAAGACAGAAAGAGAAAGAGAAAAAGAAGAAAACCCCATGCCGACACCCAGCAACACCAGCCTAAAAAGAGCGAGAGTTTACCGTTAAAAGCTGATGAGTTTCGCGGATGAAACAGAAACAGAGAAGAGAAAAAGAAGAAAACCCCAGCAAAACCAACCGAACAGGAGCGAGAATTTACCGTTAAAAGTCTGGTGAGTTTCGCAGATGAAACAGAAACAGACAGACAAACAAAAAACTAAAACTGAGAAAAACCCATGCCGATAGTTCAGGAGCAGAGTGAGAGTCGAGGTGGCCGTCCTGGGCTGTCCGTCCTAACGAGCCTTCTGGTTTCCGTGGACGTAAAGCTATATTGAACCATGCTTCGGCATTGGTCTCAGCTTGACCCTAATATGTCAACTGACATCTGAGGACATTAAGCAACACTACCTACCTACCTGCGGATGAAACAGAAGAAGAAAACCCTTGCCAACACCTAGCAACACCAAGCGAAAAGGAGGGAGAGTTTACCGTTAAAACCTGTTCGTTTGGCGTATGAAACAAAAAGAGACTAGAGAGAAAAAAGAAGAAGAAAACCCCATGCCGACACCCAGCAACACCAGCCTAAAAGGAGCGAGAGTTTACCGTTAAAAGAAGAAGAAAAATCCATGCCAACACCAGCCTAAAAGGAGCGAGAGTTTACCGTTAAAAGAAGAAGAAAAACCCATGCCGACACCCAGCAACACCACCTAAAAGGAGCAAGAGTTTACCGTTAAAAGAAGAAGAAAAACCCATGCCGACACCCAGCAACACCAGCCTAAAAGGAGCGAGAGTTTACTGTTAAAAGCCTGGTGAGTTTCGCAGATGAAACAGAAACTGACAATCAAAAAGAAGTGAGAAAAACCCATGCCGACACCCAGCAACACCACCTAAAAGGAGCGAGAGTTTACCGTTGAAAGCCTGGTGAGTTTCGCAGATGAAACAGAAACAGACAATCATAAAGAAGTGAGAAAAACCCATGCCGACACCCAGCAACACCACCTAAAAGGAGCGAGAGTTTACCGTTAAAAGATGGAAGAAAAACCCATACCGACACCCAGCAACACCACCTAAAAGGAGCGAGAGTTTACCGTTAAAAGTTGGAAGAAAAACCCATGCCGACACCCAGCAACACCACCCTAAAAGGAGCGAGAGTTTACCGTTAAAAGTTGGAAGAAAAAACCATGCCGACACCCAGCAATACCACCTAAAAGGAGCGAGAGTTTACCGTTAAAAGAAGAAGAAAAACCCATGCCGACACCCAGCAACACCACCTAAAAGGAGCGAGAGTTTACCGTTAAAAGCCTGGTGCGTTTCGCGGATGCTTAATTCGTTCCTCGCATGCGGCAAAGGAAGCGTGCTGCGCAATATGTCAGATTTTAATTAAGCGAAATTAGTCACTGCCCGCTTGTGCCCGGTGGGGCGGGCGATCATCCGAAGTTAATCACCTCCCGGACTACCTCCCCGCTGGACGCCGGGCCAGAAACAATACTGCTGGAGTCTGGCACCGCTGACGGGAGGGAGAGAAATGGTCCCTGCTCGTTTCCTGCCGTTCGCTGTCGTAATGCAGTCAAACCTACTCAAATAAACGGTGAGGCGTCACTGCAGTGTGTGACAACTGAGACAGAGACGGAGGGAGAAGTGGGGATGGGGCGGGGGGGGGGGGGGGGGGGGGGGGAGGGGAAAGAGGGGGAGAGAAAGCGGAGGGGGGGGGGGGGGGAGTGACAGACTGACTTAGTGAGAGTCAGCAGAGGAAGAAATAGACAGACGAACAGGCCAGCACAGAGACTCCTCCGCATCCTCCTCCGCATCCTCCTTCTCCTCGCTCTTCTTCTCCTTCTCAATGCTTCATCAGCATCTTCTTCTTCTTCTTCTTCTTCTTCTTCAGGCAAACTTCTATGTTATTCATAAACAATAAAGATTCTGTATTCCATCTTCTTCTTCTTCTTCTTTGTCCTGATATAGCCGTACTGGCTGACTGGGCGTCAAAGTATCAGTTTACTTACTTACTTACTCCTTCTTCTCCTTCTGTTTCTCAGTCCGGTAGTGTTTGAGGTATTTTGCCATAATTTAGGTAACGGTTAAGCCTGTCAGGCTTTGTCCACATGCATAGCCAGCATCTACACAGGCTAAGGACTAAGAGACTGAAAAAACACCTGAACCACACGTGGACTAGAAATGACAGTCAATGCCTCACCTCCCCCCCCCCCCCCACACCCTAACAGCCCCCCCCCCCCCCCCCCTCCCGCCATCCCGCCGCATTAAGGGCAGGCGAGTGTGGCCAGTAGAGACAAGCTGTCACAATGTATTCAATGTTGCTCGTTCCGCCTACTAACAGTGCAACGTTCGGGACAGGGTGATTAGTTCTACAACTGTCTGCCGTCAGTATCGCTGTCTCTGTCTGTCTGTCTGTCTTTCTGTCTGTCTGTCTGTCTGTCATTCTGTCTGTCTGTCTGCCTGTCTGTCATTCTATCTGTGTGTGTGTGTGTGTGTGTGTGTGTGTGTGTGTGTGTGTGTGTGTGTGTGTCTCTCTCTCTCTCTCTCTCTCTCTCTCATCTCTCCTCCTCCTCTCTCTCTTCTCTCTCTCTCTCTCTCTCTCTCTCACACACACACACACACACACCCATCACACCCACACACACTCCCTACACACAACACACACGCCCCCACACACAAACACAGCACACATGCTCTACTCCCTCTCTCTCTCTCTCTCTCTCTCTCTCTCTCCTCTCTCTCTCTCTCTCTCTCTCTCTTGCATTTTTATAGTACAGATCTAAATGCACACAAAATACAGAATCTTTATTGTCTGTGAATAGCACAGAAACTGCGCCTTTCCGTGGCACTGGATACAAAATTACAACAAAATCTCCAAATTTTGTTTAAACCAAAATTACAACACAATAATAGCACGCTATCCACGATCCACCTCGCTGCCTTTGCTAACGGTCTGATGCTGGCATTTCAGACATCATTCATCCCCTAACGGCCGCACCCCTTACCGCTCAGGACACCCCCACCATCCCCACCACCACCACCCCCACCCCATCCTCATCTTCAACCGTAGCCCTGCGGGCCACCGCCAACCTTTCTTGTTTATCTGACTTAATCCGTTTTGGGGCTCACTTTCCCTTCGTGTGTTATCCACACCACACCGTCGTGCTTTGACAGGAAAATAAACTAATAACAGTGAAAGAGTCTTCAAGACACACAACTGAGCACCATTGTTCGGGGGTGGATGGAAGGGAGGGTGTGTGGAGGGGGGGGGCGCGGGGAGGAGAGAGAGAGAGAGAGCATGTGTGCGTGTGCGTGTGCGTGTGTGTGTGGGTGTGAGAGAGAGAGGGGGGGGGAGAGAGAGAGAGAGCGAGCGAGAGAGAGAGACAGAGATAGAGAGACACAGACACAGAGAGGGAGTTAGAGAGCGGAAAATACATACACAGGAAGTGCATGGCCCGGGGCAGAAACGTCGGGATGTCTTTTAAAAGACACGTGCAGGATGCTTTCATGGGGCTTAACGTCCACAGAAACATCATGTGGTTTATTAGGGACGGTGTGTGTGTGTGTGTGTGTGTGTGTGTGTGTGTGTGTGTGTGTTGTGTGTGTTGACGGGGGGGAGGGGGGGTTCAACCTTAGTTCAGATGCTCGCTCCAAGCAATTTCCGAACTGCGAAAAAGAAAAAAAGGTCCGAGCCGACTCAGTCTGGGATCTGACGTGCAGGATCTTCTTTCTGATGTTGCTTAAAGTCCACAGAAGCAACATGCGGCTTATTAGGGCCGGTGTGTGTGTATTTAAGTTGAGATGCTCGCTCCAAGCATTTTCCGTCCCGTAAAAAAGAAAAAAAGAAAGAAAGAAAAAGAAAAGAAAGGAAAAATGCCCGCTCACTCTGGGATCTGACGTGCAGGATTTTCTCTTTTTTATGTTGCTTAACCACACAAGCCACATACGTCTTACTAGGGACGGGGGAGGGGTGGATGGTTCCGGGTACCTATGAATAGTTCGTACCTGAGATCCGACCCGTCAGAGCTCAGGAGCTGTGTGTGAAAGTCAAGGTGGACTTCCTGGGCTCCGGTCCCTAATAAACCTA
>JABMCL010000746.1:237500-280000 GCA_018857735.1 Alviniconcha marisindica
TGTGGTGTGTGCGTGCGTGGTGTGTGTGTGCGTGTGTGTGGGGGTTGGTGTGTGTGTTGATGCGTGTGTGTGTGTGTGTGTGTGTGTGTGTGTGTGTGTGTGTGTGTGTGTGTGTGTGTGTGTGTGTGTGTGTGTGTGTGTGTGTGTGTGTATCTGTGTGTGAGTGGCAACAGCTACTGTTAGCTTCTTAGTCACACGGACAAATAAGTCATGTATACAGGTAAAATAGACAAGGTAGTGTCCTATTTTAATTGCAAATGAAAACAAATTGTACCACTAGTTTTATTGTAAAACGAGACCAAAAGAAACTTTAAAAACAAAAAGTATTCTTGGTGAAACCCAAAACTGGAGCTATAGATACTTAATAACCAATGACCAGGGTTAAGGTTAGGGTCATTTGACCACAAAGGGCCGTTCATTGGAGATCGAAGCAAAACCCATTAACACGTGAAAGTCGGACCCACCGTTCACGAAACATATAATAATTATTTCATGTCCGAAGGGTACTGGTAAAAACTGTATTTCAAGTCGAAAGGGTTCTGGTGAAAACTGTGAGCCGGTTTGGCCTAGCGGTATGGCGTTAGGGTGGTAAGCAGGGAGACCTCGGTTCGAATCCGCTTCGGCTCTCCTTTCTCTTCAAAATTTGTGGTTTGTGAACATTGTCTTGTGACTTTGTCCCTCACAGTTAATGAAACATTAAAATGGCTCTCATCGCTGCCCCTCTTAATGCAGGAGTCATTTTGGTGGTGACAGTGTAGCGATAGGTATATTGTCTCCCTCTTCCCCCACCTCCATACAACCTCCCCCATTCTCCCCGTCCCTAATAAGCCTTATGGTTTCTGTGGACGTTAAGCACCATGCTTACTTACTTACTGGTGAAAACTGAAGTTGAATGAATGTGTAGCAAGGCAGGATTCCATACTGCGGTTGAAGCCTGAATAGCTATAATACAACCTGGCCCACTCCTAGCGTAAAAAAGGTGCATTAACCTTTGATAGCTCTTGGTCTTTAACACCCGAGGACATTTTAATTTCTGCGTCTGTTGCACCACACAACGAGGACCTTTATTCTTCTTCTTTTTTCAGAAAAAAAGAAAAGAAATCATATCTCCCAGGTTACTAGACAAAAGGAACGTGCATGTCTTTTTGGTAACACTGGCGAATTCCGTCTTCCAGGCAAAAATCGAAAGAGGTGAACGAGTGATCTTTCCTTCAGTGATACCTACTACGAAGTATTCAAACGGAAAACTAACTGAACGGGCCGCGAGCTCAGTTTAATTGAGTACGGGACCTCGTGCAACAAAAGAGCAGCGCGTTACGATGTGTGAAGTGGAGGTAAACAAACTGAATGGCCCTGCATGATTTACAAATCTCAGTGGACGTAGTGTCCCGAAATGACGGGCGAGAATTCCAGCTCTTCAGGATCTGCGGAGAGAAAAGCGACAATGGCGACGATTTTTGCGCTGGCTGAGGGAGCGTGTTGCAGCATATTTGGCACGGATGAAAGGGCGTGGGTAGCTTTTAGGACACTATAATTGCATCTTGGCACCCGCTTAAGTCATACGAATAGCTATTAATTTCATATACTTGTTTCGTTTGTGCACGTGCTGCGCGGCGTGGTTCAAGTCAGTAGCTCGACACTGCTTCGTGTGATTCTAGTCGCTTTCTGCCATGCACGTAGCTACAGGCAATACAATATATATATGAAGGGGCGTGAGTCGCTTTGCGAAACTATAGAACTGCATCTTGGCATCTCACAAGCCATATGGAAGCTATTAAATTTTAGATAGTTGTTTCGTTTGTTCATGTGTTACTAAATCCACACTGCTTCGTGTCATTCCAGTCACTTGTGCCACGCTTCAGGCAATACAATATAAAAGGGCGTGAGTAACATTTAAGAAACAAAATTTGTATCTTGGCATCTTTTGTCATACGAAAAGCTGATTCGTCGTGTTCTTATTTTTGACATGCAGACATTTTTTCTTCTTTTTTTTTCTTTTTCTTGTCTGGTCACAGCTGACCTCTACACTCACTAACATCACAATGTGTACAATTATACAGTATCATTCAACAAAATGTGTGTGTGTGTGTGTGTGTGTGTGTGTGTGTGTGTGTGTGTGTGTGTGTGTGTGTGTGTGTGTGTGTGTGTGTGTGTGTGTGTGTGTGTGTGTGTGTGTGTGTGTGTGTGTGTGTGTGTGTGTGTGTGTGTGTGTGTGACTGCATTCATGTAGCAGAAGCATGAAACGCTGTATCCTGCTATGTACTCCAAGCTTTGCTATCTCTGGGCTGCTCTCTGCGGAGGAAGCCTAAATTTCTGCGTCCGCGGTATCCCAACTGCGGGACTTTCGAGAAGGACCGTACCCGTGCAGACACGGCCGGGTACGGCTACCCGACAGCGTGACAGCTCCAAAGTAAACAGAGGAAAAGGACACTTTCTTTTCGCTCGGTCACACTCGCAGAAGAGCCTCATCAGTCATACGCCGGTGACGACAACCCCCCCACCTACCCACACACCCCACCTACCCATCCACCCCTCCTCACAAGCCCATACAAACACCCCAGTGACAAGCCGTGACAATGTGTAAACAGCTTCTTCCCTCGTCTTTGTGTTGCTGTGTCCCACTGCCACCCCACCGGTTATTCAACACTCCAGTGCCCCCGGATGAAATCAGTTAATTTGTTTTTGATACGTCCCAGGCAAAGCAAACGCGGATCGTCCGGGCTCGCTTTTGACCCAGCTAGCTTGGACACTGTAGGAGGGTAGGGGAGTGGGGGATGGAGATGGGGGTACTTGGTGGTCCCGGTAGGTGCCTGGTCAGTAACCATTGAGAACCGTGACAGCAGCTTGACACGGAGGCGCACCGAGCAGCGTCCAGTCCCAGCGTGTTCTTCACAACGGAGGTGCTGACGAGGGAACTTCAGAGCTCTGGAGCTGTGCGTGAAAGTCGAGGGGGCCGTCCTGGGCTGCCCGTCCCTAATAGTCCTTATGGTCTCTGTGAGCGTAAAGCAACGTTGAACTTGAACAACAGCACAGAGTTCAGGAGCTGTGTGAAAATCGAGGTGGCCGTCCTGGGCTGCATGTCTCTAATAGTCCTTATGGTCTCTGTTGACGTAAAACAACCTTGAACTCAAAACGTGTCAGAGTTCAGGAGCTGTGTGAAAATCGAGGTGGCCGTCCTGGGCCGCCCTTCATTTTTCAAGTGTTGCGTAATGTCCACGGATGTCGCTTGACATTAGGGACAAGCTGAGACCAATGCGTGAGCACCGTCCCTAATAAGCCTTATGGTTTCTGTGGACGTTAAGCACCATGTTTACCAATGCGTGAGCATGGTTCAGTATAGCTTTATGTCCACGGAAACCATAAGGCTCGTTACGGACGGACAGCCCAGGACGGCCACCTCGACTTTCACACAGCTCCAGAGCTCTGAACTCTGTGTGTGGGCTTCAGCGTCCCCAATAGTCCTTACGGTCTCTGTGGACGTAAAGCAACCTTGAACTCAACGTGTGTCAGAGCTCAGGAGCTGTGTGAAAGTCGAGGTGGCCGTCCTGAACTGCCCGTCGCTAATAGTCGTTATGGTCTCTGTGGACGTAAAGCAATATTAAACATGAACAATATCACAGAGCTCAGGAGCTGTGTCAGTGAAAGTCGCGATTGCCGTCCTGGGCTCCCCGTCCCTAATAGTTCTTATGGTCTCTGTGGAGGTAAAACAACATTGAACATGAACTCAGTTCAGTTCAGTTCAGTTCAGTTCAAGATGGTATCAGCGCGCTCGGGAAAGCCGCCCATATGCGCTCAACCCCGTTTCTCAGAAGTTTCCCCAACGTTGCCATCGAAATAGTTCCAACGTTTGTCTGACTGATGATGGCCCTTTCTCAGAGCCCTTTCAAGGAAGATCGTCTAGCGCTTCCTCTTTCCACGCCTCTCTCCTCCAGGCCATCGATGGAATGATGTCTAAGTTGAACTTGAACAAGGCAAGATTAACGGGCGGACAACGAAATTTCCTTTTAAAGGATTAATAAAGTATTGTTGCGCTGTATTGTACCTATGCGCTTAGAAATAGACAATATCGCACACCATACGTACATGAGTGAAGATACAATAGACACATAAGTATAATTATCACTATTCTCATACTATCCTTTCATATCTACACCCAAATCTATAACACACACCCCTCTCTCTCTCTCTCTCTCTCTCTCTCTCTCTCTCTCTCTCTCTCTCTCTCTCTCTCTCAAATAAAATTACTGCAAATTATTATGAAACACCATGAGCACTACATGTGGTTTCAGCTTTTAAGCTTGGACTAGGTCAGAATGTAGAAAATCTGCCCGTGTACTCCCTCTGCCTTCTCGGTTCATTCAAGCTCATTTTGTTCATATATAACATGAACAAACATGACGTGGCGGGCTCAGAAAGCGCAGATAAGAAATAAGTTGATCATTAAACCATTATTAAATCATTATTCATGTGCGGCACCCACATTTTCATCTAAATGGAATAAAGAACTACTTTGACTGGGGGGTCATAGTTCATGAGCTGTGTGAGAGTCGAGGTGGCCGTCCTGGGCTGTCCGTCCTAACGAGCCTTCTGGTTTCCGCGGACGTAAAGCTATACTGAACCATGCTTCGGCATTGGTCTCAGCTTGTCCCTAATATGTCAACTGACATCTGAGGACATTAAGCAACACTACCTACCTTTGACTGGCTGACTCAACTTTTGATAATTGCCCTGTTCTCAGCGAGGAGGGGTGAGGTGGGGGAGATGGTCGGGAGGTGGGGGGGGGGGGGGGGGGGGGGGGGAGGGAGGGGGGCTTAATTCTGCGTCCTCTCTCCTCCACAGCGGGAAAAACCTAACGGCAGCACCAATTTTACCCCCAGTCCCGATAGCAAAGCAGGACTGAGCACGGAATATCTCACCGTGTCAACAGGTCTCCACGGCCCTGTGGCCATGACAGGCAGAAGGAGGAAAGACCCCGCTGAGTCGTGTTAATGACCTCCCCTGTTCAGGGTCGGTGGTCTCCCCTCCCCTTGTGGAGCTACTTGTGACATTGGTTTGATTTGATGGACTGGATCGTGCCAACGTGTGAGCGGAGTGTCTGTGTTTTTGTGGCTGTTTCTTGGTCTGTTTGCTGGTTTTGGTCGGACGGTCTTGTCCGTGTACGTGGTTGGAGATTGGCTGGTTCGTTTGGTGGTTCGCTTGTTCGACTGGTTTCTTCTTTTTCTTCTTCTTCTTCTTCTCCCGTAGAGTAACCTCCAACATCATATTGAAAATGGTGTCACTGTTAGGGGTTGCGCAACAGAAACAAAATTGGTTCAGTCAGAGCACAACAACCCCCCCCCCCCCCCCCCCCCCCCCGCCCCCGTCTCACCCTCCTTCCAGTCTACACGGCTTTCGTCGTTTTGGTCGCTGCTGTTCACTGATAAGCAATGCTTCTGATTTACAAACGTAATTAATGCTGTGTGCATTAAGCAGCACATTAATTACGCCCACGACCAAACAGACAAGAGATGGTGTCCCCTAGCGAGGACTCCTTGTAAACATTTTTTCTTCTTTAAAAAAAATAATCTATTTCATTTCTCTTCAGATCCACCCCGCCGTAGACGGCTTTTCCAACTTGAGGTCTCAACGAAACAAGATGGAGTGCTTGCCATCGCTAATGGAATCGCTAACCGTTTACACGCAGACGACAGCTCCCGGCATGAGGTCCCACTTCTGCCCACCTCTCCAAGAGTTTGACAGACGTAATAACTAATGACCCCTGTCCACCCCCTGCCGGGCCCCACAGTGGGCATAATGAAGGCTCCCTGAGCTGGGAGCTGTGGAGGGGCTCGGCGGGGAAGGTGTGATAATAGCGGCTCCCCGAGAGGCCTTGGCAGGGGCTGTGACAGGCGATGCTGGTGTGGCCAAACAGCTTACTGTTGTTGCAAGGGCGCGAGAGGGTTAATTTGCCCCAGCCACCCCGCCGTCCCTCGCGTTTTGTGGAGAGGTGTGAAAGTGACGAGGACAACGCCAACGAGCATTTTTTTCTTCTTCTCAAGAGCGCCCACCCTAACGCTCTTTATAAACAGACCTGTGATTGGTGCCACACTTCTCCTTGTCTGGTGGAGCATCTGTGTGAGGAAGAAGACTGGAGAAAGGGGAAGAGAGAGAAAGAGAGACTTAAAGAGAGAGAGAACTCGAACGCGAAACTTTATTTTACAAGGATTGTAGTTTAGGTTCAGTCAAAACATGTCTAACAACTAGTCCTTGCTAAGCTACTAATGGATTTTTTAATTATTATTATTATTTTACACTGCATCATTTATATACATATATATATGAAGCATGATCCAGTGAGTGTTGTTTATACATGAAGCAGGAAAACTTCCACAGAAAACTTGCATGTTTACAGCGCCAGATGCACACACGCATGCAGCTCATAGATCACTCAGTTATACATGTATTTATAAGCATACAACCAGAGAGAGGAGAGAAACACAGAGAGAGAGAGAGAGAGAGAGAGAGAGAGAGAGAGAGAGAGAGAGAGAGAGAGAGAGAGAGAGCATGTACAAAAGCAAGAGAAGACGCAGACTAACAATATTCATTTCAGCCACTTCATTTTCATTTTGCCCAGTGCAGGCTTAATTTGCCCACTTAATTTTCGTCATTTGCCCAGTGCAGGCTTACTTTGCCCAGTTCACTTTTATTTTGCCCAGTGCAGTCTTACTTTGCCCACTTAATTTCCATTTTTCCCAGTGCAGTCTTACTTTGCCCGCTTAACTTCCATTTTGCCCTGTGCAGGCTTACTTTGCCCAGTTCACTTTCATTTTGCGGCCCACACCAAGTTCATTTTACCAAAGACCATCCCGTACGGAAATTAAATCTTTTGATTATACCCATTCTAAATTAATTTTGTTCAATCCAAGTTCATTTTGCCCACACCAAGTTCACTTTACCAAAAACCTTCCCGTGTGGAAGTTGTCTTTCGATTTTACCCATTTTAAGTCACTTCTGCTCAATCCAAGTTCATTTTGAGGCCCACACCAAGTTCATTTTACCAAAGACCTTCTCGTACGGAAACTAAGTCTTCCGATTTTACCATTCTAAGTCAGTTTTTCTCAATTGAAGTTCATTTTGCCAAGTCCAAATTCATTTTGTTCATTCCTACATGCAGTCGATGCCAGCCAGGCAGAATTTCGAAGCAGTGCCGATAAACACGTGTTGGGATAATGACCTGTCTTTATTGTTGCTACTGCTGCTGCTGCCGGTGCTGCTGTTGCTGCTGTTCCAAGATGGTATCATTTCGCAGTGACCCCGTAACATGCTTTCACTTCCAGGGCACGTCTGTCAGAGGACTAATTCATTGCCTTGGCTTGGCATCCTGACAAGTTTACTGCTGCGGCTGACTAAGAGTTAACTAACAACCCCCTGCTTTGACTAACACTCCCTTGTGGTTACGTGGTCGTGTTGCGTCGTGTTTATAATGGAGTCTGACACACTTTATTGATTGCCTTTACGCTGATCGAAATTTAACGATGTCTACAAGTTTTAAAAAGAACGAACCGTTCGGTGCTTTTGCTTCTGCGGTGGAAATGGTGCTGGATACACATTTTGAGCAAAAGCAGATCGTGTGTCGGTAATTATTCACTTTCAAAAATATTGACGTAACAAATGACAGTCATAATAAATAAGATCCAAACACAAAAAGGTTCAAACGAACGCTTATTTATTTTGGCACGGTCACACAGTATGCAAATTTTCGGGTAAATCCCCTTTGTTAAGGCACAAAACGACACTTAAGCAACAGATAAACGGTTAAAAACGAGTTGAGTTTTTGGTCGCTTGTTCAGTGCTTGGAAGATTGTTGGCATAATAAATAATAAATAAAAAAATCTAAAGTAACTAGCTGTTGCATCAAAGTCAAAACAGGTAAAATTCTCAGTTTACAGCAGTCAATGGGTGCTTTTGTTTCGTACGATTAGGATATTCATCAGATTATGTAATTTTGAATACATAATAACGTTAGAGCATTCATCAAACTTGTATGGCACCACTGTTATTCACCAGTTGGTCACTTACTTTTGTTTACCTTTGATTACATTAACATTGTTTTGCTGAATTAAAAAAAAAAAACTGTTTCAGGAGGGCATTGTTTTCATTGGCAAGTGAGAATACTCCTTTATAAAACAGAGCTTGCAAATGCAGTAACCCAAACAAGCAGAGGGAGACTCTGTGTGTGTGTGTGTGTGTGTGTGTGTGTGTGTGTGTGTGTGCGTGCGTGCGTGCGTGCGTGCGTGCGTGCGTGCGTGCGTGCGTGCGTGCGTGGGTGCGTGCGTGCGTCTCGTGCGTGCGTGCGTGTGTGTGTATTAAATTATCGTCCGAGTGACAGTTTTCTTTCTTTCTTTCTTTTCCTTTTTTCGTTCGCATAGAAAAACTGCCTTGTAGCAGAGAGCTCGGAAGGCTGTTTTGGTTAGCTGTTTCCATAATTAATTTGAGAGAGAAATCGAAATTTTAATACTCAAGAAGAGTAGCATTCGGTCATCCGACTGTCAGTCTTTGTTATATTGCAAACACATAGTATAAGCACGACTGTACAACAAACACATATAATAAGCATGAAGTGAGAAAGAGAGAGAGACAGAGACAGAGACAGAGAGATAGAGACAGAGAGATGTGTTTTCATTGCTTAAAAAAACAGATATACGCTGACAATGTGTACATGCTTTGTATTGTCTGATTAAAATAAGTGTTCTTTTCGACCTTCTGTGTGTTTATAACTGATTAAGTAGTTTTAGTGTTTAATTTGTTGATTGAAGGGTTGGCTGATTTTCTGTTTAGGGACGGAAGCTGTTTAATTTCCCATTGCTTTAAGAAGAATTAAAAAGATCAGCTATAGGACCATTAATTGTGTTATTTTACAGACGGCATACTGCTGTTCCCAAAATTGGAAAAATTGTTCTCTTGAAGTAGTAGGTAGTTCTTCTGGTAGGTGTGCGTGGGTGTTGTTATCATTTGTGTATTTTTCAATCCACTGCTTACCATAATGCTATACTGTTGTTGATTTTCGGAGGAAGTTTATTCCTCAAGTGCACTAGACGGGGCTATAGTTTTTCCAGGGAATTTTATTCGACAGAACTGACATTCTTTGAGTGCCGAAGACAGGGATATAGCCTATATATAGTTGTGGTAAACCCTGTGTGAGAGACACGGCATGATAAACATCTATGGACACAAGTACACTGGGGATTGTATTCGGATACCCCGCGAGAAAATTGAAAGTTAGTAAACCAATCGGTTCCCATAAAACGGTTTGTTAAACTCTAATGCGGGTAGCCCCCCCTTATTCCACAGCGGTGTTATTCGTCCACTTCCGCTTGTCGAGCATGTCCACAAATATACACCGGAGCAAGTCTCAGACCCTCCCAAGCGGAAAAGTGCCTTTCACTCCATCACAACTCGAGATGTAGTACACACCTCTGCTCGCTTTCTAAACAAACAGGAGGCCGAGTGTTTCAATACAACTCCTCAAAACAAGGGACAAGACCTTCCGCAGAAAGACCTGGGAGTATGGGGCCGGTAGAAGCCCTTGAAGAGCCGAGGGTAGTTGGGTTTCTATTGTGAACGGTAACGAAAAGAAAACCCTGGGTAAATCAACCTACGAGGACGTTTCCTCGGAATGAACGGTAAAGTCAGCAAGCTATTAGCCCATGTTCCTTAAACTCAAACCAACAGAATGGCGTCACTGCTTTCTCGCTGGCCAAACAGCGATAGGTACAATAAACACGATCGGTTGTTAGAGAATTTCTTTCCCAGTGTCCGAGACTTTTGTCATCAAACGGGAGTATTGTGCGACGCCTCTGTGTAATGCTGACAGTGCCTTGGGTGGATGTGGTTGTGGTTGTGGTTATCACACTGGTTCCCATGCGCGTTGTCCAAACGGCCGCTCTAACAAGATCAGCGTAACGAGATCAGTGATGGGGATACATGATTGTATGATTGGCCTAGCTCCCATCCTTACTGGAGACAATGTGGGTCCAAATTATCTGAATCAGTCACCATAAATAATCATTGGACATCCCTCGGCGATTCGACCTTAGCTTGTTGCTGTGGTTTGCTGTCGTGCCAGTGTCAACAGCTTTCGTTCCACATGTTATTTTAAACGTCAGACTGACTATTGTCCCATTTCTATTGTACTAAAAAAATTAAAGAAAAAAGAAAAAAACACAGAGACAGACAGAGAGAGCGAGAGAGACAGACAGAGAGGACATTTCTGCCTGGATTTTCTGTTGTGGCGTTGTTTTTGTGGGCGTGTGTGTGTGTGTGTCAGTTTGTGTGTGTGTGTGTGTGCGTGCGTGCGTGCGTGCGTGCGTGCGTGCGTGCGTGCGTGCGTGCGTGCTTGCGTGCGTGTGTGCGTGTGTGTGTGTGTATGTGTGTGTGTGTGTGCTTTCATGCTCTCTCTCTCTCTCTCTCTCTCTCTCTCTCTCTCTCTCTCTCTCTCTCTCTCTCTCTCTCTCTCTCCCCCACACACTCTCTCTCTCCCCCCACACCTCTCTCTCTCTCCTCTCTCTCTCTCTCTCTCTCTCTCTCTCTCTCTCTCTCTCTCTCTCTCTCTCTCGCGCGCGCTCGCTCTCTTCCCCCCCCCCCCTCACCTCAGTCTCTCCCCTCACCAGCGCTCCCAACCTCTCCCAAGTCAGTCGTTGTCAGCCGCACCGGCCGCTAAGACTGATCTCCGCTGTTTTTCGGTGTTGCGGTCTAGTGGGGGATAACCCGGGTGTCAACGAGGTCTTTCCAGCTACTTAGAGCTTTGCTTGTCTGTCCATTGTCCGGAGACTGCCCCCCTCACGCCCCGCTGCCCGGTCCGTGCGGAGAGTGGGGGGAAGAGAGGAGGGAAATGACCACTTGCCATGATGCCTCTCGTCACCTCGATCCGTCCGCACGTCAGCGTCATCTCCGGGGCGAGGGTGTGACGCGGAGAAACAATTACTCGCTACTAAGCACAGGGTTTGTACAACGCGAAACGAGTTCGGCGAATAAAGGCTCGGGGTGGGCGCGTCAGTGTGGACTTTGGGGGCCTTGCTCCTGTCATAATGTACATTCATCGTACTCGGTCAGCTGTTGTTGTTGTTGATCGCTTTGATGTTATAGCGCTATTTTCTGCTGTCGAGCAGACTCACCGCGCTCTTGTCGCATGTGATTCTCAATGAACAAATACATACAACCGAATGACTTCCGCCCCCCCCCACCCCCCCACCTCCTCCCGTTTGCACATTCAGTCCGCAAAAGGAACTGTTTGCACTGCCAGTCTGCAAAAGGAACTGTTTGAATGTTTGCACATTCAGTCTGCAAAAGGAACTGTTTGCACAGTCAGTCTGCAAAGGGAACTATTTGAATGTTTGCACATTCAGTCTGCAAAAGGGACTGTTTGCACGTTCATTCTGCAAAAAAGGATCTGTTTGCACCGTCAGTCTGCAAAAGGAACTGTTTGCACGTTCAGTCTGCAAACCGAACTGTTTGCAGATTTGCTCGTTCAGTCTGCAAAAGCAACTGTTT
This sequence comes from Alviniconcha marisindica, assembly GCA_018857735.1. Classification (NCBI taxonomy): domain Eukaryota; kingdom Metazoa; phylum Mollusca; class Gastropoda; family Provannidae; genus Alviniconcha; species Alviniconcha marisindica. The sequence continues at coordinate 249,030 of JABMCL010000746.1, forward strand.
CCACTGTCAGTCTGCCAAAGGAACTTGTCGTACATTCAGTCCGCGTTTTCAGGCCATATGGCGTCTTCGCTCAGGGTTCCCTCTAATTGCAGTCAGCACGTACAGTACGTGACTGTAAATGAAAAGGTAGAGATGGCTGAAGCAAACGACTCAGCGTCCGATCCATGGCACTCGCTCACCTGCACATGGTATCCTGGAAGATGGGCCGTAGCCACTTTAAAAAAAAAAAGAGCGCACGCATGCCAATAATTTCAGCAGTAAAACGGTTGCATACACAACTGAACTTGTCACCAAGTCTTACTGGGCGAATCTGTTTAAAATGTTAGCGAAGACGCGTGAGAAACTAAATAAAACAAATATAAATCAATCAATGAAAACGCGCCCCACATGGATGAAAACACTGGGACCGAATAAAACCGCCAACAAGGAGGTCTCGCTCCGCCGCCCAAGGGAGAGAATATTGCACTGGGCAGATAACTAGGCGTTAGAGGGAAGCAACTCTAGCGTTTATCTCCGTTTGACCACCGTGTTTATCACCCATGGGTACTTGTTTCAATACGTCGCCGCTGGCTGTGACGTTCATAATGAAGCCTGCCAAATGGGACCAGTGAGAACGTTGCTTGTCTAGTCGTACAGGACCAGCGAGGGAGTTGCGCCTGGTCCACCTCTATGGTGACGCCTCGTTCGTGCTCGTCAAACATGTCATATGAGGAGAAAGGGGGAGGAAAAAAGTCTGTGGTGACACTGACTGGTTTCCCTTGGGGGCTTGTCACGCTGGTCTGATGAAGCCAGTTTCCTGAGCCAGCGACGAACACGCAACACAGCCACGACTGGTGCTTGACATGTTTGCCTTTGCCCGACGTGATAACTTTGCCTTTGACCACATAACTTTGCCTTTGCCTGACATGATACCTTTGCCTTTGCCTAACATGATACCTTTGCCTTTGCTTAACATGATACCTTTGCCTTTGCCTGACATGATACTGATGCCTTTGCCTTACATGATAATTTGCCTTTGCCTGACACGCTACCTTTGCCTTGCCCGACCATGATACCATTGCCTTTACCCTGACATGATATCTTTGCTTTTGCCTGACATGATATCTTTACCCGACATGATTCCTTTGCCTGACATAATACCCTTGCCTTTGCCTGACATGATACCTTTGCATTTGCCCGACATGATACCTTTGCCTTTGCCTGACATGATACCTTTGATACCTTTGCCTTTGCCTGACATGATACCTTTGCCTTTGCCTGACATGATACCTTTGCCTTTGCCTGACATGATACCTTTGCCTTTGCTCCTGCTCGACATGATACCTTTGCCTTTGCCTGACATGATACCTTTGCCTTTGCCTGACATGATACCTTTGCCTTTGCTCGACATGATACTGACAAAAGTAGCACGAAGCAGCTTTGCCTGCCAAAAAAATACTCGATGGGAATTGTTATAGTCTCACTCAGTTCAGGCTCATCTGAATGAAATTCGTTCTACACAATGTGAGTTTTTCTGTTTAGTGTTGAACTAATATATGAATGAAATTCGTTCTACACAATGTGAGTTTTTCTGTTTAGTGTTGAACTAATATATGAATGAAATTCGTTCTACACAATGTGAGTTTTTCTGTTTAGTGTTGAACTAATATATGAATGAAATTCGTTCTACACAATGTGAGTTTTTCTGTTTAGTGTTGAACTAATATATGAATGAAATTCGTTCTACACAATGTGAGTTTTTCTGTTTAGTGTTGAACTAATATATGAATGAAATTCATTCTGCACAATGTGAGTTTTTCTTTTACTGTTGAACTGATATGATATGAATGAAATTCATTCTGCACAATGTGAGTTTTTCTTTTTACTGTTGAACTGATATGATATAATGAAATTCATTTTTTTTGTACAATGTTTAACTTTTGTCTTTTGTTTTCTGTTGAACTGATGATATTTGATGGATTAAAAACAATGACTTTACTTTCTTACCTGTTTAATTACTAATGAATGTTCAACGTTAGTGAAACGCGAAGGTCTTTTTGCGACAGAAACAGGATTTTGAAATAAAGAAATTTTCCCTTCAAGACACAAACTGACTTTTTTTTTATAGATGGTTGGGGAAGATGATTGACTGAACGGGGGAGGTTTAAAAACCCAATGACTTTACTTACACCTGCCCCCCTTTAATTACTAATCGATGTTCAACGCTTAGTGAACCGCGAAGGTCATATTTATCGCGACAGAACACAGGTTATTAAATCAAAGTACAAGTCTTGATGCCCAGTTCAAGACACAAACTGACTATGTGCAAAGATGGTTGGGGAAGATGAGGTTGACTGAACCGGACCGGTGAGGGTAAAAACAAGTAGAAAGCCAAATTCCTGACAGTAAGCCAACATACAAAGCTATATGCTGACCAGCTCCAGTGCCGAGAATGGTTGATAGCTCTCTGCAGAGGAGAGGAACCTTAATTTCTGCGTCCGCGGACCCCATTGCGAGACTTTGAAAAGGAGGGGCAACCTGAGTTCTCGTTTCGTTCAGTCGCCGAGCGTGATGTGATGTCAGTGGATGGGAATTATGGGGCGACCTGCCAAGCATGCAAGACGAACACTCATCTAGTTCAACACTTTGAGAATTGTTCGGCCTTTTGACAGATCACGGTTTGCTGTCTGGCGCCTTTGAGTCAGTCATGACCATGACGGATGTCTGAGATGACACTAGTGATACGACACTCGTTGAGTAGTCTTGAATTAGTTGTGTTTCCACTATCATGCTTGTCGGTATAATACCACAGATTGTATCCCACTCACTAAAAGTGAAAGAACCCATAAACATGCAAGTGCACATTGCTGAAGATGTGAAGACTTAGACATACAAACAAACAAGACTGACACTTACACGTTTTAGTGAACATAGACCAGCAACTCGAGTCATTTTAATTCACGGAAATCTGCATGAGCAAAAGGACATGTACATTCAATGGTAATATTTAATCCCCAGGATCCGTACGAACTTGATATATTTCCAGCCATCATCATTTCTCTGATGAAATTATAAAGTAATCTTGAATCTTGAATTCCACTCCCATGCCACTCTTTCTTATAAATGGAAAATTGGATAGAGAGGGAGAGAAACTGACAGGGAGACACCACACACACACACACACACACACAACACACACACACACACACACACACACACACAAGACTCAATACACCACACACACACACAACACACACACACACACACACACACACACACACACACACACACACACACACACACACACACACACACACACACACACACAACACACACACACACACACACACACACACACACCATACACACACACACACACACACACACACACACACACACACACGACCTACACACACCACACACACAGCCGCGCGCCGCAGCCACGCACGCACCACGCACCGCACGCACAGCACACACACACACGCGCGCGCACGCACGCCACGCACCACACGCAACACCACAGCACACACACACACACCAACACCACACACACACGCACGCACGCACGCACGTATGCACGCATGCACGCACGCACACACGCGCACCCGCACGCATGCACGCACGCACACACGTGCACCCGCTTACAAACACACTTAGCACTAGACAGAGTTGTGAGAAAGTGAGAGACAAAGACAGGCAGACAGACCACAGTTCATTCTTGGATTTGAACGCCCCGTCAACCACCGCCTAGGTCACCTCAGGACGAAGCACTGAGACAGACGGCGGAGAAAAAAACGCACTATCGCGACCTTTCAGTGGTGCCTATACACTCTTCCATCTTTCTACAGTCACAAGTACACGCTGAAACGCTCCGTGATGAATCGCAGGCTTCGCCGTTTAACCACCGGAAGCAGCACACAAAAAGGACTTGCTGTGTATTCATCTGTCTGCAAATTCTCTCTTACTTCCGCGGACAAGTCGGGAAGAAAGCTGGCAAACGAAGGAAAGAATATTTGCAGGATGAAAAAGATGACACCGACAACACGCAAAAAGCAAAGAAATAAACGGGGGCAGGAAGGTAGAGCAAAATCATAATCGACAGGAAGTGACAACTCCAGTCTCACTTTGATTTCGGATCCCACTTCCGCTTCGGCAGAGACGCTGTTTTGTTTATCAGATCGCTCCGTTACATCGCGGGAGAAAAGACACGATTCAAAGAAAGGTAAACAACCGACGACAATGATAGAACGAAAACGAAAACATGAAAGAAATATCGGAAGGAAACATTTCATCCTGTAAAGCTGTGGAAATGACGACAATCTCTCTCTCTCTCTCTCTCTCTCTCTCTCTCTCTCTCTCTCTCTCTCTCTCTCTCTCTCTCTCTCTCTCTCTCTCTCTTACCTTCCTACTCTCCCCCTTCCCTCCTCCAAAACGTTTTGGTCTATCTGTTACCGACCATCTAAATTTCTTCTTGTATTTATTTTCACTTAGTTGTGCCGCTTTTTGCTTCCAAGACTTTTTTCCCTTTTGACTTCAGTTTTCAGTTGATTTCTGTGATGACTATCTGCGACTGGAGCGGAAGCGAGTGGCAGGGGCAGGAACTTGGTGTTTATGTTGTGTTGTGCAAACTAGACGGAATTAACCGCCCCTTGCTTTGAAACCCAGCGTTGGCGTGGCGCGCGCCGCTCTTCAACTCCAGTGCTTCCCGTGCGTTGTATATGTGCACAGCACGTGCGAAATGCGCGCGGAACGTCTCAACCAGAAAGCATGGGTTTTTGTGTGTGTGTTTTTTATGTGGCGGTTCACTTATCTTAGTGTTTAAGAATCACCGAATCCGCCAACAATGGTACTGGATTTTGCATTAATCGAAGTATCAACTAAGTTTTTTTTGTCTGAGTGAGTCTTTTTCTTTAGTCCTCCAGTCCCCCCCCCCCCCCCTCGACCGCCCCCTCCCCACCTCACCCCTCCCCTCCCCCCTCCCCCCCCCCCCCCCCCCCCCTCCACTTCCCCCCTCTTGTTTTTTTTTTTTTTTTTGGTTTTTTTATACGAGGACGAGGGAGTGTGTGCATGTGGGGTGTATTGTGTGGGTTTGTTTGTAAATTTAAAAAATGTGGACTCTGGCAGCAGGCAAAGCAAGCGAAACCATAGTCTGACCTTCCACAGACTTAATTAAAAGAGTAAACATTCGGCGGCTCTGGGCTATCAGCAGAAGAGGCGAAACATGTAAAAAATCTGAAACAAGAATGACTGCTAGCGCGTTCTAAAACAAGATCCAAACACATAATCCCGTTAATCCGTATTTCAAAGCGCAGCTCTCCACCCCCCTGTTGTTTAAGTGTCGTTTTGTAGCTTAATAAAGGGGATTACCCCGAAAATTTACGTGTGTTTTGTCCTAATAATAATAGTTCTTTTGAACCTTTTATGTTTTAACCTTTTAACCCAACAACAACTGGAGAGAAAAAAAAGAGTTACTTCTCATATCATTTTTCATTGTTTTTAACCGTTTCACTGTTGTTTAAGTGTCGTTTTGTGGCCTGAAGAAGGGGATTTCCCTGAAAATTTGCATCGTGTTGTCTGTGTCATAATAAATAAGCGTTCTTTTGAATCTTTTATGCGTTTGAACCTATTATGTGTTTGAAGCATGCGAAACCACATTCTGGCCGTCTCCAACCAGACTTACGAGAACATCTTTGGCAGCTTTGGGCTATATCAGCAGAAGCGGGGTTGGTGGTGATAGTGGGGTATGGGAGTGGGAGGGGGGTGTAGGGGACGGCTAATTTCCGCATCCGCGGTACCCCACTGCGGGAATTACGCGGGGGAGGGTGCAGCCTGTGTTGCTTGTTTACACAGAATCCTGGCGAGTTTCGGGCGGATTGGCAGGGCCGTTTGCTGCTGTCTGGTCAATTGGTCGTGCCCCCAAGCATCGCTGTCGTGTTTATTGGTTCTTGGTTAAAGGCACGGCCGTGTTATTGGATCGTAGCGCAGCCTACATAGCGACGGGCTCCACTGATCTAAAAATACACGGACAGCGGCTCATCTGTCGAGAGCGTGGATCAGAGTGAGTCAGGCAGTCCGCCATGTTGAAGAGTTCAACTGCTCTCTCGCGGACAGCTTAGAAAGAAGGAAAGAGCGGGGTTTACTGAGCTTTTTTTGTTTTTGTTTTTTGTGGTCATGTCGTGCGGTTTTTAGTTTCCCAGCAAAGAGGCAAAAGAGATTCGGCTATCACAAGGTGTTTTGCTGTCATTATTCAATGGTTTTAATGCCGGCACGGTATGATGCTAATCATGAATGTCTTTTAGACCCAGAGCGAAACTCTCCTGAACTCCTTTTGTGTGTGTGTGTGTGTGTGTGTGTGTGTGTGTGTGTGTGTTGTGTGTGTGTGTGTGTGTGTGTGTGTGTGTGTGTGTGTGTGTGTGTCTGCGTGCCTTGTGTGTGCGTTTTAAAAATATTTTTTTATAATAATTTTTATGTTTAATTAATTGTGAGGGTTCTCCCTTCTCCTCAAAAGTTGTGATTTATACACACTGTCATGTGACTTTGCCCCTCACAATTTAAACGAATGATAATGAAACGTTAAAATGCCTCTAATCGCTGCCCATCTTAATGCACAGTCATTGTGGTGGTGAAAAGTGTGACGTTAGGCATAGTTCCCCCACCCCACCCCCACCCACCTACACACCCCTCACACACCTCCTGGGATCTTGGTCCTCGCCAGTAGTGCCTCTCCGGAGACAACTCGAAGTTAACCCCTTCACTGCCGCAGCCAGTAAAATTTCCGGGCTGAAAACAGTATATTTGATGGTCCAATGACAAATCTACTATCAATACTGTGCACTTTGATAGAAGCCCTTTCACGTGCTCATGCGAAAGGTGAAGGGGGGGGGGGGCCTTAATGATTTCAAGTTTGGCACACAGTTTCGTCTTTTTTCCGAATGACACACTGGCAAGCATGGCAATTTAAGGGTTAAGCAAATCGAACGAACGAACGAATGAAATCAGAGAAGCTATAGCTTTACTCTCTGATCCAGTCGTCTGAACATCACAGCAAGAGTAAATAAGTAAGTAATTTGGTGTTTTACGCCCAGTCAACCATTACGGTTATCTCAGGGCGTTCACAGCAAGAAAGACCTATAGCCATTGCATTCAGAAACGGCCTTATATTGACATCTTGTTCGGACATAGCAGACAGAACCATAATCATACAATCAGAGCAAGTGTCTTTTATATATCATTCAGTTGACATGTTATCTTACAGACCCACAATCGCGCGCTGAGAAAAATTCTTTTATACGTATTTTTCGTATACCTGTAATGATCTTGTCTGTGTAATTATTACGACTGACACGACATCGTAACATGAATCGGAAAAAGTAAATCAACAAAAAGAACAGAAAATATGGTACGCAGCTCGGAAAGTTTCAAGTATGAAGCAGGGGGACGGGAGCGGTTGATTGTTAAAAAATGTCAGTCTCATGGGCGTCGAACAACAAAGTCTATTGGATGTCCAATTTCTAGCGTACTGTGTCACAAGCGGGGGAGGAGGGGGGAAGGGGGGGGGAGAGAGAAGAATATAATTAGCACTGCAATGATCCTAATTATACCACAGATGACGTCAACGCCATTAACAGCCCAGTAACGATGATGGCGGTGATGGTTATGCATGAGCAAGCTTTTAACACGAAACACTTAGGATAGTATTCCAAGGTCGTAACCCCGCGCGTCAGGAGTGAAAAAACAGGCTTCACTGGCGCGAGCGCGTGTCATGTTGCTCCTATTGAGATGGACATCATGTTATATTTATGAGTAAGTTCGTTTGAAGATGAAGAAGAGCAACAAGAAGACGAAAAATTGCGACAGTGCGCAAAATAATCTCTCTCTCTCTCTCTCTCTCTCTCTCTCTCTCTCTCTCTCTCTCTCTCTCTCTCTCTCTCTCTCCTCTCCTCCTCCTCCTCCTCCTCTCTCCTCCTCCTCCTCCTCCTCCTCCTTGCTTCTTATTTCAGTTTCTTCTCGATTTGCTTTCCACAAACGGGCAGTAGCATATTGTACACACAACATTTTACTTAACACACCTTGATTAACTGAAGAAGCAGAAGAACCCAGCCAATCAACAACAAAAATCCAGACAACGCTGACTCCGCTCTTCCTGACTAGAGCTGACCCAGCGTGCTTCATCGCTAAAAAGGTCACCATTTCTTCTCCAATGTAGGCTTCCGGAAATGTAGTCAGACAAACCACTTAACCAAAGGCAACAAGCAAACATGGTGGGTGCGTTATTGAAAAGAAAACGAAGAAGAGAAGAAGAAGGAGTGAAAGAAAGTTAAAGGGTGAAAAAAGGTCGTGAGAACTGAGGCGGAATCCGAAGTTTGCTCCATAACATACCTGGGTGTTTGACAGTTGAAGCTAAATGCGCACCCGAAGCGGAGGAAGAAATAGCAAGTGCTTGCTTGCTCACGTGTCCTTGAGTTTATTTACCACTGTTGTAAAACAAAGGTTCGGCGGCGGCGAGCTCGATTCGAAACGGATCCTCGGAAAAATCCAAAACTTTTCATCCCCTGCTTTCAAAACAAGTTTGCCGGACGAGCACGGTAAATTGTTTACGTCGAACCAAAGTCGTGTGTTTACCGCCATCTTGAAAGCCATTAAGCAAGCTGTCACGTCACTTCCTGTTAAAGACTATAGAACGTTCCAACCTTTCGTGGGGCTCATTTGGTGAGCTTTAATCATCGGTCTGCTACTTGCGTGTGGTCGAGGAAATAGTAACATCAAAGATAATTATTCACGATGTTCTCCTTTTCGGCTGCTGTGTATATTTATGAGTTCATGCTTGATCGTGTTCCGGCCCAGTCTGTTTTCCCAGCAAGTATGTCGCGGCGTGTGTCACTTTTGTTTTATCAACTGACTCGCACAGTTCTGGATCCGGCACTTGCTCTCGTCGGAGCCAAATTATAGTCTCTGTCAAACGCACGCGCGCGCGCATGCTCACACGCATGCACGCACACACACCCGAGCACACACGCACGCACGCACGCACACACACACACGCGCACACGCACACACATATACACACGCACGCACGCACGCACACACATACACGATACTCACACACACACACACATACACCACACACACACACACCACACGCACACACACACACACACACACAACACACACACACACACACACACACACACACACACACACACGCACACACACGCAGCACACACAACACACACACACACACACACACACACACACACACACACACACACACACACACACACACACACACACACACACACACTGTGACACGTGCGCGCGCAAGCCGCACAACCTAATACACAGCACACGCTTATGCTACGCGTACAAAGCCACTCACATCCACACCAACAAAGGCAGAGAACAAGAAGGCTACTTTCTAGTCAATCTGTTTGTTTCCTGTACCTTCATGAGTTTAGAAGTTAAGTGTGTAGTGACGAAAACAGCTTATTTCTTAAATCAAAGACGGTACCCTACGGAAGGTCTTTGCTAAAATCACTGAAGCTTGTTACTATCCACCATCTTGTCTCCAGTCTCCACTAGCTTCGGACTGTATTGTTTGTTACACGCTCTTTTACAACATGATAAACAAATGGACGCATAGACCCTCTCTGCAAGTAGCGACTACATTACCACGGTTGATTACAACATGAACGCGAGGAAGGATAGACCGGAAGTCGATGATTGAAGTATGTCGTGGACCAACAGATCAGTTGCTCCGATGAGACTAGGACTACAAATAAACCGCCATTTCACAAAGCTTGATGGCGGAAAAGATCAGAGAAAGTCTCTCTCTCTCTCTCTCTCTCTCTCTCTCTCTCTCTCTCTCTCTCTCTCTCTCTCTCTCTCTCTCTCTCTCTCTCTCTCTCTCTCTCTCTCTCTCGTTGACCTAAAGATGCTTGAGTTTATCACCACAATTGACATGGGCCCATGGTCTTTTTCAATAAACCATTCAAACTCTCTCTCTCTCTCTCTCTCTCTCTCTCTCTCTCTCTCTCTCTCTCTCTCTCTCTCTCTCTCTCTCTCTCTCTCTCTCTCTCTCTCTCTCTGCCTTACGTTGAGCTAAAGATGCTTGACTGAGTTTATAACCACAATAGACATGGGCCCATGGCCTTTTTCAATAAACCATTCAGACTCTCTCTCTCTCTCTCTCTCTCTCTCTCTCTCTCTCTCTCTCCTCTCTCTCTCTCTCTCTCTCTCTCTCTCTCTCTCTCTCTCCGCTTTGCTCTGTTTGCTGCTATGGGGCAATAATGAGTTACAGAAGCTGGCAAGTGACATCCCCCATCAGGCTGGCAGGTCTGTGAGCTGATGCTGATGGGGAGGAAGGCAACGCGGGTGTTCGTGTGTGTTCCTTGTTCCTGAAATGACACTCACAGAAACTTACTACCGAAATGCTTTCAGACAAAGCGTCACACTGACAACACACACAAAAAAAGGCGAAAATGGAGTATTTCAAAAACGAAAGGGGCTGACATATCTCACACACACAGAAACAGGTCACACACACAGACAAAGTAACACACACACACACACACACACACACACACACACACACACACACACACACACACACACACACACACACACACACACACACACACACACACACACACACACTACTGCAGTCAACCGAAATAACTTGAACAACAAGCTGGATGGAACAGAGAGTTAGTTTACTAGCGGTAGTAGGTTTTAAACTGATGAGCCGTCGGAGTAGTTTTAAATGCAGTGATTAACTGAATGTTTATCAGCTTTAGCCATCGTAGTTCTTTTTCCCTAAAGCAGCCGACGTCCCTAGGTGGGTGCATCCCATAAGAGCGCGTTTCACACCCTTTTTTTAAAGCGGAAGTCTGAAAACTGAATCTAGAAACAGCGCAGTTTTGTGTTCGATAAGCGCGCATCTTTGGAATTTAAGAAAATTCTAGAATGTCAGAAAGAGCGCGTTGTGAAATGTGACGTGAAATATAATATAAGTCAATTGACTCTCTGAGACACGGTCAAAGTTTGACTTTAAATTTATTCAAAACAACAACAAGACTGAATGTAAACAAACAGACGGGTGTTTGAAACTCGCATGAATATCTGGTAAATTTCTGGTGACAACGCGGATCTCACAAACATATACAAACGAGTCTTTAAAAACATGAACTCATGTCGATGACAACGATCTCACCAATGCGCTCTTATTAGCACAAAAATCAACAACATTCGCGTGCGCTCTTTTTGGCATGAACACGCGCTCTTATTAGCATGCGAAACGGGCTGTTATAGACGCGCGCTTATTAGCGATGCGCTCTTCAAGTTTCGATGTGTCCGCCTTAGGCACTGAAACCGAACCAGACGATTATCACGATAGCACTGCGGCGGAAAGAGATCGGTTGCTGGTCAACTTTGTCCCTGGACTGTTCAGCGAACCAGTGTGGAAGATTGCAGAATCTCTGACACGCATATCCGAAATAACGTAAGTTAAAAACAACAACAATGTTTTTAAAAAGACTGTCGGAGTGTGTAATTTGTTGTTGCTGCTGCTGTGTGTGTGTGTGTGTGTGTGTGTGTGTGTGTGTGTGTGTGTGTGTGTGTGGGTGGGTGGGTGGGTGGGGGGTGCGTGCGTGCGTGCGTGCGTGCGTGCGTGTGTGTGTGTGCGTGTGTGTGTGCAACTTTCGCAATAATTATAACGAGTGTCGAATGTCGAGTTTCAAACAAGCTTCTTACTCTGTCGAATTTCAAACAAGCTTCTTACTCTGTCGAGTTTCAAACAAGCTTCTTACTCTGTCGAGTTTCAAACAAGAACTTGCCCTCTTGTGCAACTTTAACAACGATGTTACGTAGGTTACGAGCGTTGAATAGATGGTGCAATTCGATTTCTTGAGAGAGAAAAAAAATCTGAAACAAAAATTACTCTAGCGTTCTAGAATTGACAAGATCCAAACACACAAAAGGTTCAAGAGAACGCCTATTTTTTAGGACAAACATGCATGTTCTGTTTTGTGCTAATAAATAGCGTTCTTTTAAACCGATTTGTTTTAATGCAGGAAGTTTTGGGTTGCGATGAAACACATCTGAAATTATTAAGTAGGATCATATATGTTCCTCACCAAAAGAAAACCTGAAGAAAACCACCTATCAGATCATAACATCGACGGCGAAAGATGTTGTCTATCAGTGTATGAAGGAACCTCTGGTATTGGACTGAAACAAAAATTCGCAGATTAAATCTATATTGAGCCCACGATATTTGTTTGCGGCGGTTTATATGCATATAGCGTGTCAAACAAAGCTAAAACTCTGTCAATCTCCTCTTCATCCAAACAGGATATGTGTGTTTATTTGCAACACAAGCAGACCACGCGCGGCAAAAGCACGTTCAATTTCGGGGTCTGGTAATAACGCATGCCCAGACGACATTCCGGCATGTTCATCAAAACTGCAGTCTGCGTTCCGTACCTGGGGTATGGTACGGTGTGTAGTAGCATGGACACACACGCACAGAGAGCTCAGTGCATGGACACTAACCAGTCAAAGTGTGCAGCTCGGTTCAGTTCAAGACTATAATTATCTCAGCGTTCGGGAAAGTCCATACGAACTCCACCCCGACCCCCGTAAGTTTCCCCCCCTTTGAAACAGTTACAAGTTTGCTTTGACAATGACTCTGTCCCGTCCCTATTATATGATTGCTAATTATATGAGTGTGTGTGTGGGGGGGGGTGGGGGGGTGTGGGGGGGGGGTGCGCGCGCGCGCACGCGCGCTGAAAGCGTTTTTCGTGAGTTCTCCAGTGAATACCTGTGCTATGCACCACTTCAAACAATTAAATATAACAAAAATAATTCCCTGTATCCAAGCCTGCTATCTCAACCAAAAAGGGTACATTTAATCTGAATCAGCTTCTAAAAAAAAGTATGGATGAAAAATTCCACTATGTGATATTTTTACAAAGTATTTTTCATGATGAGAATGTGTAATCAACACTTCAGGAAGATTACGTAAATGTTTGACATCAGATTACCTATACTCCTACTTCTTTAACCTATACGAGTTTTCGCGCAGAATGTTCCCGAAATAGAGATTAACTATTCACTGGATTATTCAGTTTGATTTAATATCAGCATGAAAAATGCTTTACTAAACGATCGCCCCCCTCCCCCCCTCCCATCCCGCTCCACACTCCCCCTTTCCACACACACACACACACACATACACACACACACACACACACACACACACACACACACACACACACACACACACACACACCCACACACACACACACACACACACACACACCACACACACCACACCACACTACACCACACACACCCACACACAACACATACATGCACACACCACACACACACACACACACACACACATACACAACGCACATGCACACACCCATCACACACACACACACACATACACACACACACACCACACACACCACACCACACACACACACACACAACACACACACACACACATACACACACACACACACACACACACACACACACACACACACACACACACACACACCCACACACACACACACACACACACACACACACACTTCAGCTCAACGTCCGCCCCCCAACTTGCCCTCATTACTCTAGCATATCAATCCACGACAGTATAATATGCACAGGACTGGATTAAACGAATTGCCGGAGATCATCTGCTCGAGTGAGTTCTGATTTTCGTCTTTAGGCACGAAGTCATACACTAAGAAAACCCTCAATGAAAAATTGCTGAGTGCGTTTCTTAGTTAAAGTACAAATTCCGACTTGTCAATGCATTCCTCTCTCTCTCTCTCTCTCTCTCTCTCTCTCTCTCTCTCTCTCTCTCTCTCTCTCTCTCTCTCTCTCTCTCTCTCTCTCTCTCTCTCTCTCTCTGATATAGCCGTCACGGTAGAGAGTGTGTTAAAGACATTTTCCATTCATCTCTCTCTCTCTCTCTCTCTCTCTCTCTCTCTCTCTCTCTCTCTCTCTCTCTCTCTCTCTCTCTCTCTCTCTCTCTCTCTCTCTCTCTCTCTCCTTTATCCCCTCCCTTTCTTATCCTGACCTTTTCCCTTCTCCAACAAGTGAGCTGTATTTGGAACAATAATTAACGAGCAGAACAATGCGCAAATCGCAAACGGACGACAAAAACCAATAAGCTGTCAGATTTTAATCCTCCCCAAAGCCGGGTTCACCAGAAGTGTTTTAATCCACACAGTTACGCCCATCCTCAACAATGCCCCTAAGAACAGCCTCCCCTCTGAGAATGAAATTGATTCGTCGTTCGCGCAAGCCGTTCTCGCTGGAGCCCACAATCGATGCATTGACGGGACATAGAGACGGAGCAGAAAGCAAATATTTCCCATTTGTTGGCATGTTTTGAACCAAGCGCCTCACCATTCCCCTTACAATTGTGCTCCGCAACAATCTGTGATTCTTGACACCCTCTCCATTCACTGCTTGTCAAAATAGCTCTCAAAGGTGTTGCGCGGTTTGCTAACCTCTTCTGCGGGCTTTTTCACCCATTGGCGTCTTTTCGACTGACTCCGCGCGGAAGAAAAGAAAAGAATTATGAAATGATTGCAATGTTTTTACCTGGCTAGCACCGATTTACCCCCGAGCGTCGAGCGATCGGAATGCAGAGCATAATACCCGTGCACTTGTCTGCTACGGAAAGCAATCGGGGGGCCTTTTGAAAATCGACAACAATCCATTAGCATAATCACAGACTGCCTTTGTGGCACAATGTATGCAAAAAGTCAGAGTTCCTTTCTCAATGGACGGTCAGTTCAAAAGAGAACACGGACGGAGTAGAAACATTTCGGCTGCTTTTTCGATCTGTGTGTCGAACAAAATAGGTTGGAGGATGATTCTCTCTCTCTCTCTCTCTCTCTCTCTCTCTCTCTCTCTCTCTCTCTCTCTCTCTCTCTCTCTCTCTCTCTCTCTCTCTCTCTCATTTCGGCCTCTTAAATATATTAATAAGACAGCCTTTTGCACTGACCTGCACTGGGCCCCATACACTGAAGTCCTGAACTGTACTGATCCCGACAAAGCCTTGGCGATATGGTACAATGTCTATCTGTTGTCAACAGACACGCACCTTTAAAGCGCAAACGGGTAAAGCACCTAAAGTTACCACCATGGCTTAACAAAGACATCAAGGAAACAATAGCAGAGACAGAGACAGAGAGACAAACTAAAGAGAGAGAAATGTTTCCCGAAATACCAGAAACTGAGGAATAAAGCAAAATATTTTGTGAGAAAAGCCAAAAAAGAATACTTTTAAAAGTTCACTGAGCTTGATAACAATACATCATGTGTGAGGCGTGCTCTAGATGTGTTTACGAAAGGACATCGTTCCACTTCTGCCGACGCCCCGAAGTCTCTAACTGCAAATGTTTTCATTACAATCATTACCTGTCTGTGGCAAAATCATTAATAGAACCACGAACAACTGCACATGAATATTCGAATCTTCTACATGATTTCTGCGGGGGAAAAAACTAGTGGGCAAGACCCATTTGTCATCCTATATCTCAGTCTCAGCTTTGGAGCTTTGCAAATACATATCAAAGCTGGAAAAGAAAAGAAATCTTCTGTTCTGGATGATACAAGCAACCAGCTACTAAAATTTCATTACCATACATAACAGACTTGCTTACGTATATTTTTGATTTATGCATTGAGAAATGTTTTTCTCTCCATCTGAGCTTAACAAAGCCAAAGTGGTTCCGTTTTCAAAAACAAAGATTTAAGAATCTAAGATCTAATCCGGGCTGTCAAGATTTATTTTTAATCTGTCTAATTTTAGCGGACCAGTATCACTTCTGCCTATTTTGTCAAACCTTCTCGAAAAAGATGTGCACATTCATTTAAATTATTATTTGGAAAAGTGCCAACTCCTTCACCCATTTCAGTCTGGATTTAGACGTAAATACTCCCGAAACGCTGCATTGGCACGCCTCGTAAATTCTTGGCTAACAGCCATGAATAAATCTGAGGTGTCTGGCGTGGTATTACTAGAGCTAAAGAAGGCTTCTGACCTCGATGATCACGATTTTCTATTGAAGAAGCTCACCATTTATCTCAAAAACTCATGTTTTCTTCCATTTTAAAATCATATTTTAATAACAGAACGCAATGCGTCTTACTCCATGGCTCTTACTCCTCTGAAGACTCAGCAATGTTTTTTTTTACTGTAAATGGTATTAACCCCTTCACTGCCGTGATGTCA
Source organism: Alviniconcha marisindica (assembly GCA_018857735.1). Classification (NCBI taxonomy): domain Eukaryota; kingdom Metazoa; phylum Mollusca; class Gastropoda; family Provannidae; genus Alviniconcha; species Alviniconcha marisindica. The sequence continues at coordinate 265,270 of JABMCL010000746.1, forward strand.
CTTGAAAACGACCCATAAAAGTGCGAAATTTGACCTATTAAGCTCTTTTTTCTCTCTTTCTTTCTCGCACTGGCATGTGAAAGGATTTCATAAAAGCGTATAGCACTGAGAGTAGATTTGTCATAGGACCGGAAAATATACTGTTTACAGGCGCGGCAGTGAAGTGGTTAAGCGTCCTAGTTAAATCAACCTAACTATTACTCTCAATTGTTAATCCTGTTTTACGTACGTAGCTTTTGATAGGTTGTACACATCCAGTATGTATGTAATGTGATCTGTACTGCGAGTAGTTCCGTATTTTTCTTGAAAACCTTTAAACGACAGAAATGTACAGTTGTTATTCAGCATATTCTTAATATAATACAGGCCTTTGTCAATCCAGTTTTCACGAAAAAGAATTATTTTTCCAGCGTGAATATTATCACTGCAGTATAGCTCTTTTGAATTTTCTGCATGTATCTGTACACCAAACGCTTGCCTTTAATACATGAATCGCAAACTTGTTAAAATTATGTTCCTGAATAGGAAGGCTTGATCCCGGTCAGTCGTTGAGACAAAAACAGTTTAGGATAACATTAATTACTTAGACTTTTACACTGGTGCTCACCCGTGTTTCATTTTCGAATCCAGATTAGCTTGAGTTCATTAATATAACTGCTTCTTATGTTTGGTATCCTCCTCTCCCTCTTCCCCCCTCTCCCTCTTCCCCCACCCCCCGTCCCTGATAAGTCTTACGGCTTCCGCGTGAACGTAAAAGCACCATGTTTACTTACTTACCATGTATCCCAAGACATCCCTTTGCGATGGTTCCGACGGCTATTTTTCTACTTATCCTGGTCTCTCTTTGTTTCTCTTCTACTTCTTTTTTCTCTTTTTCTTTCTTCTTCTTCTTCTTTTTGTCTATTCCACGGGGACTGAAAGGTCTGGAAGACCCTAAGATCGGGGACGAAAAAACGAATGAGGAAAAAAGCTGACTCCTTTCATAAACAACCCGTTGGGTGCGTAAGTCTCTCCTGGAACTGAATCAGATTCTTGCTCTGCCAAAGCCAAACAGAGCAGAGCAGTTTTCAAAAATCTGATCCTGGTGAGCACCATTATTATGTTGGCTGTTCACACACACACACACACACACACACACACACACACACACACACACACAAATATGTACATATCGACAAGTGTTCAAGCATATATTGCGGGTTTGCCATAGAGTGGGCACGGTCTAGCCAACGAGTAGCCTCCCCTCCTTCAACCTTCCAGAGCTGAGACGGCTCACTTTGTCGTCACATCCGGTTCGCGGCCGGCCAGCAACAGGACTCCAACCACCGAGTCTTTCTAGCGCAGTGACTCCAACGGAGAGGCGAGGTGATCCGGGAGGGAGGGAGGGAGGGGGGTGGGGTCGCTGTGAAAACGTTGACGTACATGTGCACAAGGATTGCTGGCAACCACCCGCTTCCCTCAGCCAAGGCGTGAAGCCGTTATGATGAACCGGCAACCAGGCGCACTGCCTCTCCGGATCTCTCTCGACCACACAGCGAGCGCCGCGCTAAGCAGGGCCTCTCTACGCCTACTACTACACATTGCCTCGCCCTACCCCCTCCCCCTCTCCCCCACCCGCCCCCACCCACCTCTTCTCTCTCTCTCTCTCTCTCTCTCTCTCTCTCTCTCTCTCTCTTTTTTTTTTTTTTTACAGGAGACGGCACTCGACTTCCAACCTTGTTTACCAAAAGAGCCATGCGGTGAGAAATCAGGTCTGTCCACCGTCAGCAAACCGCTCGACCTGCTTTCTCCTAAACGAAATCACTTCGCACGTGGAGTTTCAGTCAGTCTGGTGAGCCGCACGGTTTTCCTTCTCATTGGCCAGCACACCTCTTGCGCGAAAGGGTCAGTGTTTCCTGTCATGCTTGATCACTTTCACTTCCTGTGGGTTAATTCAAACAGCTCTTGTGTGCGGTCGGACAGGGGCGCACTGGCATTGGGAAAAAAAGCGCGAATGAGTGGCGTTTCTGGGGGAAACTGAACTATTCCGGAGAGAGCTTCGCCGAATGTACGCTGTCGCGAGTTATCAGGGTGGAGATATCAGTCCTGCTCTCGTTCACCTCTTGTGTACGGCTGTACACGGGGTGTCGTTAATTAGCGTTTACCATAATGGGCTTGGAGGGGGGTGCGGTGCGGTGGGGTGGGGTAGCGGAGAGTGTGTGTGTGGCCTCTTTCCGGCAATAAGGAGACCGTAAACTTTGCACTCTTAGTGCAGCATCTCGTTTGTTTTGAGAGGAGAAGACGGTACCCTGAGCTAGACCAGAGATTCTACAGCATTGTAGTGTAGCGTCTCTGGCTAGACAGATTCTTTCTAGCTCAGTGGACGGCCAGCAAGGATGTAGAAATGTGGGTGAGGCCGGGAAGGGGGCAGAGCTGGGGAGGGGAGGAGAGGAGCAGGAGGAGGTCAGGCGGTACTTCACTCCGGCCAGGGCCCAAGGGGCAGACAGGACCCGGCCGTTTTGTGTGACGTCAGGAGGGTGTGCGGGTGTGATCGATTCACTGACGGCGGGATTGATTGCTTGACTGCGAGGCCGCTATCTTCGGCCGCCTCACTGCCGCGCTGTGTTCGCGGATTGTGTTTCCTTCTTCAATCAGATTCACTTCTCATGTGTGTGTGTGTGTGTGTGTGTGTGTGTGTGTGTGTGCGTGCGTGCGTGACTCTGTGTGTGTGTGTGTGTGTGTGTGTGTGTGTGTGTGTGTGTGTGTGTGTGTGTGGTGGTGGTGTGTGTGTTGTGTTATGCGGCGTGCGTGTTGTGTGACTCTGTGTGTTGTGTGTGTGTGTGTGTGTGTGTGTGTGTGTGTGTGTGTGTGTGTGTGTGCGTGCGTGTGTGAGAGAGAGAGAGAGAGTGTGTGTGTGTGTGTATGCATATGTGAGTGCGCGCGTACGCGTGTCAGTGTGTGCACGCGTATGCATGTATGCGTATGCGTGTGGGTCTGTGTGTGTGTGGGGGGGTGGGGGGGTGCATCTGTGTGTCTGTGTCACTGAGTGTGTGTAATGTTGCAGTGTATGTGACGGTATGCGTGTGGCGTCATGTGTGTGGCGTGCCTGTGTCAGTGTGTGAGACAAGGAGTGTAGGCCTATGTGTCGGTCAGTCTGTCTGACCAACAACAACAACAACAAAGCGGGAGATTTGAAAGGCAGAGTTTGCGCTGAAGCCGCACATTAAGCAGCAAGTAGCCTAGCGCTGAGACAGCTTTGGCACTCACACCCATCAGTCACCATCACCGTGCTAAGGCACAGGTCGACCTGACACCGATTTGGATGCTCAGTAATCACCGAAGGAGCAGACGGTGTGGCACACGATGAAATAATCTGCCTGCATCTCGCCAGCCACCACAGACCCAGGTGTACAAACACCACACAGGCCGCAAACACTGACGACCAAAAATACAAGAAAACGATGCCAGTTGAGTCAACAAACTGCACCTCCCCCCCCCCCCCCCCCCCCCCCCCCACCGCCCATCCCCATCCCCATCCTCATCCCAACCCCCACTCATCACCCACTCACCTCACCACCCTCCCGCCCCACTCCGCTGGAGAAGGACAGACAGACAGACAGACAAGCAGACACATTATCGGTATTGTACAAACACCAGCAAGCCTCGTCAGTCTTCAGTGGGTAAACATGGTTCATCAGTGCTGCCAACCGTGGAAATTAATTGGTACCTGCATGTAAGCTAGGTGGAAAGGCAAACAAGCGGCCGTGTCATTGCCGGAGTCAGTCGATGATGGTGGCGTCTTGCCATCTTGCCCGGCACAGCACGGAGTGTCCAAGGCACAGGGTAACGATCGTCTCGATTTCTTCGTGGTCCGTCTGTTCCGGCCCGCCGTGACAAGTCGTCCAGGATGTTGTGGGGATGTTGATGGTGATGGGGAAGGGAGAGAGAGAGAGAGGGTGTGTGTGTGTGTAAAAGAGAAAGATAGCGGAGAGAGAGAGTATGTGTATGTGTGTGTGTGTGCGTGCGTGCGTGCGTGCGTGCGTACGTACGTGTGTGTGTGTGTGTGTGTGTGTGAGAGAGAGAGAGAGAGAGAGAGGATGGTGTGTGTATGTGTGTGTGTGTGTGTGTGTGTGTGTGTGTGTGTGTTGTGTGTGTGTGTTGTGTGTGTGTGCAAGAGAGAGAAGAGTGTGAGTATGCGCGCGCGCGCAAATGTCTAGTCCTGCACGTGCGCATGTGTGTCTGCGTGTGTGTCCGCACGCGAAAAAGAGTGTGAGTGCTAAAATGTCAGGAACAGCTTTTTCAGTTCCTGCAGTAATATTTCCACGAAATGTGATATCCATCGGTTTGGGGAAGAAAATAAAACCGTGCTGGAAAACTATGTTTCTTCTGAACCTTTGGGATCCCATTGTTAACGTCTTAGCTGTTTCACTTTTGATACATTTTTGCATTCCAGAGCTAGCTCTCTCTCTCTCTCTCTCTCTCTCTCTCTCTCTCTCTCTCTCTCTCTCTCTCTCTCTCTCTCTCTCCGCACACACACACACACACACACACACACACACACACACACACACACACACACACACACACACACACACACACACACACACACACACACACACACACATGGCATGTTCAGACACTAGATAAACAAACACACTCACACGCACATACAGAAGATGACTCGGTACGTTAAACTGATCTGCACTGGACTGATTCAAGTCAATATACTTTAATCATCCTCACAGGGCAATTCAGCTAACTGCTAAGGCTCATGAGTGGGTTTAAAAAAAAGAAAGATTTAGGAACATCGGAACGCATTTAAACTGATAATAATTAAACAAAAAAATACTTGATTTTTAACAAATCTGGCACAGATCGGAAAACTCCTTTTATCAGTTGCTCGTAAGAAGAAGAAAATCCTGCGGCCGGCAAATTCTAGCTTCAGCCGCATTCATAGATGTACCTGTCATTCAACCATCTCTTCCATAACAAAGTCTTCTCCACTACCAACCACCACTGAACCACCCTTAGCGGCTTTCCCTCTAAAATCCCAAAATCTGTACCATTTGAGTTTTACGTCACATAATATTCATTACATCACACCTATTACACGTCATTGTCATGCCAACATTCTTTCAAACTCTGAACAGAAGGGGGAACAGCTCAACGATTTTTTTTCTATTTTTTTTCGCTTCTCATGTCATTTTTCATCGTTTTGAATCGTTTAACTGTTGTTTAAGTGTCGTTTCGTTGGTTGACAAAAGGGATTACCCCGAAAATTTGCAGAGTGTGTCCGTGTCACAATAAATAAGCGTTCTTTTGAACCTTTTATGTGTATGGATCTCCAAAATCCCCGCAACATCTCTCTCTCTCTCTCTCTCTCTCTCTCTCTCTCTCTCTCTCTCTCTCTCTCTCTCTCCTCCTCCCTCCGTCCCTCCCTCCCTCCCCCCTCTCTCTCTCTCTCTCTCTCTCTCTCCCTCCTTGGGGTAGAGGATGCATACGCTACGCTGCCCTTACAACCGTTGGTTAGACGGCAGCGGCAACCAAACAGCCCACCAACCTACACGCTGGCCGTGTTACATCACCGGTGCTCCGGCCACTCCCCCGTAGTCCGTCTCACCTTCGTGGTTGCTGCTACACCCGGACACAGCGGGCCGCCGGTCTGAATTCCAGACCACACGTACCGTTTCCAGTCTTCTTCACCCGCCAGCCAATGTATCCGGCCTCCGCAGCACAACAGTGCCAGCAGGGCCAGCAGGGCCCAGAGGTAACCACGGTGCTTACGGCCACCGAAACCGGCGTAAGGCTTATTAGGGACGGGAGCCAGTGGGGCCCCACCGCCGAGCACCGTCTGACCGTCCGCGAGAGGTGCTCGGCTACGAAAGGTCATTTGGCTGATTTTTGCATTCAGACTGGCAGTGATGTCGCCCTGTTTTGTTTTTGCTGTTGCTCGTTTGATTTGTTGTTGTTGTTGTTGTTTCAGTGTTTTTTGTTTGTGTGTGTGTGTGTGTGTGTATGTGTGCGTGCGTGCGTGCGTGCGTGCTTGCGTGCGTGTGTGTGTTGGATGGTTTTTGTTTAAATGTTTGTTGTTTGCAGTTATTGGTTGTGTGTGTGTGTGGGGGGGGGTTGGGGGCTTGTGTCATAGCTTTTTCTTTTACTTTGTTTGTTTTGTTCCTTCAATAATTGCTGAGAATTGTTGAGCGTAAGGTCACTAGACAGTGACTGTAAACCTCAGCTTTGGTTATCCTTGACAGTAAAGGTTATGCTAGTATTGCTTAAATAAACGGTGGGGAAAAAAAAGAAAGAAAAAAATTAAAAAAACATATGTAACTGCATTTACATTCGATGTGCAAATTAGAGCCACATGCGGACAGTTTACGCGCTCTCAGAAGGGAACTGTTGTGTATTACATTCGTCATTGCCTTCATGTCAGTGTAGATAGCTTTCCCTTGCTGCCACTAGCCAACACACTATTTTAACATATCTGTAATTGGAGCGAAGCGTCGATCCGTGCCACAATGGACTAACCTAATCAGAGTGGTCAAATTGTCAGACTTTTTCTGCCTGACAAGTAATTGGGGGGAATCTCTCTCTCTCTCTCTCTCTCTCTCTCTCTCTCTCTCTCTCTCTCTTGATTTCGTATGTTGCGAAGACTTGGACAGTAATAGTTTTTTTGTTTTGTTCTTAAGATGTATTTTAGTTTGCCGCAATTATTTGTATTCTTGTTTGACGTATTGAGTATTGCTGTAAAAAAGCTGACTTGTGCTGAAATCTTTATCCTTGTGTAATAAAGTATTATCTACCTCTCTCTCTCTCTCTCTCTCTCTCTCTCTCTCTCTCTCTCTCTCTCTCTCTTGTTTATGAGGGTGGATATGATGAGAGTATTATAAACATACGCTTTGTAACAAATGGTTATGAAAAGCGGACTCTCTTGGAAAGAAGGGAATGGGACTGAATCCTGCTAGAACAAAAAGCTTGCACTGAGAAAGATGGCACAGTGAGGGGAGCAGTAAACGAAGGCTCAATGAAAATGGCCGCTTGACTAATACCACTTCCGGTGCAGCAGCATGCGCAGGAAGAGTGCTAGGCATGGAGCATGCGCAGTTCTGACAAGACGTTTGCCCAGCTGGATGGCCGGTTCTTGAAGTTGGGGAAGCTGAAGATTCACACAGTGACTGTCAAATTGTCCATTTTCCGCGTAACTTGAATGGCATGGAAGAATGAAACTAGCTCCCTTTATGTCCTAAAGTCTTTGGCGAACTCGGAAACATACAACTGAAATTAGCATACAAACACGAAACAATAAGGTTTCCACTACACGAAGCTGGTGAAATCAGTTCAACTTTCTAGAGATTTATCTCCCAGTTCCACGTAATTTTTCGTCAGTGACTGAATCATTGTGTGTGTGTGTGAGAGTGTATGTGTGTGTGTGTGTGTGTGTGTGGTGTGTGTGTGTGTGTGTGAAGAGAGAGAGAGAGAAAGTGATGTGTGTGTGTGTGTGTGTGTGTGTGTGTGTGTGTGTGTGTGTGTGTGTGTGTGTGTGTGTGTGAGTGTGTGTGTTTGTGTGTGTATGTGTGTGTGTGCGTGTGTGTGAAAGAGAGAGAGAGAGCGTGTGTGTGTGTGTGTGTGTGTGTGTGTGTGTGGGTGGGTGGGTGGGTGGGTGGGTGCGTGCGTGCGTGCGTGTTTGCGTGCGTGCGTGCGTGCGTGCGTGTGTTCAGTCACTTAGCATCAAACCGTGGCAAATTCCGGACTACGCCAAGCTTCATGTCATCCACTGAGACTGCCCGTTGTTTGGTTTAAAGCATTTTCTCTCGCCTACTCGTTGTTCCACCGTGGATTTCTGACAACGGGCAGGTGTTGCCGCACTGGAGGGATGGTGAACACGAACTACCTGCTGCTCAAGCTGGAGGTATGATGAACACGAGCTACCTGTTCAGCGAACCCCTTGTTCCCACGCGCTAAATATGTTCCAGATATATACACAACAGCAACGAGTTTTCCCCCACACCCTCTCGCCTTACGCGCAACGCTTTTCAACGCGACCACGTGGTACGCGTCACGTGACAGCCGGAGCCACCTGGTGGCGAGGCGATGCCCACAATGGAAGCCACCCACACACGTGTTTCCTTATTTTGACACCTTCAGTTTACCTGCAGGGTCGGTGGGTAGCGGAACTTCAAACTGTGGACATCAGCGCTAGGTCTGGTTTGGCGAGACACGATCCATTTGCTGTATCGCCCGCGACCCGTTGTTAGCGTTTCACGTGCTTCGTGTTTACTGTAACGATAATAGAGTCGATCTTTGAACTCTCTACCTACCCCCTGAACAGCGGGTCCAGGATAATTAATCGCCTGAACAGCCCTTGCTGCGAGGCGGTACGTTAACATACAGCAGTGAAAAACGTCTGGCAAAAACTGCTCTACAAAAAGCGATATAGTTCACTGTCCCTGAACGGCAGTGGGTCTTAGATAGTTAATCAACTGCTTAAACAGCCTTTTTCTGCGGAGCGGTACGATAACATACAGTAGTGGAAACAGCTTTGGCGGAAACCTCTATGCAAAAGTTATGCCGCATTTCAGTGTGATTCCGTCAGATTTGATGTACATATACCTAGTCTGCTTTTTCAGAACAGAGTTAGTTAGTTGGTTAGTTGGTTGGTTAGTTAGTTAGTTAGTTAGTTAGTTAGTTAGTTAGTTAGTTAGTTAGTTAGTTAGTAGTAGTCAGTCAGTCAGTCAGTTAGTCAGTCAGTCAGTCAGTTGGTTAGTTAGTCAGTCAGTTAGTTCGTTAGTTAGTTGTTACTTTGAGCCCATGTCAACCACATAGGGTTATATCAAGGCTAAAAATATACTTTCATTCTTCCATGCCACCCAAGTTACCAGGTATATCGAATACGCAAAATACTTCCCGGGAGATTAACTCCAGAATCAAATCTCGCGTGCTCCTGTTTAACTCCCCGGCCAAGCTAGAGTTATTCCCCTCACGTAAATTTAGCTCTGGCCGCAGAATTTTACTCGGAGTTAGTTTCGCGTACATCAATGTCTTGGTTGCTTGTGTGTGTGTGTGTGTGTGTGTGTGTGTGTGTGTGTGTGTGTGTGTGTGTGTGTGTGTGTGTGTGTGTGTGTGTGTGTGTGGTTTTGTTGTTGTTGCTGTTGCTGTTTTCTTTTGTTCGTTTGTTTGTTTGTTGCTTTTTCCCCGCTCGTGTACTCATATTTAAAGATTTAACACATAACAATAGTTACACACACACACACACACACACACACACACACACACACACACACACACACACACACACACACACACACACACACACAGATTCTGTGCTATTTGAGTTTTACGTCATATAATACTCATTACATCACACCTATTACACGTCACTGTCATGCCAACATTCTTCCAAGCACTGGACAGGAAAACAACCGAGCTCAACCCCCAAAAAAGATAAGTGGATTAGCTTAGCTTTTTCCTCGTTTTTGACCGTTTAACTGTTGTGTAAGTGTCGTTTTGTAGCTTGACAAAGGCGATTACCCCGAAAATTTGCAGGTTGCGTTTTGTCCCAGTAGATAGCATTCTTTTGAACCTTTTATGTGCTTGAATCTATAAACAGAGGCGCATACAAATGATTTTTAATTATGCGCCATTTTCTCACCTATCTGTATCCCTTTTCCACGTCAAGCCGTAAACACAACCACCTCTGCCCGTAGAGAATTACGTCACGTGAAAAAAGAAAGAAAAAAAGAGAGAGAGAAAAAAAGCTGAATTTCAGCAAATACGCTGCAAGCCGGCAACTCAAACAGTGCTTATCTATGGACAGTCAGCAACGGTTGTCTCGTTAATTCGCTTGGGGGAGTTCCACCATACCAGTTAGCAGCGTGACTGAATGGAGCCAGCCTCGTGTTAAACTCTCTATTAACCGCCGGCGGTGTAAACAATAAGAACGTGATTCTTCTTTACGTGCTGTTAAACTGACACTGTCAAGACTACACCTGAACTGCCGCTGAAGAATGATAGCAGTAGGGGGCTGTGGGGTGAGGGTGGGGTGGGGGGGGGGAGTGGGGGTGGGGGGGGGAGGGTAAGGGGGGGGGGTTAACCAACCTTACACTGCTGGTGTAGGATCCAAACACAAAAAGGTTCAAACGAACGCTTATTTATTTTAGCACGGACACACCGTATGCACATTTTCGGGGAAATCCCTTTATAAAGCCACAAAACGACACTTAAACAACAGATAAACGGTCAAAAACGATGAAAAATTAAAGAAAAAGACTTATCTTGTTTTGGTTGAGTTTTTACAGCTTGTTCGGTGCTTGGAAGATTCTTGAAACGTTGGAGCCTTTTTTGTGTTTGGATCTTGTTTTAGAACGCTAGCAGTCATTCTGTTTCAGATTTTTTTTTTTTTTTTGCTGGTGTAGGGGAAAGCTTAAAATGGGCTTTCAAACTACAACTATAAAAACCCACAACATTATGTGAAACATTCTTCTTCTTCTTTCCCCCTTCTCTCTCTCTCTCTCTCTCTCTCTCTCTCTCTCTCTCTCTCTCTCTCTCTCTCTCTCTCTGATATAACCGTACCGGTTGACTGGGCGTAAAACACCAACTTACTTCTCTCTCTCTCTCTCTCTCTCTCTCTCTCTCTTCTCTTCTTACTTTCTCTCTCTGATATAACCGTACCGGTTTACTGGGCGTAAACACCACTTACTTACTCTCTCTCTCTCTCTCTCTCTCCTCTCTCTCTCTCTCTCTCTCTCTCTCTCTCCTCTCTCACCTGCTTGCGTGTGTGGTAGTTGCCCTCTCGGTGTAACTTCGTCGGGTGACGGTGTAAACTACTTACCTGGCGACACAACTGCCTCGTCGGGTCGCTGGCTCCTGTTTCTCTCACCCCAGGCCATGCGCCAGGTCCCGGGGGTATCTGGTTCCTGCCTGCTTTGCCACAGACACTTGGCCAATTCATCGCTATTTTTTCAACACAGCAAATGACTTAGTCTCGCGGCAGTGGGGCTGCGGGATGTCTGAGTGTGGCCTCAGTGCAGCGTCAACAGGTTTCAGTTTCAGCCAAACGCATCTTAATGGGCTTTCAAGCTACAACTATAAAACCCCACAATCTTATGCGATACCTTCTTGTTCTTTTTTGTTGTTGTTTTGTTTTTGTTTTGTTTTGTTTTCCTCTGTCTCTGTCTCTGTCTCTGTCTCTCTCTCTCTCTCCCTCTCTCTCTCTCTCTCTTCTCGTCTCTCTCTCTGTCGTCTGTCTGTCTGTCTGGTCTCTCTCTCTCTCTCGTCTCCTCTCTCTTCTCTCCTCTCCCCCCTCTCTCCCCCTCTCTCTCTCTCTCCTCTCTCTCTCTCGTCTGTCGCTGTCGTCTGTCTGTCTGTCTGTCTGTCTTCTTCTCTCTCTCTCTCTCTCTCTCTCTCTCTCTCTCTCTCTCTCCTTCTCTGCTCTGATCTCTATCACCACACACACCACACACACACACACACACACACACACACACACACACACACACACACACACACACACACACACACACACACACACACACACACACACACACACAACACACACACACACACACACACACACACACACACACACACACACACACATCATTCCTGCTTGCTTAAATTTGCGTTTTGGGGGATTTATGAGAGGAGGTGGGGAAGATGATAGTGGTTGTTCGGTTTTTTGTTTGTTTGTTTGTTTGTTTGTTTGTTGTTTTTTGGAGGGTGCTGTTGATATTGGGTATGTTTTTGTGTGTGCGTGGGGGGGGGGGGCGGGTATTTAATTTAAAAAAAAGTTATTATCTTATTTTAGTCTTCTTCATTCTCGCTGTTATTAATGTTACTGGGGGGGAGGTTCTTGTTTCCTTTTTTTCCTTTTTATACTCTATATCATGTAATATTTGTGTGTTTATATGTTGAACCAGTTTTGAGATCAAAGGACTATGTCCGGTCTTGAATAAAAACTGGTTCTGCCTTATGCCTATACTGACCTGTGTCGCCGACCGTGCCTGAAATGTAGGGTACATATGCCGCTGGGGGGCATCGTTTTTTGAGGATGTACCGCTGACGGAGTTCATGTACCTTGTGTTTACACGCATGCCAGGTGAGAGTTACCGCAGGCGACTCAGGTCTTTGTTGTTGTGTTTGTGTGACGTATTTCGAGTGCTAATTAACTCCCTTGTGTGCCGCAGATTCTACACGAGCGCTCCGGCTGGGCCTCGTTCTGTTTCAGATTTTTATATCATGTGTACAGTTTTAAATGTTATTTCAGTCTTCATCATTCTCATCGTTATCGATATTACCTGGTACCGTGATATGCCATTGTGGGCCAAAAATCGGATTCGGCTCCGGGGGGGACTGATGCACCCAATAGGCTCTTTACGAAGGGACTGCGACTTTCCGTCTCTCCGGGGTTTTTTTTTCTTTTTCTTTTTTCTTCTATCTTTTTAAGAATTCCCCCCCTCCCCCCGCCTCACCCCCACCCCCCACCCCCCGCCTCACCCCCCACCCCCTACTCCCCCGTCAGATTTACTCTGTTTAAGGTCTTCCAGATCTAAATATAACGCCTCAACAATTAACTACTTGCTTGTTGTTGTTTTTCTTCTACACTTTGACCTAAAATTAATAGTGAGTTCATAGAAAATTGCATCCATTTATTGGATCCAAGCAATAGTAATTACCGTTGAGGCTTATATGTCCTTGCCTATGTTGAGCTGCCTCTAAGCGTAAAACCTATATAATTTGTTATAATCTATTTCAATTCAGTTCGTGTAATTTTTTCTTAATTTTATAGAGAGAGAGAGAGAGAGAGAGAGAGAGAGAGAGAGAGAGAGAGAGAGAGTGTCGGTTTGTTTATTTCAGTGACGATCATTATCATAGGTAAGGTACAGTGATTATGTCTGCTGTCTGAAACTGACACCTGAATAAACAGTGCATTCGCTGATTCTTCCCGGACTAGGTCCAAAAGCGCAACCAAGGGCGTAGAGTTGCTCAAAGCGTGCAGCCACTTCAGTAATGGACGCTGCCTTGATTTTTATCATTTCTGTCTAAAACCGAGCCATTCAGATTTGTCTGTTCCTGTCCCCAAAAAGGCAGGCAAAGGGGCGGAAGGGAGGGGTACCAAGGTCGTGTGTATCGGATGGGTGGTTCAGGACCAGGTAAACTGGCGGGGACAGGCTGTGAGGACTGCCGCTACCACTGCACAGCGGTGTCGTGAATCCTAATGGTGCAATTTGCAGTTGAACCGAAGTGTGATAACCCTATTCCCCAGTCAAGCCTTCCTGACGAACGGGTGGTCGTTAGACTCAGCATAGCTCTCAAGTTACCCCCCCGGCTGTGAGCACTGAAGGAGTTTCAGTCGCGCCGGTATCTCCGTGTGGTGCTGTTTTCTACGTGTATGTCAGTGTGTGGGTTTTGTTGGTTTACTAATCATCAGTACATTACCATGAACATTCGTAGAGCTGTTTTCTAGGAGTATATTAGTGTGTGGGTTTCGTTGGTTTTCTAATCATCGGTAAATTACCATGAACAGTCATAGTGCTGTTTTCTCAGTACGTGTATATTAGTGTGTGGGTTTTGTTGGTTTTCTAATCATCAGTACATTACCATGAACATTCGTAGAGCTGTTTTCTAGGAGTATATTAGTGTGTGGGTTTCGTTGGTTTTCTAATCATCGGTAAATTACCATGAACAGTCATAGTGCTGTTTTCAGTACGTATATTAGTGGTTTTGTTGGTTTTCTAATCATCAGTACATTACCATGAACATTCGTAGTGCTGCTTTCTACGTGTATATTAGTGTGTGGGTTTCGTTAGTTTTCTAATCATCAGTACATTACCATGAACAATCGTAGTGCTGTTTTCTCAGTACGTGTATATCAGTGTGTAGGTTTCGTTAGTTTTCTAATTATCGGTACTTAACCATGAACAATCGTAGTGCTGTTTTCTCAGTACGGTAGTGTGGGTTCGTTAGTTTAATCATCAGACATTATGAACAATCGTAGTGCTGTTTTCAGTACGTGATATAGTGTGGTTTCGTTAGTTTCTAATTATCGACTTAACCATGAACAATCGTAGTGCTGTTTTCTCAGTACGTGTATATCAGTGTGTAGGTTTCGTTAGTTTTCTAATTATCGGTACTTAACCATGAACAGTCGTAGTGCTGTTTTCTCTCAGTGTGTGGGTTTTGTTGGTTTTATCGTGTAGCATCATCGTATGCTCTGTGTATATCAGTGTTTCGTTAGTTTTCTAATCATCGGTACATTACCATGAACGCATTCGTAGAGCTGTTTTCTATGTGCATGCCAGTGTGTGGGTTTCGGTAGTTTTCTAATCATCGGATCATTGCCATGAACAGTCGTAGTGCTGTTTTCTGTCAGTGTGTGGGTTTTGTTAGTTTTCTGATCGATACTTAACCATGAACAATCGTAGTGCTATTTTCTCAGTACGTGTATATTAGTGTGCGGGTTTCGTTCGTTTTCTTGAATCGGTACTTTAGCATGAACATTCGTAGTGCTGTTTTCTATGTGCATGTCAGTATGTGGATTTCGTTAGTTTTCTGTTCGGTACTTTAACAAGAACAATCGTAGTGCTGTTTTCTACGTGCATATCAGTGTGTCGGTTTCGTTAGTTTTCTGTTCGGTACTTTAACATGAACAATCGTAGTGCTGTTTTCTACGTGCATATATCAGTGTGTGGGTTTCTCTGTTTTTATTCATTGCTTTAGCATGAACAATATTTATCAGGCGTTTATTATGCCGTGG
>JABMCL010000746.1:282500-297500 GCA_018857735.1 Alviniconcha marisindica
ACTCGTGTTTGAGAGGGTGGAAGAGAGAAAGAGGGTGGACAGAGAGAGAGAGGGAGAGAGAGACGAGAGAGAGAGAGAGAGAGAGAGAGAGAGAGAGAGAGAGAAGCGCCATTGTTGATGGCGGAGAGAGAGGATGGAGAGAGAGAGAGAAGCGCCATTGTTGATGGCGGAGGCAGGGATTTGGAGTCTCATTTTCGATGCTTTATTGTCGAGGCGTCTTGCCAGTGCTTCAGTTGTGTTTCGTTGGCAGCCGCGGCATTGTCTTGAGTGTTGTTGAAGCCATCTGTTGCAGACAGCGCAAAATAGTCTGGTCTCTCTGTCGCCACTTTCAAGTGGGGTTTTCTCCTGCTCACGGTGTGGTGTTCATTCTGACGAGAGGTAGTCGCAGGCTGGACTAACAGGAATGCCGAGTCCCACCCGGGAGTTCTGTCTGCGTGGGACTGATTAATTGATTGACATCTAACGCCCAGTCAGCCGCGAAAGCTGTATCAGGGGAACGCCCAGGCACTTCAATCACAAGTAAAAGGTCTGATTCGCTGCTCATGTCCCATATCACGTTATGTCGGAAGTTGAGGGGAAGAAAATGAAGTTGAATGAGCCGTAAAGGCAGAGATTAGAAAGACTGGCCGGTAGTGGGGAAAGCACGCAAAGCTATTTTCTGAACCTACTCCAGGCTTTGAAAGAAAAGAAGAACCGAGCTCTCGATTCTCAGAGGCAAAGGGGAGATTAATTTCTGTATCCGAGGTGTCCCACATCTGATATCATCACAGGATGCGACGAAGAACATACTTAAACTGGATATGCCATTTACAGTGAAGAAGGACTGGGGAAGGACCTTCATCTTTTTGGTGGTGTTGTTGTTTTGTGAGTTGTTTTTGTTGTTGTTGCTATTGTTTTGTGGTTATGTGTGTATGTGCATGTTTGTCTGCGTGCGTGCGTGTGCGCGCGCGTGTGTGTGTGTGTGTGTGTGTGTGTGTGTGTGTGTGTGTGTGTGTGTGTGTGTGTGTGTGTGTGTGTGTGTGTGTGTGTGTGTGTGTGTGTGTGTGTGTGTGTGTGTGTGTGTGTGTGTGTGTGCGTGCGTGTGTGTATGTGTGTGTGTATGTGTGTGTGTGTGTTTCGTTTTATAGTGTTTTTGTTTAAATTCTTCTAGTGTATTCTCCGTGGTCGATATATATGTGTCTAGGAAGACAATTCTGCTGCCGGGAATATCTTTCTTGTCCTAATTTCGACCCTACTGGTCCATTCTCTTTCTTTCTCTCTGTCTGTCTGTCTGTCTGTCTGTCTGTCTGTCTGTCTGTCTGTCTGTCTCTCTTCTCTCTCCTCTCCTCTCTCTCTCTCTCTCTCTCTCTCCTCTCTCTCTCTCTCTCTCTCTCTCTCTAGTTCTCTCTTTTCCCTGCCCGCTGGTAACTGTCCCCTCCTCATTGTCAACTGCGATTTGGGAAGCAGGTTTCCGTGCGAATGCCGCGGATAAAATAGGTCACCCTGCCTCATAGTCACAAACGATTTAAGCAGGTTCCGTGCTAGTGACCGCGGGGGGGTTGAATCTGTCCGGCAGTATGCTGTTCAATTGTAAATAAGTGAAATTAAAATACTGATTATGTGCTAATTATTGACTGTTTCGGCTAGGTTGTGTTATGCTATTGATTTTGTTGTGTGCAGCACTGTGAGCCAGCTTTTTACTTGTGTTTTGGCGACTTGCCGCTTTTACCTCAAACGAGGCTCTCTACGTTGCTTTGCTTTTGGTCTTGAGTGCATTTTATCATGCTTGACCTGTATGCTGAGAGGATCAATGCGTTATTTGTTCCCTTAGGTAAAAAATTAAATAACAGTGTTTAATTTTGTGCACATACTACTGCTATTATTATTATCATCATCATCATCATCATCATCACCATCGTCATTCTTCTTCCTCTTCCTCTTCTTCTTCTTCTTCTTCTTCTTCTTCTTATTATTATTATTATTATTATTACAATTCACGCGCACAATGAAGTGCAGTGAATCCTTCACAGCGTTTCCAGTTCAATCGAAATCTGGGGGAAATCAGCACATGACTCTTTACATTTAAATGTCGAAAAGGGAGTAATAAAGCAAACATGATCAACAACAGAATCACACAGAGAAATCGACCGTCAAAGACTTGTATGTTTCATTAAACGTAGTGTCGAGCGCTGTATATGTTTCGCCTTCTACATCATCAATCCATATAACAGCACTGCGAGCCTCCACCTGCAGACAAGACGACGATTTGTAAATACGTACCGTTTGAGTTTGTGGAGACCCAAATTTGAAAAATTACAATCATTATCTGCTCAAGAAGACTTGGCATTTGAAAATTACGGTGCCGTGCAGCGTCGGTCAGAATTATGCACCGTGTTGTTCGTTATAGCGTTGACGTCCACGCTGAAGCAAACATGTCACACAGAGTTGTATCATCACTGCAACGGAAGGGCACCAATTGGTATTGAGATTTTCTAGCGGACAATAGCAATTACTGCGCTATCTACAGTTTGCGAAATCGTTCCTCTGATGAAGAGCGACTGTCGATGGCAGTGCCGTTCACAAATGAATTACACGCGTAGCACACATCTTGATTGCCACCGCTACAATCAGCAGGCCTCTGAAGATCAGAAATCGACCGGCAGCTGCGGGTACCCTGTACTTAAATTTCTTGCCGTGTGCAGCGTCGCATGACTTGGCCCCGAAAACAACACGGACTGCAGGCTGCTGTTTCCAATCAGGTGGCCGGCCATCAGTGGCAAGGACTGATGCCGGTGAAGGCGACACTAATTTCATGGTCTCTGTTTTCATGAGTTGTTCTTCTTGCGTCGGCGACGGGCGGCTTCACGCCATTAACCCCTTCACTGCCACAGCCTGTAAAACTTCCGGGCTTAAAGGAGCCCGCACAAACCTGCAAAACAGTACATTTTCTGGTCCTATAACAAATCTATTTTCTATATTGTGCGATTTGACGGAAATCCTTTTGTGCGAATGCGAAAAGACAAACAAAAAGGCTTAAGAATTTAAATTTCACATTTTTATTGGCCGTTTCCAAGTGACATCATGGCAGGGAAAGGGTTAAGCACAAGGCTACAGTTCAGTGTGTTTTGCGTTGCAGGAACTAAAAGTTGTTCCAAACACATAAACGGTTCAAAAGAACGCTGTTTATTAGGACAAGTCAAAACCAGCAAATTTTCGGGGTAATTCCTTTTGTCAAGCTACAAAACGATACTTAAACAACAGCTGAACGGTCAAAAACGATGAAAAATGAAGTAAAAAGCTAAACCACTTATCCGTGTTTGGCTCAGCTATATTGTTATCCTGTCCGGTGCTTGGAAGAATGTTGGTATGACAATGACGTGTAATAGGTGTGATGTAATGAATATTCTATGTCGTATGATCCTAGTAAATAGCATTCTTTTGAACCTTTTATGTATTCTTTATGGTCCTAACAAATAGCGTTCTCTTGAATCTTTTATGTATGACAATGACGTGTAATAGGTGTGATGTAATGAATATTCTATGTCGTACGGTTCTAATAAATAGCGCCCTTTTGAACCTTTTATGTGTTTGGGTCTTGTTTTAGAACGCTAGCAGTCATTCTTGTTTCAGATTTTTGGGAACTAAAAGTTGTTTGTTGGGCTTGCAGTCAGTGGCTCTTGTTCTGTTGCTGGGGCCGTTTTAGTTGTTGTTGTTTTCATTTTGCTTTGGTTTGCTTTTTACTTTGTTGTAGCTGTTCTTCTTGTTGCTGGTACCGCCGCTGCTTTGCTACTGCTGCTGCTGCTGCTGCTGCTGATGATGATGATGATGATGATGATTATGATGACGATAAGATGAATCGGTTGGTTCGTGCAGTTGTGTTGTTGCTGCATGAATTGTTTATCTTCATTGCTTTTTATCCTTGGGTGTTCTGCTTCTTTACTTTTCTTTCTTGTGGTTGTTGTTGTTTTTGGTTTTGTTTGTTTGTTTGTTTGTTTGTTTGTTTGTTTTTGGTTTTGTGCCTCTGTGTGTGTGTGTGTGTGTGTGTGTGTGTGTGTGTGTGTGTTGTGTGTGTGTGTGTGTGAGTGTGAGTGTGTGTGTGTTTCATTGTTTTTTAGTTTTCTGTTGTTTCGATTTTTGTGTGGAATGTTGTGTTTTTCTTCTTCTTCTTTTTCTTCTTCTGTGTGTGTGTGTGTGTGTGTGTGTGTGTGTGTGTGTGTGTGTGTGTGTGTGTGTGTGTGTGTGTGTGTGTGTGTGTGTGTGTGTGTGTGTGTGAGTGGTGTGTGTGTGTGTGTGTGTGTGTGTGTGTGTGTGTGTGTGTGTGTGTGTGTGTGTGAGAGAGAGAGAGAGAGAGAGAGAGTGTATGTATGTGTGTTGTTCTTGTTGCTGCTGCTGCTGTCATGCCCAGTAATAGAAAATATTACGAAGGGCCAAAGGGTCCTGTCTGTCTTTGGTGCATCTAGTGAATCGAGATGCGTGGATCTGAGGTGCACCTACCCTACCCAGGAAGGGAATTAAGGTAGCCAAAGCAAGAAATACCAAATAAACTCATAGCCGTTTTTAAACGGCCGCTCGTTTTTTTCCAGGCTTGAAAAAAAAAGAGCCACTTCTGCTGAAATTTGGAAATGTTTTCGTCAGTTGCGTCCTATTAGAATGCGTTCTTTTTTGTCTTTTTTCTTTTCCTTTCTTTCTTTCTTTTTCTTTTTTCTGTTCTTTACTTTTGCTTGTTTTGATCTCTCTCTCTCTCTCTCTCTCTCTCTCTCTCTCTCTCTCTCTCTCTCTCTCTCTCTCTCTCTCTCTCTCTCTCTCTCTCTCTCTCGCTGGCTGTCAACTTGATTTTAGAGTTTTCAAGCAAGGAACCACAACACTGAAACCCGACCCTCGCTGATCAACCCGCCACCTTACAAGCACAATGCAAGCTGACTGCAGCGCCCCGTTTTTGTTCCTTTGACAACAGGGCCGGAGACGGGGGTAACGATTTCAAAAATCCATGGCTAACTACAGCCCGCAACTTCTCTCGTTTGTTTCCGATGTTATGATCTGGCACAATGATCGGCTTTGGACAAAGTTTGCAAATGAAGCTGAGAGTGTTTCCCCTTTGCCAAGCATCGATCCATTGAGCTCAGGTGGAACTCTTGCGAGTGCGGAGGTAATAACGGTCATCAGCGGATGTGATGTCAAACAGCCCGACATGGCGGGCGGGTTGCTATTGACAAGCAGCGGGGACAAATCACAAGCTGCAAAAATCACTGTCGGTCTCAACCTCTCCTCAAACTCCCAAGAGTTCCGCCATATTGACCCCGCGAATTCAGCCTCGCTTTGATCGAATTCCCCCCTGACGACCCTTTTGACTGCTGCTCCGTTCAATTAGCGACAATTTCCACCATTCCGGGGCCGGGGTCCGCATTTGGCCCGCACTTTTTCTTCTTCTTCTTTTTTTTTTTTTTTTTTTTTTTTTTTGGTCTCTCTTCTTGTAGGATTTTTTTTTTTTTTTTTTTTAAGTTTTTAAATTTGTTCTTTCTGTAGCTTCGTTTTAAACGATTTTTGTGTTTTGTTTTTCTCAGCCTGTGTAAAGATCAGTGAGTTAATTTCGCCACGCTCTGCTAATTGGATCTGATTATTATGGCTAAACCCCATGAATGAAGTGAGGTCGAATGGGATTGTAAAGTGATTATTGCACGAAACGGGTTACGTTCTCATCCCATAAAGGAGTTTATGGTCCCCAGTGTATGTGGTTATGTTCGATAGAATTAGCAGTCACAGAACAGGCTAATATACACGTTAATACAGAACCCTTTTTACAAAAAAACAAAAAGAATTCTGGATTTAAAAAATAATGATCGGAGAAACTACGGCAACAGGTACACATTGGTCGTGCAGAATGGTTCGACTTCAAAAAAGAAATCGGCGGTCGGATCGTGAATATTTTCCATGAGAATATTGATCTTTCCACTGTTCAAAATCTGTCTCACAACTGGAGTACATCATTTTTGTCGTTTACTCTCTCGATACCTGTGCCAGTTCGCAGAGGAGGTGGGGCTAAACTTTCTGGACAGGCAGAACATCCAGCATTCCTAGACATTCACTCCGGTAGTGTACCACAATGCCTGTATGCACAAAAGGCTGGCATTGTCACTGACAGCAATAGTTATTTGGAGTAAATAAAACCAACAGTAACACCACATCGTGTTCCAAATTTTCGGTTTTCTTGAAACCTTTCTCAATGAACTGACAACAACAGTAACTAAAAGAATACATGCCTGAGTGTGGACTGTCACCATCCATTCAAAAATAGTCCCATATGATATTAGGGAACACTATGTCCTTTCATAAACAGGCCCATGTGAACTTGTTGACACTACTACATCCATTCATAAGCAGCCCTATGTGAACTTGTTGACACTACATCCATTCATAAGCAGCCCCATGTGAACTTGCCAAATCACGTCTATTCATGAACAGCCACATACGAATTTAATGACACAGTGTACATGCCTGAACAACTTCAAGGGAACTTCTTCACACTACATGCACGTCCATTCATAACTAGCCCAGCGTGAACGAGTTTTTAAGGCCGTGTTTTCATTCATATTAAAAAAAATTTTTTTTTAAATAGCACCATGTGAACATGTGTTGTGTCGTCGTATTAAAATCAGCGTTCGTTTGAACTATTTCTGTGTTTGGATCGCGTTGACATTACGTCCATTCACAAGCGGTCTCATGCATCTGACGCCCACATGCTGAAAATCCAACAATTCAAACGCAAGACTCATGGCTTTCGCGCTTTCTTTAACTCTGGACCCCACATTTGGAATGAATTCCCACAAGACCTAAGGCACTGCTCAACCCTATGATCCTTTGAAACCCAACTGTAAACTTTCCTTTTGTTACAGCCCTTTCTCCCATCTAATATCACTGCCCAGTTTTCGTCATAGTCTTGTGTGTGTGTGTGTGTGTGTGTGTGTGTGTGTGTGTGTGTGTGTGTGTGTGTGGTGTGTGTGTGTGTGTGTGTGTGTGTGTGTGTGTGTGTGTGTGTGTGTGCGTGCGTGTGTGTTTGCTTCAAATAATACTTTTATCTAAATTTCATTAGCAGGACTGTCCTCTACGTGTGTATAAAATAATTATTGTGTTTAGATTAACATGTATCATTAGCAGGACTGTCCTCTACGTGTGTATAAAATAATTATTGTGTTTAGATTAACATGTATCAGCTCAAAGCTCAAAGCATGTACGCTCAAAGCGTACACGAGCACAATATAAATATACACTATTATGATCCTGTGAACGTTATGACACTACATCCAGTCACGAATAGCTCCAAGTGAACTTGTTGACAAACATCGATACTTAGGTCTAAGCTTCGATCACAACAGCTTCAGGCCAGGAATCGGGGTGGAGCGCATATGGGCTTTTCCGATCGCATATATACCATCTTGAACTGAACTAAGGCTATATGCCGCAGTCCCAGGCCGAGGTCACCACGAATTGAGGGTATCAGTGAAGCACCAAAGCAAACGGAGGTAGCATCACGATGTAAGGATGGGTTGGATGAGGAGAAGGATCGACAGCGTGTCGCTGTGCGGGTCCATGTTGGATGAGGCTGTACCACATGCCATCATCCTCACAGATTCAATGAGCTTGCTACAAAAAGTGAAAAGTGGAATGGGAAGCCCAGGTTGGAATGCGTCGATGGTCGACGTCCACTTTCGAAAACTCCTGTTGGTGTGCTACCCTGGACATGCCGGAGTGAAGGGAAACGACCGAGCAGATAGACTGGCGGGCAAAGCAACCCTCACAAGTGGCTTGCTTCTCGGAAGATCAGAAGTGTTGAGAAGCTTGAGACACTACCTGCGGGCACAAAGCCAAGGACATCATAGCACCGATCGCCCGGAGGAGAGAGGCGTGGAAAGAGGAAGCGCTAGACGATCTTCATTGAAAGGACGGTCAGACGAACATTGGAACCGTTTCTAAGGCAACGGTGGGGAAACTTCTGAGAGACGGGGTGGAGCGCATATCGGCTTTTCCGATCGCATTTATACCATCTTGAACTGAACAAAGGCTGTATGCCGCGGTCCCAGACTGAGCTAGAATCATAGCTATGTTACGGGAGCTCTGTATTCCCAGAGCTTGTATCACTGACAACACTCGTCCTAAAAAATAAAAAAATAAAAATGAGAGCAATGACAAAATGATTTTACACATGGGCACAAAACCCGGAGTTTTTCCACATTATAATTTTGAAAAAATCCGAGTAATAAAACGTCTCATTACTTGCGTCAGTGTTGTTAGCAATGAATTACTTCTGTCAGCGGATCGCTGTCTGCTAAGTACTAAGTTTCGTCTGTTATTTTTGGTTTAACGGGTAGATGGACAACGTTAAAAAAGAAAAAAAAGAAAAAAGGAAGAAAAACAAAAAGCACAGGGAGAATGTATTTAAGCGAGAGAGGGCGATAGTTTCTGTTTGTTTTTTGTTTTCCTTCTTTTTTTCTTTTTTTCTTTTTTTTCTTTTTTGGAATGGTTCTTGCTCGGTTTGCAGTTTGTTTATACTGTGGATTCACTGACACGAAGTGACGATCCGAACAACAAAAGCGCTGAAGTGAAACACTTTATTTGAAGACAGGCGCCACTTTGTAACAGTAGATAACCGATGTCAAGTGAAGGTGTGTGATCTCCCAGCGCAGTTGCGGGCACACAGTAACAGAGAACCGTTACAGACACGCAGCTAGGCCTTTAGACACAATTACAGACACCGAAACTTAGTTCTAAACAGTTACAGATACAGTTATTCGCTCATATTTATAGACGCACAGTTGTAGAGACATAGTTATGGCTGCACAGTTACTGATGCAGCATTATAGACACACAGTTGTATACGCAGTGAAATACGATGGGATATTCCATCCCCTGCCCCCTCCCCCCTCCACCCCTCCCCTCCCCTCCATTCCCTTGCCTACGCTCACTAAGTACTACATCAATGACCCAAATCTTCGCAGTCTCCTCAGTAGCGACAGAATCATCAACAAAATGATGTTGGCTGCTTTATGGAAGAAGAAGAAGAAGAAGAAGAAGAAGAAGAAGAAGAAGAAGAAGAAGAAGAAGAAGAAGAAGAAGAAGAAGAAGAACAAGAACAAGAAGAACAAAAACAAGAAGAACAAGAAGAAGAAGAAGAAGCACAACAACAACAACAACAACAACACCAAGACTGAACTGGATGAGGCACCAGCATTACAGGAGACTGTCACGAAAGCCATAGAGCAACCGAAGAGTACAAAAGCAGCAGGTTTCGACGTCACCTGCTTCACACTAAAACTGCACAAACCGAAGACTCTTCGCTCCTTTCTGCAGACAGAAACCTAGCTGCCTCCTGCACGAACGTAGAGGGAGAAAACAAAGCACACGTGTGGAGGATCAGTCTCCTGCGCAAACTGCTCGTCCCGCGAAGCTCCTCCAGGTTGAAGCAGAACTGACACAAACAACTGCACGGAGAGCTTGATACCTCGTCCTGCAAAAGTTAACACGGTCTGTCACGCTACGGGTGGAACACATGGCGCCAGGAATAGATATGTTACTTTCAGTTACATAAATAAACACGTGGTATGTCGACTTAATTCGCCCATTTTATCGACCGGTTAGAAAGTCTGAAAGCCAGAGTTCTGGAAGCCCGACGATATCCTCACATCTTGGGCTGAATCTCAGTTCTGTCCGCGTGTCAAGTCTTCAGCTCACATTTTTTTTTTTTTTTTTACAGTATCTTTGATCACCTCTGATTGGCCGGCTTCAAAATACAAACAGTCAACAAGGTTTTGATTGGCCAACACAATTTTGTTTATCCAGTCTTTTCAGCAGCACAAGCTGAGCTTGCAAAAACATGTTTCTCGTCGACTTTCTACTACAAGAATATCCTCGTGATGTTTCTGCTAACACTGCACTTTTCATAGACCACACATTGGTCACACACAGGTTAGAAACAAGAGGTAATTTAGTAGTCACACATACTAATTACCAGCATCAAATTTGAATTATTACTATTGCGCCTAATTAACGTAATGAATGAAATAAACAGCTAATTCCAATGAACGCAAGTTAAGTTGTGAGAATTTTTCCATTTCATTGTGTATTATCTTCTTTACGCTTAAAAAAAGATGCTTGCACTAAAATGTTCGTTTTTTAAATATTTATTTGCTAATTAAAATCAGCGTTCTTTTTATCGTTTTGTGTGTTTAAATCAAAACAGGCTGAGTTGTTGTTGTTTTTACCGTTTTCATTTGGCGTCCACTTAAGATTGTACCAAAGCTGTTTGTTCGTTGCTTAGTAGAAGGAATATGTTCCTATAATTTACAGTATTGACTCCCTTTTTTTTAAGCAGTCTGTTTAACATTTTATTTCTTTTGATCTTTTTACAGAAATCTTTTGTCTTTGTTTCAGATTTGTTTTCAGCAAAAAGAATTATTTTCAAACAGAAGAAGAGAAGAAAAAAAATCCATTTTCACATCTGTTGCACCAAGAAGAGGGATTTATGACCAGATTTTTCTTTACATGTGTAATTCCCTCTTTCAGGCTGTAAAGTCTGTTTTGCGTTCAATAACAGAAAGGATTGCGTGGTCGTGTTGGCAACACAGTTTGTAGGATTAAGTAACTGGATGGTTGCGTAGGAGGCTGTGGAGGAGGTGTGGGCACGTGCGCTCGCGCGAGTCCGTGTCAGTGCATGCAGTGCACAAGTCGGGTGATACAGTGTGCAAGAATCGACAAGTATCAATACGTCAGGCACGTACAATCATTCCTTTGAGGTCGTTGACCACTGGTGGAGGTTGAATTAGAGGTTGGAGATTCGCTTGACTGTTTCATGTTTTTTTTCTTCTTCTTTTTTAAATTTAGCCTTGGTGATGATACCTGAGAGAAAACGTACTGTAATCCTTGCAAGCAAGGAAAAGGGGACGCACTCGGGGTGTGTGGGGGGGGGGGGGGGGGGGGGACGGGGCAGGAGGCAGGGTTACCTGCACTCGCTCTAGCGTAGATATAGAAGTGCAACAGCAAATCAAACGTGAGGAAAAACTCAACACTCTATGCATCTAGCGTAGGTCTAGAAGTACAAAAGCGAAGAAGACTGACTCAACACTCGATCTAGCTTAGGTCTAAAAGTACAACAGCAACATCAAACGCGAAGAAAAACTCAACACTCGATGTAGCGTAGGTCTAGAACTACAACAGCAACATAAAACGTGAAGAAAACTGACTCAACAGTCGATGTAGCGTAGGTCTAGAACTACAACAGCAACATAAAACGTGAAGAAAACTGACTCAACAGTCGATGTAGCGTAGGTCTAGAACTACAACAGCAACATAAAACGTGAAGAAAACTGACTCAACACTCCATGTAGCGTAGGTCTAGAACTACAACAGCAACATAAACGAGAAAAAAACTGACTCAACACTCGATCTAGCTTAGGTCTAGAAACACAACAGCAACATCAAACGCGAGGGAAACCTCAAACACTCGATCTAGCGTAGGTCTAGAACTACAACAGCAACACCGCATGATCAAACGCGAAGAAACCCTCAACACTCCATCCAGCCTAGGTCTAGAGGCACAACAGTGACATGAGACGCGAGGGCATATTAACTCTACACGCTTTAAATTACCAACCTGTCCTACAAAGCACTTGCTGCAATTTCACTGAGGCCGTGGGCTAAAGGAGCCTTACGCACCCACAGGTCAAGTGTATCATGTGCGCCAAAACCTTTAAACGCGAAGATGCGATGCAAACACAGCCTTTCAATTGCGAGTCGTTAGCCGCGAGTATTTCGTTGCCGCTCTTTTGAGCGGAGTGAATTTTGCAGTCTGTGCGTGTGAGCTCGTATCGCGACAGCGGCGGGGAAGGAAAGCTATCGGGCTTCGCTGGAGGTGTGACTCCAACCTTCAGGAACCCAACGAGGTCTGGGATGACGCCACCGCTCCCTGCACGTCGTCCTCTGCCGGATCCCGTGACAGTCAGGAGGACGCGTGCAGCTCCAGACGCCATAAATCACTCTAGCCTGGCCGCCCATGGTGCATAGCCTGCACTGATGCGGTAGGTGAGCGGTTAAAGTGGGGTATAATGCTCGTCTGGCCGCCCATGGTGTGTGTGTGTATGTGAGCCGGTTTGGCCTAGCGGTAAGGCGTTAGGCTGGTAAGCAGAAGGACCTCGGTTCGAATCCGCTTCGGCTCTCCTTTCTCTTCAAAATTGTGGTCTGTGAACACTGTCTTGTGACTTGGCCAAACTAAACTGATAGTTCTAGAGTTGTGTGTATAGGTTGGGCGCCTCATTGTTAAGGACCCTGAGCATGAACAATCCCTTGTTGTATTTCACTTGGTTGTGTAGGCTCATTATCCCTACGTGTTTTGATTTCTGGTCAGTAGTTAAAAGTTGTATCCGAAAAGATTAACTTTACAGCTGATACTTAGATATATGCTCTGGAAACTGTCTCAGTCTATCTCTCTTCTTCTTCTCCTCTTGATGAAGAAGTTCAGTGATAATTGTTTATTGGTCCTCGAAGCAAATTATCATAACAGTTTAATAAAACCACATTAAATAAACTTTAAAAATATTATTATTCATTATTATTATCTCACTGTTTAATGATTTTTTATTCGGTCGCATTTTTCGGGTGCAAAAAGTTTCTCTTTATTTTTACGAAGGGCTGATTACTTTCTCTATTTAATCAGTTCGTCTACTTGCATTTTCTGCATATCAGCAAGTTGTGCGTTTGTTTTCAATGCTAACATTAACAGACACTAAAGAGCTAAAAATAGATCTGTTAGGGTGAAGAAAAAACACCCCTCCCCCGTTGTCTTTTCATGACTTAGTCAACAGCTCCACCCCTCTGCATTCTAATAACGCCACAGGTATGCAAATTGTTTTAGAAAGAGTGTATAATAAGTCGGAAAGAAAAGGGAAAAAAAGGGGGGAAAATGCAGCCGCGAGGTCGCAGTGTACAGACGCGACAAATACTAAACCCTCGCATCAAACACGGAGAGTGCATAAGATCAGTGTAAATCTCGGGGACATGGGGATAGTTCACTTCACAGCCCCCCCCCCCCCCCCCCCCCCCCAACACCTTCTCCCGCCCCCGAGAAGGGAGCAGGAGACCGGTAAACCTCGGGTGGTTCCACAGGGTTGTTAGGTTGTCTTCACTCTGGGTCGGCCTCGGAAGTGAGAAGTTATGACTGTCTCGGAAGTAAAAAACAAAACAAAACAAAACAAACAAACAAAACTTGTCTCTGTGTTCGTTCCCCTTGCGGTAAGTTTCGGTTCGTCAACGGCACAAAAATCCAAGCACATTAAAAGAACGCTGGTTTTAGCAGGAAAACACACGACACAAAACGTACGCATATTGTCAGGATAAACACACCACGCAAAACGTACGCATATTGTAGGCTAAACACCGCTTTTGTTCAGGCAACAGACAAATAAACGATGCTAAATAAAAATTGCATACTTATCCGGTTTCAAAAATCTGAAACAAGAATGATTGCTAGTGTTCTAAAACAAGATCCAAACACATAAAATATTCACGAGCACGTTTATTTATTATGACAAAGACTCACAATCTGCAAATTTTCAGCGTAATCCCCTTCATCAAGCGACAAAACGACACTTAAACAACAGTTAAGCGGTTAAAAACACAGGAACGCACGCACATGCACACACACACACACACACACACACACACACACACACACACACACACACACACACACACTCACACACAAACACACACAACAGTTACAGCACAACACAACACCACACACAACACACACACACACACACACACAGCACACACACACACACACACACACACACACACACACACACACACACACACACACACACACACACACACACACACACACACCGAAGGAGGCGCGTGTCCCTTTAATTTTGTGACACCTCAGCCATATCGTGTGTCTGATTCATTGGGACACACCGTCTTTGCTGAGGACGCTCAGTACATGTAGGCCGTACTGTTCGTTCACTGCAGACATTACATAACAATCAGGTTTTCTGTGCGGTAGTCATTCCCATATGGCGATAGTCGCAGAACGTTAGCCAGGCTCTGATTGGTAAGCAGAACTTCAGCCTGGCTCCGATTGGTCCGCAGAATGAAATTACCCCATATGATAATCATGAAACCGTGCATGGACTTCCGTTTTATTCTACTTTTTAATTATAATTTTTTACTGTTGTTGTTGTTGTTGTTGTTGTTGTTGTTGTTGTTGTGTTGTTGTTGTTGTTGTTGTGTTGTTGATGTTGATGTTGTTGTTGTTGTTGTTGTTGATCGCTTCTATATAGCACTATTGCTAAAATCAGAGTTTGGTCATGTTTGGTTACTGACAACTTTGGTTTATTTACTGAAATTGCTGTATGTAAATTATTGCGTGGTTGGCGGTCGTATGGCCCGAAACCTTTTTTATTTTGTCCACTGTATGTGTTTATACATTTTTCTGCAGCTTTTTGTACGGCCCATTGTGCTCTACATCTTGCTAGGGATCATGCGCCATATAAATGTCCATTATTATTATTATTATTATTATTGTCCGGTCTCGAGCAGATCACTGCGCTCACATGTGAGTCGACATGAATGACTGGCTTTTTTCATAGCTATTGTATGAAGATTAGAATTTTGTCTGGGGGAAATATGCCTTTTTGAATTCACAAATGGTTTTTAACACACAGAGGATGTATAGAACATAGACAGGCAACAGGAAATTACGGACAGGTTTGTTGGTTCTTTGCTGCTTAGACTGCAAAACATAAACACCATACCTCTCTCAGTAGTGTAAAAGAGGCTTTTGCTGGTAAAAAAGAAAAGAAAAAAAAAGAAAAAAAAAGTGTAACTTAAAAAATGTTCATCATGAAAACCATTTTACAATACAGACAATATGATTCTACTGCAGTGATTTGGTAATACGTACCCGTCTTACGATGAATTGCAAGCAAGCAAACAAAAACACACACGAAAATACAACCCAACAGGCCAGTACTG
>JABMCL010000746.1:307500-312500 GCA_018857735.1 Alviniconcha marisindica
ATGTCCTGTGCAGACAACGAAATCTCTACACGTTCTCGATATGTCCTGTGCAGACAACGAAATCTCTACACGTTCTCGCAATGTCCTGTGCAGACAACGAAATCTCTACACGCTCTCGCAGTGTCCTGTGCAGACACTGAACGAAATCTCTACACGTTCTCGCAATGTCCTGTGCAGACAACGAAATCTCTACACGTTCTCGATATGTCCTGTGCAGACAACGAAATCTCTACACGTTCTCGATATGTCCTGTGCAGACAACGAAACGTCTACACGTTCTCGATATGTCCTGTGCAGACAACAAAATCTTTACACGTTCTCGCAATGTCCTGTGCAGACAACGAAATTTCTACACGCTCTCGCAATGTCCTGCAAACCCCAGCCTCTCCTCGATTTCGTGCCCCGCTGTGACCTAGCTCATTACGAATGGTCCGTACTACTTAAAGGCTGCGGATGTACACCGGAACCATGGTTCAGGAGCTGTGTGAGAGTCGAGGTGGACGTCCTGGACTGTCCGTCCTAACGAACCTTCTGGTTTCCGTGGACGTAAAGATTTATTGCACCGTGCTTCGGCATTGGTCACAACTTGTCCCTAATATGTCAACTGACATCTGAGGACATAAAGCATCACTTCATCACACCGGAACCTCATAGTTCAGGAGCTGTGTGAAAGTCGAGGTGGCCGTCCTGGCTGTCCGCCCTAACGAACCTTCTGGCTTCCGTGGACGTAAACCTATATCGAACCATGTTTCGGCATTGGTCTCAGCTTGTCCCTAATATGTCAACTGACATCTGAGGACATTAAACAACACTACCTACCTACCTACCACCGGAACCGTAGTTCAGGAGCTGTGTATGAGTCGAGGTGGCCGTCCCGGGCTGTCCGTCCTAACGAGCCTTCTGGTTTCCGTGGACATAAAGCTATACTGAACCATGCTTCGGCATTGGTCTCAGCTTGTCCCTAATATGTCAACTGACATCTGAGGACATTAAGCAACACTACCTACCTACACCGGAACAAAAGGAACTTGTCTGCCGACAGAAAATGCACTTTATTGCTTGCGCTATTTGTCCAGGACAAACAGACAGCTGTAATAATATCTGCAGGTTCACATTCACTCCCTGGGTGCGGATGCATAAAGGAAGCAGCGTCCACAGATTCTTTTTGTATAAGGGGTAGAACAGGTCAAAGTTAAAAAAGAAAACTATTTCCGGACGCAAGTTATCATTAAACAGCTGTTCCTAGTTGACTGATGTGCTGTGTGTATGTGTGTGTGTGTGCGTGCGTGCGTGCGTGCGTGCGTGCGTGCGTGCGTGCGTGCGTGCGTGCGTGCGTGCGTGCGTGCGTGCGTGCGTGCGTGCGTGCGTGCGTGCGTGCGTGCGTGCGTGTGTGTGTGTGTGTGTGTGTGTGTGTGTGTGTGTGTGTGTGTGCGTAAAGATATAGGTCTTGCCTGTTGAACGTTTTGTGATTTGAATTGCTTGTAGTCATTGTTATTGTCGTTTTCCGCTTGAGGTGTCTCAACGCGGATGTTGTTTATACCTGAATTCTGTACAGTGCGCTGAGCTCTGTTTTACGTTAAAGGTTCGCGCTCTATAAATCTTTCATCAATATTATTAAAGCCACAAAAACCTTAAAGTTACAAATAGGATTTTAACATCGTATCAACAGGGTCACTTCGAGGAGAAAGCAACAACAAAAAGAAAGAAAGAAAAACGTGTTTCGCCCAGCGTATGCAACAGATCAAAATAAAAACATATTGTGATCTCCTTTCGTAATGCTCTTCCGCTGGTATTAAATCGATTCTGTAAGTAGGACCCGCGACAGACGATTTGTTTGGATCCATCACCATTCGGTTGTACTTATTATCATGAAGTGTCACATCTGGCATAATACGTGTTGATCGCTTTTATATAGCGCTATTCTCAGTTCTCGAGCAAACTCACTGCGCCTTTTAGTCGCATATGAATTTTTTTGAATGATACAGAATACCAACAGCGGTGTCTTTGTCCTTTTTTTCTGGGATGGACTGTGAAGCGACAATAACGATGGCCACAAGTAATTCAGATCAGAAAATGGTAAACAGGCAAGACCTATAGCTTTACACACACATACGCACGCGCGCGTGAACACACACACACACACATACACACACACACACACGCACGCACGCACGCACGCACGCACGCACGCACGCACGCACGCACACACACACACACACACACCACAGAGAGAAAGAGAGAGAGAGAGAGAGAGAGAGAGAAAATCTGCAAATTAATAACAACTGTTTAATAATGAATTGTTTCCGGGAAGATGTGTTTGTGTGTGCGTGCGTGCGTGTGTCTGTGTGTCTGTATGTGTGAAGCCAGCACACGTGTCAGGTAATTCAGTGCACCGAGAAAGAAAATAATGACTTGTCTTTTCATCGTCGACATTAAGTCAACGGGACATTTTGAAACAAAAATCCATACTTTTACATTGTGGGGGTTTGATCTCTGGAGTCACAGCAGGTCTTCAGAAGGCTAGTTCCTGTACTGCCTCGCCCCGGTTGCCCACAACCACAGAGAACCTGTCATCAACCCAAGGCAGAGTTCCCAAAGGCCTACAGCAAAATAGCCAACGTATAGTTATCTGTTAATGACCAGGTCACCTACAATCCATATTTTATCAACTGAGATATCGTAGAATGCTCGCTTTTTCATATTTCTTCTTCTTCTTCTTCTTCTTCTTCTTCTTCTCCTCCTCCTCCTCCTCCTCCTTCTTCACGATTCAGTAGCCGTCTAGTTGTCTAGATAACAGATAATTATTCCTTGTGGCTCTTAGAACGGTCACATGGCAATCAATCAAGTTCCTTCATCTCATTTTATCATGTCTCCTTTTTTATCTTTATCTTATTTTATCTTAGATGGTTGGGGTCGGTTTTTAGCGTGTTTGGGGTATATATATATGAAGCCAACACATTAAAATGTCGGTAATATGGACACATAAAGGCTATCAATATTCCATTGTTTTTGCGTTGCTGCTTTTTCTGTGGAATGAAAATCTGATGAACACTTCTCTGAAGACAAAGAGGAAGGAAGGCAGACAGACAGACCCGCAGACAGACAGAGACTGACAGACGAACACACACGCAGAGGCAGAGAGAGACAGGCAGAGACAAAGACTTAAACACAGACAGGCAGAGACAAAGACTTAAACAGACAGGCAGAGACAAAGACTTAAACACAGACAGGCAGAGACAAAGACTTAAACACAGACAGGCAGGCAAACAGAATGGAGAGACAGAAAGAGATTGTCATCTGCTGAGTGAGTATAAACCTTATTGCTTATGCTGCTAATTTAGACGTCAAAATTCAAGTTATAACATAAAACTATGACATCAGATTTTGTGTGTAGCCCCATACCTATATCGAGACATAGAAGAATGACTAGCAGACAGTCAAGCAAATAGACGAACAGAGGATACGTCGCAAAGAAGTAGTTGCCGCACAAATCTGTTATCCAGACGAAATTCATGATCAGAAACTTTACGAAAGGTCACGGCTAGCGATTCATTCGATGTACCCATTTCCGCACAGATCTGTTATCCAGACGAAATTTACGATCAGAAACTTTACAAAAGGTCACGACTTCATTTGATGTACCCACTTCAGTGAATACATGCACAGCATCATATGTTCTCTGCGATTTATCCTCTGTTCGTCTGTTTGTTTGACTGTCTGCTAGTCTTTCTTCTATGTGTCTCGATATAGGTATTGGGCTACACACAAAATCTGATGTCACAGTTTATATTATAACTTGAATTTTGAGGTATAAAGACACGAGAGCAATAGCTTCTGATAAAGATGTGACACAAATCGGTGGCTGTAAGAGCTATTTGCGCCGCTCGAGATGCCACAGCACAAAAAGAGAATCTCCCAAGAAATTAACGAGTAAGCAACTTGGTGTTTTACGCCCAGTCAGTCATTACAGTTATATCAGGGCGAAGAAATTAACGATGTTCGAAGTTACGTAACATAGCTCGCACCCAGTCGGCTGTGAATATTATATCAGGGCGAAATCAAATCGATCCAATCACAAGGAGGACATCTGAGTTGTCAGTTTGATTCAGTTCAGTTCAGTTCAAGGTGGTATTTATGCGCTCGGAAAAGCCCATATGGGCTCCATCCCGTCTCTCAGAAGTCAGTTTCCCCAATGTTGCCTGTAAAACAGTTCCAATATTCGTCTTGCTGACGAGGGCCCTCTCTCGTCCTTTCAAGGAAGATCGTCTAGCGCTTCCTCCTTCCACGCCTCTCTCCGCCAGGCAATCGACGGTGTCATGTCCTTGGCTTTGTGCCCGCAAGTAGTGTCTCAAACTCCTAAATACTTCAGATGTTCCAAGACGCAAGCCACGTGCGACGGTTGCTTTTACCCCCAGTCTATCTGCTCGGTCATTTCCGTTCGCTCCGGCATGTCCAGGGCAGTGCACCCACAGAAGTTTTCGAAAGTGGATGTCGAGCATTGACACATGCTAGTCTGGGTTTCCCATTCCACTTTTCACTTTTTGCAGAAAGCTGATTGAATCTGCGAGGATGATGGCTTGTGTGGTCTGACTGTCACCTCTTGAGGCAGTCCAGCGGAGGGCATGCGTGACTGCGTCCACCTCCACTGTCAAGCTGGAGGCTGAGACTGCATAGGCTTCACTGTCTTCGTAAATGGTGGTCGCACCATTCTTCTTCATCTTCTTCTTCTTCTTCTTCTTCTTCTTCTTCTTCTTCACTATACTGTGGGAATCCCGGTAGTTTGGGCAACATTCCACAACTGGTAGTGCGCATAAAAGAAAATTGAATAAGATCTAAGGATGGTACAAAAAAGCTTGACAGTGAAGCCCCACCGTCAGCGATATTCATTACCTCATGTTTGAGAAGTACTGAAGGAAAATGGGGTTGAGCGAACCAGGAGACCAGAAATTACAAAAGAAGAAGTCGCAGCAGTAGGCTACACACGTAAAGCTATTGGGCGA
>JABMCL010000746.1:317500-320000 GCA_018857735.1 Alviniconcha marisindica
AGGGGAAGGTGTGTGTGAGTATCTCTTTGTATCTTTCTGAAAATCAAAGTTTCATACTGACCGGTTAATAACTTTTTGTGTTATTCCTCCCTCTGCACACACACTTTATAATCCTATTCAGCTTGTGCCTCGGTATTGTAGTTAATGCATAGTAAAAGCTTACCCGAACATACCTTTTATCATTT
This sequence comes from Alviniconcha marisindica, assembly GCA_018857735.1. NCBI lineage: Eukaryota > Metazoa > Mollusca > Gastropoda > Provannidae > Alviniconcha > Alviniconcha marisindica. The sequence continues at coordinate 317,686 of JABMCL010000746.1, forward strand.
GTAAGACTTTCCGGGTCGCTCGAATTCCACAATAAAAAGGATAATTAAACAATGAAACATAACAAAGGTAAAAGTGTAGAAATAAAATAAAACAGAGTAAAATGTAGTAAAACGTCGCTTCTGAGATATTTTAAGCGCACAGTCATTACTCATAGTCCCGCCCTCCACAGCCTTGACATCACAACAAAAACAACGCCCACACTCCAACAAACACAGTCACACCTACACCCACATTAACAAATATCGCATCGCCCATGGACACACACACACACACACACACACACACACACACACACACACACAACAACACACGCACGCACACGCAAGCACGCACGCACGTACGCACGCACGCACGCGCACGCACGCACGAACGAACGCACACACTACACACACACACACACACGCATACGCACGCACGCACGCACGCACGCACGACCACGCACGCACACACAACACAACACACACACACACACACACACAACACACACACACACACAACACACACACACACGCACGCACGCACGCACGCACGACGCACGCACGCACGCACAGCACACGCACGCACGCACACGCACGCACACACACACACACACACACACACACCACACACACACCACGCACCACACACACACACACATACACACACACAACTATCCATTATTTAACGTAATACCATCACAATCCATATTAATCACAATATGAATACCATCAGACTACAATCACAGCAGTCGTCATATCAATATAATTATTACAGTTGAAGCCAGTTGCCCCTGCCCCCCCCCCCCCAACACAACACACACACACACACCCCACACACACACACACACACACACACACACACACACACACACACACACACACACACACACACATCATATCCATCACTCACAATACAAATTATAAACTCCACGTTAACCATAACAATAAAATCACTGATCAAATTATTCTCATAACATCCAGAATGGCAATAATTATATAAATCACCAAGCCCTCCCCACCCCCCGTCCCCTCCCCCCACCACCCACCCCCTCTCGCTCCTAACACACTCACACTATCACAATCATTTTGTATCAAATTAATTTCCTACATATAAAACTTTCCTTTTTTTTTTTCTTTCTTTCTTTTTTCTTTCCTTCCCCCCCCCCCCCCCCCCCCCCCCCCCCCCCGGCCACAGCAAATAGTAAGTAAATATGCTGCTTAACGTCCACGGAAACCATAAGGCTTATTAGGGACGGGGAGAAGAGGGGGAAGGGGTATGGCGGTGGGGGGAGAGGGAGATTATATACCTATCGCTACACTGTCACCACCAGAATGACTCTTGCATTAATGAATGACTCCTGCGATGAGAGCCATTTTAATGTTTCAGTAGGAAGTGATGGACAAAGTCACAAGGCAGTGTCCACAAACCACAACCTTTTTTGAAGAGAAAGGTGAGCCGATGCGGTATCGAACCGAGGTCCTTCCGCTTACCAGCCTACCGCCTTACCGCTAGGCCACACCGGCTCACTGACACAGCAAATGCATACCACCGCACTTATAAACACCTACCATCCACTCACACGCAGCCGTGGGGGGGGGGGGGGGAATCATGTAAGCAAGTGAAATGGAATATTGAGTGAGCTTACAATGCAGTGATAGCACGTTCTCACATGGTTGTGCTTCTGTTGGCCGTTTTGTGTCCATAACTGTAAGCTAACAGTTGACCTGTAATATGACCTGTGTCTGGGACCCGTATAGACGGACTTTGTGCACGTGTGATTTGTCCTGTTAACCTCGCTAAAAATCCAAGAACTAACTAACTCCATCTGTGTCTGGGACCGCTATAGACGAAAGTTGTACACGTGTGATTAGTCCTGTTAACCCTGTTCAGTTAAAGGAACGTTAAAAATCCAAGAACTAACTCCTTCTGTTACAAAACGACCGACTGTTTATTCATACTTCTGAACTTTGCTTTCTCAAAAATATGCTACGGCGAAAATCACTTCAAACCATCTCTCCCTCTCCCTCTGCTCATCACCCGCTGTCTCCCCTCTCCCTCTCCCTTCTCCCCAACCCCCTCTGTCTCCACTCTCCGCTTTTCTCTCGCTTTTCTCTCGCTTGTATATATATATTTACTTAGACAACCAGCCAGGCTACGTGAGACTGGTTTTGTTAAAGTTGGTTTTGACGATGTCTTAACGGTTTTTGTTTGTTTCTTTGTTTCCTCTTGAGTTTCGTTGTTGTGGTGGTGGTGATGGTGGTTGTTGTTGTGTTGATGTTGTTGTTGTTTCGTTTCTCGCCCTGATATAACCGCAATGGTTGAAACACCAAGTTAC
>JABMCL010000746.1:327500-330000 GCA_018857735.1 Alviniconcha marisindica
CGCCAGCGGCAAAGCCTCGCCTCTGGCTGTGGCCGCGGCCCCGCCCCCTTGACTGCCGTTTGACCAATGGTGGTGTGAACTGATGGAGGATTAGTGTTCCCGCCGGTCGGCGTCTGCAGCTGCTCCCCATTCACTTTTCCCCCTCAGCGTTTGCATCGTTAACAGCAGCTACTATACTTACTGCTGTCAGTCAACCTTTTTTCTTTTTCTTTTCTACGCGGGGCTTTTTTGGTTTTGTCTTGGTATACATTGGCAGCACCCCTCACACCTCCACACACACACACACACACACACACACACACATACACACACACACACACACAACACACACACACACACACACACACACACACACACACACACACACACACACACACACACACAACAGTCTCTCTCTCTCTCTCTCTCTCTCTCTCTCTCTCTCTCTCTCTCTCTCTCTCTCTCTCTCTCTCTCTCTCTCTCTCTCTCTCTCTCACACACACACACACACACACACACACACACACACACACACACACACACACACACACACACACACACACACACACACACACACACACACACACACACACACACACACACACACACACACACACACACACGCTACTGACAAATACCTGCATTACCGGTGTGATGGGTTGGTACAACTATGAGAAGAAAACGACGCATCAATAGCTTATGCAATAGAGAAGAGATGGGTTTTCAGTTTTGACTCAAAAAAGAAAGAAAAAGAGAGCCGCGGCGAAGACAGAGAGAGGGAGTTCCAGATCACAGATCGGCAAGATTGTTATCCGATTTAATCAATTCACACCCAAAAAAATCATTTCAGATTCCCGGGTCTAGAACGAGATTAGGATGCTGCAGTGCCACTGCAGTGTCAGCCATTTGCATTGATGACGTTTGCACTTGGTCTCGGTCATTAAGTCCTACAAGCGAGATCAGTTTTGGGCGAGCGGCGTCAGTCTGGTTGGCCGAGCCGAGTGCGCTGTGTCGAGACCAGCATTTTAATTAAACATAGACTGTTACGGCACATTACTAGAGGTACCTGAAACACAGTGTGACGTGATAAGTAAAATATATAATCCGTCCGACTGATTGAATACCCGGTCGGTTTGAGTAGAAATTGAAAGGCAGCTACCATCTCGTGGTGGTGTTTCAGTTTCGTTTTGTTTGCCGTTTTGTTTTGGTGTGTGTGTGTGTGTGTGTGTGTGTGTGTGTGTGTGTGTGTGTGTGTTGTTGTTGTTGTTGTTTTTTATATTTTTTTATTGTTCCTATTGTTTTTGTTGTGTTTTTGTTCTTGTTTGTTGCTCTCTCTCTCTCTCTCTCTCTCTCTCTCTCTCTCTCTCTCTCTCTCTCTCTCTCCTCTCTCTCTCTCTCTCTCTCTCTCTCCTCTCTCTCTCTCTCTCTCTCTCTCTCTCTCCTCTCCCCTCCACCCCCCCCTCCCCCCGTCCCCCCACCTTCCAAATCAGCACACAGGACAGCATTCCGAGTGAACAATCACCTAGCTTTTCGCCATTACCAAAGCGAAACATGCAATATCTGAGCTGAATCGAGAGCATATGTTTTTGTCTTGTGTGCGCAGTTCAGTTATCAAGGCACTAAGTCTTCTTGATGCACGGTAAAGGTGATAAGCGTGTGACGTGCAAAGTGCTTCGGATTACCTCCCATAACTTCACCTCCCTATTCAGAACTGTGTCGTTGTTGTTGCATTGCGAAATGTCAGGACGCCCTGTAGAAATGCCCGAAAGGATTTCAGTGCAGAGGTGTAGGGGTGAAACATGACACTAATGGCTTATGTTTGTAGAACCACGAAGTACAATCGAAACATTGTGTAGGGTGATGGAAGCAGACCTATGTGGTTTGTGTCTTGAACTTGAATGAAATGTTAAATGGTGACAGCAATATGTAAGGGTTGAAAATACGACAGTGTCCTCCCCCCACCCCCATCCCCTACCCCCACGTCTCTCTCTCTCTCTCTCTCTCTCTCTCTCTCTCTCTCTCTCTCTCTCTCTCTCTCTCTCTCTCTCTCTCTCTCTCTCTCTCTCTCTCTCTCTCTCTCTCTCTCTCTCTCTGTACGAATGTGATGTATCTTATGCTAGTTATCCAGCACTCTGTACGAATGTGATGTATCTTTTGCTCATGGCAATACAATGTGAAATGGTAAAAGTATGCAGAACAATGTACAACGTCCATCAAATCGTCGAAGATAGTGCTGACGTGTAATTACTTCCCCCCTCCCCCCCCCCACCCCCCAATTCCCTCCTTGTGTATGGGTCGGTGGCCTTCACAATAAACCATGTGTCAGTGTCAGTGTCAGTGTCAGTGCGTGTCTCTCTCTCTCTCTCTCTCTCTCTCTCTCTCTCTCTCTCTCTCTCTCTCTCTCTCTCTCTCTCTCTCTCTCTCTCTGCTCCTGTCTTCTGCTCTCTGCTCTCTCTCTCTCTCTCTCTCTCTCTCTCTCTCTCTCTCTCTCTCTCTCTCTCTCTCTCTCTCTCTCTCTCTC
>JABMCL010000746.1:335000-345000 GCA_018857735.1 Alviniconcha marisindica
GCTCTGCAGGGGTGTTCCTCGTCAGGGAGGGTTGCAACCGGCGGCTGCACGTGCAACACGCTCCGAGCAGTTCGCCGTTCAGCCGGTAGGGAGACAGACGCTGGACGCTGCTGTCACAGCGCTGAGCGACGAAGATTGTGGACAACGGGAGGCTCGTGCTGGCTGCATTTTGCATAATACAGAACGAGGCACAGTTGAACTACAGTCGCAAGTGAGGACAACGCGCAGGCGGCAAAACAGCTTTAGGTGGACTCGGCTTTTAGATTATTCACGTTATTACATGCAAAGGCCTGTAGTGCCTATGAAATCGCTTATGAAGCGAGGGAATGAGCGTAGCTTCTTACTTTTAGATCAGCACAATTAAGTGTTAAAAGGTGAGCAGCTGCGCTTCAAAGCGGCGGGGTTTGGGGGGGGGGTGGGGGGGGGGGGGGGGGGGGAGAGGGGAGAGGCAAGTGCGGGAGGTCGAGCAGCTCAGACGTTTCCTTTCTTTTGTTATCATTGACTGCAATGTTCGGTAGTGAAATTAATGTCAACATCGGCAGGCTTTTTGCCTTCAGTTGTTGTTGTTGTATTTTTGTTTCGGGTTTTTGTTGTCGTTGTTTCTAGTTGTTGATATTGTTTGTTCAGTGGTTGGGGTTTTGTTTGTTTGTGTGTGTGTGTGTGTGTGTGTGTGTGTGTGTGTGTGTGTGTGTGTGTGTGTGTGTGTGCTGTTTCTGTTTGTTTGTTTGTTCGTAATTATATTGCAATGGTTGATGTACTGACCAGGACAGTGTAGCTCTGGTACCGTGTTCTCCTGAGCAGATAATCTAGCGCAGGCGAACGATTGCAAAAAGATCATGAATGAAGGCGTGGACTGAGTAAAACTCAGGCTTCCTCTATAGATACTGTCGCCTTCAGCTGTTTTATGAGTGGTTACCTGACATGCCAACTTACTGCTGCATATTTATCATTGCCAGTCTGTCGAAAACAAAGAAACTGACACTCCACCATCGTTCCAAATACTTGCTATCAGCTGTGCTCCTCATCTTTCTTAATTCATCTCCCCAGCATCGAGAGACATCTCGTGGTGCCATTGTTCCAGTGTTGTGACGCCATCTAGGTTGCACCTTTCCCAGCGTCAAGGGAGGCAATTTTCGCGCCTCTTCACCCGCCCCGGCAGACGACCCGTATGTCCACACCGAGGCTGGCTTGAACCTTGACCTGACCTTTCGGGGTCGTCGTGTCGAGGTGGCGTCAAAGGTCGAGGCTGCGGAAGAAGCCGTGGGGTTGAAGTAAGAGTGAAAACAATTACGACGGACAGTTGTTCACACCATGTGGGCCATCCTGCAATGGTGGACGTCATTAACGTGAGGGGGAATTAAACGTTTGACAAACAGCGTCCATTCTGTGTTGGCTGAGCGAAGTTTGTAAGGGGGGTATTGGGTGTCGCTTGGTTCCAGCAATGACTCTGTCCTGCCAGCAAACACTTTACTAGGAGAACAAAGCGTTCACGCGCAGCTACAAATCGCCTCCAGATAAAAATTTAATCTGTGGGCCGCTTAATTTTCCTTTAGAATAATAATAATAATAATGTACATTTATCATTCGCTCATCATCGCCCTGAGCGCTCACATGATACATATTAACCTAAATATGATATTCTATACACATGTAGAGCACAGTCCTACCAAAACAATTTACATAAAGTATTAAAGGGAAAAACAAACGCTACCGGGCCACCCACTATACACACACACACACACACACACACACACACAACACACACACACACACACACACCACACACACACACACACACACACACACACACGACTTTAGCAGATTTATAAACTTTTACTGTTTCACCAGAAATCCTTCGGTTTTCGTTTTGGTTTGATTGTGTGTGCTTTAAATTAGAATGTACACTTGACAAACAATATCCGGTTCTGGGTACAATAAAATGAATGTATTACAATACACGTAGTATATCTGTGCTATAACAAGGGGAAAAGCCCGTTCTTGGCGGACCGAGTTGGCCCAGTGATGATGTGCTTGGCTAGTAAGCAGACGTGCCCAGGTTCGAACCGCTTCGGCTCATCCTTCTCTTCACAAGTTGTAGTTTAGGACACTGTCCGGTAACTTTCATCCCTACGATTATTGAACCGTTAAAACGACTCACACCGCTGCTCATCTTCAAGCGTGCCTCCACTCTCCAACCCATTCCCCCCCCTCTCCCCTCCCCCCCCTCTCCCCCCCCCCCCCCCCCCCCCACCACCACCACCATCATCACCTCCACCTCCTGCCCCCGAAGTGGTGTTGGGAACCCCAAATTATGCTTTGCTTGGCCTGGAGTAGGTTGGAATATAGCTTTGCATGTTTCGCCCACTGTCAAAAATTCTGCTTTTCCGATGTCTCCCTTTCGGGGCCCTTCAACTTCTTTTTATCCCACTCCTCTTCGAATTCGAAGCGCATGGCATGTGACGTGGTACGGAATCTGGAAGGGGTGACTGGGTGACTGATTCCCAGGTTTTGAAGGGTTCCAGCGAGGAAGATGAAAGTGACCTCGGGTGGAAGGTTGTTCCACTCGGTAATGATGCGAAGGAAGAGGGACTCCTTTCTGTACACGGTCTTGCAATCAGTCAGAGGGTACACACGTCGCTTGTGAGGATTGGCGAGTTGATCTGGTAGGTGGGCTTGGGGTATACTGTAACAAAAACAGCAAACACCCTACGGCGGAAAGGGACACGTCTGCATAATCTGCATACTGTCAGGTCAGCGAATCAGTTTTCTTTTCTTTTTCTTTTTTTCTTTTCTGAAACAAGAATGACTGCTACCGCATATTGTGTTTTTGTCCTAATAAATAGCGTTCATTTGAACCTTTTATGTGTTTGAATTAATCAATGTATAATTTACTAATAATTATTTGATTTGGGGGTGGGGGTGGGTGTTTTGTTGGGGGGGGGGGGGGCGAGGTTAATATCACTTTGCTGTGAACAGACATAAAATAAAACATTGATTGACTGATTGATTGACTGATTGATTGATAGGGAAAGGTCTTTGACGGTTTATAGTTCTGGCGCAGTGAATGACTCTGACGCCGAGTCCACTTCCACCGCCACGCATACATAGGTTTTATACTCTTTCCTCGCGTCAGTGGTGGGTGATGACGAAATGCCAACAAAGCCATAATCAGCACTACAAGCGCTAATTAATCATTAACCGTTCCCTCTCCTGGCACACTGCAAACAAACCCAAAGAAAAGGGCAGAGCCTGTGGCGCGGGCAATGAGTGCAACAAGCAACGCAGCGATTCCCAGGAACACGGCCACCGTCGATCATCTGAGGGCTTCCCATTCATCTGCATAAGGTCAGCGAATCAAAGGCTGTCATATCAAACGAGGGCCCGGGCTGTAAGTAGCTCGGTGTATACTCTCGTTTTGATCTCTCACAACGAGGCCCGGCGGGGTCAGAGGTGACGATGATGACGGAGGGTCAGTCACGTGACTGCCGCGCGCTCACCGGCGACACGTCACAATCCCAGTTAGTCCCACCATGCATTGCGGCCTGGCCCCAGCTTGGTGGCAGGCGGCGGGACCTTTGCGATGATTCTCCCCGAGCTCTTTGCGATGAACACCGAGGTCGTTTGTTTCCCACGCGAGTTGACACAAACGTACACACAACTGCACGCTCAGTGCAGTGTGGAGGACAATAGGAGGGCCAATTGCCCAGGAAAATGGTCCCCTCCAAATGGCCGGCTTCCGCAATTTGCGGTAATTATGAAATGGAAATGTCGTGGCCGCAGTTTGCTGTGGCGAATCGTGCGATGAGAAAACAGTGGAGGCGACGTTTACAGTCATCCTTGCAGCGCCCACTCACTCATGTAGGCAGCCGGCAGATCAACGCCAGGCAAGGTCACCCTGCTGCCGAACTGACCCGCCGTTCTGGCCCTGATGGCTGTGTTCTGAAGAGGGTGTATGTGGCTAGGTGTGTGAATGAGGGTGTGTGCTTAGGTGTGTGGGTGAGGGTGTATGTGGCTAGGTGTGTGGGAGAGAGTGTGTGTGGGTAGGTGTGTGGGCAGGTGTGTGGGTGAGGGGTTGTGTGTGTAGGTGTGTGGGTGAGGCTGTGGGTGGGTAGGTGTGTGGGTTAGGATGTGTGTGGGTAGGTGTGTGGGTGAGGCTGTGGGTGGGTAGGTGTGTGGGTGAGGAGGGTTGTGTGTGGTTAGGTGTGTGGGTAGGTGTTTGGGTGAGGGTGGGTGTGGGTAGGTGGATCAGTCTGTGGGTGAGGGTGTGTGGGTTGGTGTGTGGGTGAGGCTGGGTGTGGGTAGGTGTGTGGGTGAGGGTGTGTGCGGTAGGTATGTGGGTGAGAGTGTTTGTGGGTAGGTGTGTGGGTGAGTCTGTGTGTAGGTAGGTGTGTGGCTGAGGATGTGTGGGTGAGGGGGTGTGGGGGTAGGTACGTGAGTGAGGATGTGTGTGGGTAGATGTGAGGGTGGGTGTGGGTAGGTGTATGGGTGAGGGTGTGTGCGGGTAGGTGTGTGGGTGTGGGTGGGTAGGTGTGTGGGCGAGGGTTGTGTGGGTAGGTGTGTGGGTGAGGGGTGTGTGGGTAGGTGTGTGGGTGAGGGTGTGTGTGGGTAGGTGTGTGGGTGAGGGTGTGTGTGGGTAGATGTGTGGGTGAGGGTTGTTTGGGCAGGTGCGTGGATGAGGGTGGGTGTGGGTAGGTGTGTTGGTGAGGGTGTGTTGGTAGGTGAGTAGATGATGGTGTGTGTTGGTAGGTGTGTGGGTGATGGTTTGTGTGGGTAGGTGTGTCGGTGAGGGTGTCTGTGGGTAGGTATGTGGGTGAGGGTGTGGGTGGGTAGGTGTGCGGTGAGGATGTGGGTGGGTAGGTGTGTGGGTGAGGGTGTGGGTAGGTAGGTGTGTGGATGAGGGTGTGGGTGGGTAGGTGTGTGGGTGAGGGTGTGCGTGGGTAGGTATGTGGGTGAGGGTGTGGGTGGGTAGGTGTGTGGTGAGGATGTGTGGGTAGGTGTGTGGGGGAGGGCGTGTGTGGGTAGGTGTGTGGGTGAGGATGTGTGCAGGTAGGCGTGTGGGTAGTTGTGTGGGTGAGGGTGTGTGTGGGTAGTGGCGAGGGTGTGGGTGTAGAGGACAAGGGTGGGGGGAGGGTTCTCGGGCGTGTATCCGGGCTGTGTGTATGCGTCTCTCTGCGTGTCTGTGTGTGTATGTGTGTGTTTGTTTGTGTGTGCGCACGCGTCCGTCTCTGTGTGTGTATCAGTGTGTCAGTGTCGGTGTCACACACGCACACACGCGTCTTTCAACTTTGATAATTCAAAACATGTTCATGGTCCGATTAGAACCGAATTTTGCATAACAAACGAATGTTTGGTTGTTCTTGTATCCGCTTCGAAGGATTGATTGATTCTGGATATTTATCGCCCAGTCAATCACGAAGGCCATATCAGGGTGAACACAAGTCAGCAAACCACAAACAAAATCTCATTCACGGCTCTGGACACGTCACGTTATGTTGAAAGAGGAATGAGGACAAATGAAGCTGTATGAACCACGAAGGCAGAAATTAAGCCGGTAAAATTCCTGGCAGTTGTCAAAGCATGTAAAGCTATGTTCTGACCTTCTGCAGACTCGAAACAAACAATCTTAGATAGCTCTGATCTGCAGCAGCCAAGAGGACTTTAATTTCAGCGTCCACGGTATCCCATCGCTGAAGCTACGCAGGACTAGTAATGAAGGATTGTCAAGTGGCCCAACACAAAAATCCCTTTGCCGTACCAAGTTGGACCTATCAAGCCAAAGTGCGATTTGAAATCAGCTTGTTTCCAAGGCCGAGACATTGTCTGACAGACTAAGTCTGACGGCAGTGTGTGTGTGTGTGTGTGTGTGTGTGTGTGTGTGTGTGTGTGTGTGTGTGTGTGTGTGTGTGTGTGTGTGTGTGTGTGTGTGTGTGTGTAAGTGAGTGAGTGAGTGAGCGAGTGAGTGTCTGTCTCTCTGTTTGTGTCTGTATTAGTTTCTCTGTATGTCTCTCAAGTAATTTTATATTTTTCGTTGCTATAGTTTAGAGCGAACGGTTGTGAGTGTGTGTGTGTGTGTGTGAGAGAGAGAGAGAGAGAGAGTGTGTGTGTGTGTGTGTGTGTGTGTGTGTGTGTGTGTGTGTGTGTGTGTTTCTTGGTGGTTGTTCGGTGTTCCCCGTCATTTCTTGGATAACATTTACTCCGTAAAATGTGTCTTCATGTGTAAAATTGTTTTTAATGTCTGTAATTGTGCGTTTTTATAGCTCGTGGTGGTCCCAAGGCATCTCTGTGTTGTTCATGCGCGATGGCTGGATATCTCGGATTTTATTATCTGCATAATGCATTGGTTACCCCTATCTACAACCTTGTTCGCAGTCATTCTCTGAAGCTTGATACGTTTGGCTAGAGCCGTTTTGTCTTGTGCAATGTGCCACATTTGTGTTCAAGGAACCCGATTCACTAATTTACGAAACCTAACACGTTTAGGTATAGGGTCGTTTTCCTCCTCCATTTTGTCACACTTTGTCATTGGCTAGTAATTGATTCCCAAACTCGCACGATCAACGCCTGGGATCGTTTCTAGCGTTTCAGTGGCGCTGAGGGAAAACCGCTCAACGACTGGTCGGCTTTCACCCTGAACACCTCCGGCCGCGTGTATCAATGTTAATGACCAGCACGTCAGCCCAGCTTCCTGGCCGTCAGCCGGTGGTCGTCGTCACCGACACGACCCGCAGGTCCGCAAAGCTGGCACCGGGGCGACCGTTTCAACTCACCTGATCCGCTCCGACGGCGCAGCGTGCAAGGCAATTGGCCCGTGAAGGCAGCCACCACCGTTGGCCACAGGCAGGTCTGGTCTCTTCATCAGGGCTTCGGAACTGGGGTATCGCTGTCGCCCTTTGTGCAGTGATGACTTACGTCAGAATTCCGTTAGGGTATCGTTGTCGCCCTTTGTGCTGTGATAACTTAGGTCAGAATATTTAGGGTACTGCTGTTGGATTTGTGCAGTGGTTATCACTGCACAAATCCAACAAATCCAACAGATTACGTCAGAATTAAGGTCTCGTTGTCGCCCTTTGTGCAGTGATGACTTCGTCAGAATTCGTTAGGGTATCGTTGTCGCCCTTTGTACAGTGATGACTTACGTCAGAATATTTAGGGTGTCGCTGTCGCCTTTTGTGCAGTGATGACTTGCGTCAGAATATTTAGGGTATCGTTGTCGCCCTTTGTGCAGTGATGACTTACGTCAGAATATTTAGGGTATCGTTGTCGGCCTTTGTGCAGTGATGACTTACGCGTCAGAATTTGTTAGGTATCGTTGTCTCCCTTTATGCAGTGATAACTTACGTCAGAATATTTAGGGTATTGCTGTCGCCATTTGTGCTGTGATAACTTACGTCAGAATATTTAGGGTAGGCTAGTCGCCCTTTGCGCAGTAATGACACGTCAGAATCTGTTACGGTATCGCTGTCTCCCTTTGTGCAGCGATGACTTACGTCAGAATCTGTTACGGTATCGCTGTCTCCCTTTGTGCAGCGATGACTTACGTCAGAATCTGTTACGGTATCGCTGTCGCCGTTTGTGCAGTGATGACTTACGTCAGAATTCGTTAGGGTATCGTTGTCTCCCTTTGTGCAGTGATAACTTACGTCAGAATTTGTTAGGTGTCGTTGTCTCCCTTTGTGCAGTGATCCGTTACGTCAGAATATTTAGGGTATCGCTGTCGCCCTTTGTGCAGTGACAACGTACGTCAGAATTCGTTATGCTATCGCTGTCGGCCTTTGTGCAGTGATTACTTACGTCAGAATTCGTTAGGGTATCGCTGTCGGCCTTTGTGCAGTGATAACCTCAGAACTAGGGTACTACTGTCACTCTTAGTGCAGAACTGTGGTGTGCTAGCCTGTCGGTCGATGTGCAAAAGTGCAGATGATAACGTCAGAACTAGGGTACCACTGTTGCCCTTAGTGCAGTGATAACGTCAGAACTAGGGTATCACTGATGCCCTTAGTGCAGTGATAACGTTAGAACTAGGGTACCACTGTTGCCCTTAGTGCAGCGATAACGTCAGAATAGGGTACCGCTGTTGCCCTTAGTGCAGGATAACGTCAGAAGTAGGGTACCACTGTTGCCCTTAGTGCAGCGATAACGTCAGAACTAGGGTACCGCTGTTGCCCTTAGTGCAGCGATAACGTCAGAAGTAGGGTACCACTGTTGCCCTTAGTGCAGTGATAACGTCAGAACTAGGGTACCACTGTCACTCTTCTAGTGCAGCAGAACTGTGGTGTGCTAGCCTGTCGGTCGATGTGCAAAAGTGCAGATGATAACGTCAGAGCTGTGCTGTTACTTGGCCTATCACTCGATGTACAAAATGTCAAGGCTGCGGTCTCTACTGATGAGTCTGTTGGTCTTGTTCTACAAAATACATTTACAACAGCAACGAAATGCCTGCACTGATTCGATGTCACCTACCGTCAGAATCAAAAATAGGTCTAATATTCGCATAATTTGACCCCCAAGCAAACCACAAAGGGCGAAACATAATTCATCAAGTGACAAGTAAAAGTCTGATTCACCCAGCTGCAGTTTTCACACTGAATTCTGGCTTCACACTCTTGCACAGAGATGCGATGTCTCTGCTCAGTGTTTCTGCTTCACATTCCAGTTCGGCACACCCAAATCCACGTGCATGTAGACCACCCAGCTCTTCGCTCCACTCAAGCCGTTTGTATTATGCAGCCAAAATATTTACCACTGCCCCAGTGTTATATAGCTAAGGCCACCATGAGCTTCGATAAGTGACACATCCTGTTTAGAAATGTTGCATGCTGCGCACGCATATTCTCGCGTGCGCGTGTGCAGTGCGAAGCGTGTCTACGTCATTGTGTCGATGGAAAACTCCCTGTGCGCTGTGGATTCTCAAGTAGATGAGAATCTGTGGATTGTCATCTTCGTAGCAGTGATGAAAATATGATAACAAGTGTCTGCTCCAGCAGAGCTGATGAACAAAGGCAAGGCACATTAAGTGATTGTCTACCTGATTTTACAAAATCCCAATCACGATTACTTAGAGCTGTGTTAAATTATCTATAAAAAAAATATATAAAAATAAAATAAAAATCTTTTCAAATGGAGATATCTTCGCTGATATTTTTCTCGTCCTTGACTGAGCCTCACTATGGGTACCGCGGACGCAGAAATTAAGGTGACGTCTGCTGGGAAGTGAGATATCAAAGGCTCTCACTTTTAACCCCGGAGTAGGTCACAATACTGCTTTTAAAGCTTTACCCACTGCCAGGAATTGTCGCTTTTTAATTTCTGCCTTCCTTGTTCATTCAACTTCATTTTCCCCAACCCTCTTCCACCCTAAAGTGACATGTATGATGAACAATGAGTCAGACGTTTTTGTGTGGTTTGATGAATTGCGTGTCACCCTAATACGACCAGTCGTTAAAAATGCAATCAGTCAGTCTGCATGGTATTCGGAGGGTGACTACTGAATCTGTCAGCAATAACAAAAATTCATGTTGATTCGTTTGTGGCAGGAATTGTATGAGTGTCAATTTTTCTTGGCTCTTTTTGTTTGCTTGTTGTTTGTGTGTTTGTTGGGAGGGGGGCGTGTTTGCCTGTAGCTCATGTCAGTCGGAGGAGGCGAGAGGTCGATTCTGTTCCTCTGTGTGTGTGTGTGTGGGGGGGGGGGGGGGTCTCTCTCTCTCTCTCTCTCTCTCTCTCTCTCTCTCTCTTCTCTCTCTCTCTCTCTCTCTCTCTCTCTCTCTCTCTCTCTCCGCTGATATAACCGTACCGGTTGACTGGGCGTGAAACACCAACTTATTTACTCTCTCTCTCTCTCTCTCTCTCTCTCTCTCTCTCTCTCTCTCTCTCTCTCTCTCTCTCTCTCTCTCTCTCTCTCTCTCTCTCTGGGTGGGTGTGGGTGTGGAGGGAGAGGGGAACCTAGAGGCGCATGTTTTTTCATGTGATATTTGTTTTCGGGAATTTTGCCAACACTCACGTC
>JABMCL010000746.1:352500-377500 GCA_018857735.1 Alviniconcha marisindica
GGGAGAGCAGTACCTTTCGGGGGGGGGGGGGGGGGACGTGGCAGTACTTGTCCTGCTCAAGTACAAGCATGCTGTATATGAGCTGGGGGGGAGAGGGGGGGGGCATTTTGTTATTTTTGTTTTCTGGTTTGTTTGTTTTTTGGTGTTGTTTTTGTTTGGTTGTTGTTATTTTGTTATTTTATTTGTGTGTGTGTGTGTGTGTGTGTGTGTGGTTTTTGTTGTTGTTGTTTTGGGGGAAAGGAGGGTTACTGGTTTCGTTGTTGTTTGCTTTCATTCTGGTGCACAGCAAATGAATGGTAAATCATCATCATCATCATCATCAAGTATGGCAATTGGCATGGTGTTATTTGTGAACCTGTGATCCATACAACAAGGAGTTAGGTGGTTTGTGTTTGTGTCTGTACCCCTGTCATGTCTTATACTATTGTGGCTGTGCAGTTTCTTGGCTAAGTTAGAAGAAAAAAAATCTTTTTTTTCTTCACATTATTTAAACTAAGAGTAGTAAGCACTAAGACTAAGAGTAAGACAAGAGTATCAAGCAACTGCATGTATACAAACATAAATTGTAACAGTCAGGGTGCTGGTTGCATCACACTCACAGTTGACATGTTTCGGGACAGATGCGAGAGCTGTGTGGACATGCTGTTCATCAAAGGCTCTGGGGTGTGTCCAGAGTGTGGCATAGCACTTCGACGCAACAACTATCGTCTGCAGGTCTTTGAAGATGCTGGCGTAGAAAAGGAAGTGGACATCAGAAAAAGAATCTTGAGAGAGTAGGTTGATGTTATAAACATTTCTCTGTCTGACTGTCTGTCCGTCTGTCTGACTGTCTGTCTGTCTGTCTGTCTGTCTGTCTCTCTCTCTCTCTCTCTCTCTCTCCTCTCTCTCTCTCTCTCTCTCTCTCTCTCTCTCTCTCTCTCTCTCTCTTTTGAGTTCAAGTTCGCTCTCTCTCATTTTAATTTATTGGTTTCAATATTCTCATTTTTTTGCAGGAGTGAATATATGGTATGTTATTGTTAATGGTAGGTGTAGCTTTGTTAAACAATATTGGGTTGATTTGTTGCTAGTGGCTAAGAAAATGGTTTAATGAATGGATTGCTTGCTTGCCATAGACTAATCCTTTATATTTGCTAACTAATGGTAATATTTTTTTGTTTTTGTTTTTTGTTGTTGTTTTGTTTGTACACTAACCATTTTTACATTAACCGTTATGCATATAATATATATATATACAGTGCAAAAATCTGAAATAAGAACAGGTCAGTCTTGATCATTTTAATAATACAATTTAAAAAATACATTAAAATATAAGTATTATTTATATTTAAATTGTAACTGGTCACTGCATTCATGAAGGAACATGCCATCATTCATTTGTGACCCTGACCATCTCCAGAGAAAGAAGCAAGCAGATTTTAATAATTTGACAAAGTAATAATAATGATAATTTATATATAATATATATATATATATAATGATACAGTTCATATCTTGCCCAGCCATTAGCTCTGCCCCTCTCCCTCCCCCCCCCCCCCCCCCCCCCTCCCCTCCCAATTAATCCAGCCACCCACCCCATCCCACCACCCCATTCCTCACCAACCTGTCCTTGACCAGTTGACGTGCATTATTAAAGCATCATTAAATTTTTCATATTTATTATCAGTCTTCAAAAAAACGTTACCTGTGGGGGGAAAATGTAATTACCATTCCGTCAAAGAGGAACTGATAAATTGTATACAAAGTTTATTTTGTTTTTCAGCATTACATGTGATGTACATGTGTTGGGGGTGATTTTTGGTGTAATATTAATCAAACTTGACTGTTGAGTAAATTTGCATTGTACTAAAAGCACATTGACGGTTGCAGTTTCAACAAAAAAGAGGAAGACTTCAGCTCTTTAAAGGACTACAATGATTACCTGGAGATGATTGAAACGATCAGTAAGTCCATACTTTTTTGTAGTATTATAGTACTTTCTTAAAGGTGAGACTTAGAGTTCAGCTCAGTTCAGTTCAATTCAAGATGGTATCTAAGTGATCAGGAAAGCCCATATGCATTGCACCCCAGCTTTCAGAATTTTGTCCCCAGCTTTCTGAATTTTGTCAGAATTTTGTTGTTTTTGAAACAGTTCCAGTGTTGGTTTGATTGACAATTAAAATTTCCTTTCCAGAAATTTCATCAAACGCTTCCTCTTTCTAAATGTCTGTTAGTGTTTCAAGCTCCTCAACACTTCAGGTCTTCTGAAACTGAGGCCACTTGTGCTGGGTGTATTACCTGCCAGTCTGTTTGTTCCAGTCTGTTGCAGTACTGAGACTACATCTCCTCATGGTAGTCTCAGTCTGCTGCCATACTGAGGGTATCTGTTCTCAGCAAACTACATCTAATTATAGCAGTCTCAGTCTGCTGCAGTATTGTGGCTACATCTTTTCACATCAGAGCTAGACAGTAATGACTTGGAAAGAGATTTCAATATGTTTAAAGCTAAAGCTTTGAAGATACTCAGTCATACTCACACTACAAATCTATTTCTGTTCTTCCCAAGTACTTAGACATAGAGCATTAGCTGCGCAAATGTGGCCCTGTATTTTTAAGTGTCTATTTTTGTGTGTGAAGTTTTCAACCTGGCCAATGGTGTGGAGGTGGAGTCAACCAGGAAGATGATCGATCAGTACAAGAAAGAGAACAAAGAGCTGATCAAGAAGAACCAGTCCAAACTGGTAAGTTAGACTTGAGCAACAGGCTGGGGAATGAAGCCAATGGTAGTGTTAACCAAAGCAGTTATTATGATGGTGTTGATGGCGGTACAGTGGAGCCCCTAATTGTGATGGTGTTGATGATGACACAGTGGAGCCCCTAAATGTGAGGGTGTTGACGATGGCACAGTGGAGCCCCTTAACATGAGGGTGTTGATGGTGGCACAGTGGAGCCTCTAAACATGAAGGTGTTGATGATGGCACAGTGGAGCCTCTAAACATGAAGGTGTTGATGATGGCACAGTGGAGCCTCTAAACATAATGGTGTTGATGATGGCACAGTGGAGCCTCTAAACATGAAGGTGTTGATGATGGCACAATGGAGCCTCTAAACATGATGGTGTTGATGATGGCACAGTGGAGCCTCAAAACATATGGTGTTGATGATGGCACAGTGGAGCCCCTAAACATGATGGTGTTGATGATGGCACAGTGGAGCCCCTAAACATGATGGTGTTGATGATGGCACAGTGGAGCCCCTAAAAGTGATGATGGCACAGTGGAGCCCCTAAAAGTGATGATGGCACAGTGGAGCCCCTAAAAGTGATGATGGCACAGTGGAGCCCCTAAACATGATGGTGGTGATGATGGCACAGTGGTGCCCCTAAACATGATGGTGGTGATGATGGCACAGTGGAGCCCCTTAACATGAGGGTGATGATGGCACAGTGGAGCCCCTAAACGTGATGGTGTTGATGATGGCACAGTGGAGCCCCTAAACATATGGTGTTGATGATGGCACAGTGGAGCCCCTAAACATAATGGTGTTGATGATGGCACAGTGGAGCCCCTAAACATAATGGTGTTGATGATGGCACTGTGGAGCCCCTAAACATAATGGTGTTGATGATGGCACTGTGGAGCCCCTAAACGCGATGGTGTTGATGATGGCACAGTGGAGCCCCTAAACATGATGGTGTTGATGATGGCACAGTGGAGCCCCTAAACATGATGGTGTTGATGATGGCACAGTGGAGCCCCGAATGTGATGATGGCACCGTGGAGCCCCTAAACAAAAAAAACTTCATTAGATTCCCTGTCTCTTTTAAGACCACTTCGATCTAGGTAATAATTTCTCCTTAATTGCATGCATGTAAATCCACACCTCACCAAAGACTGTCCCACTTTACATACTTTTTTTTACTTTTTTAATTCCTTTTTCTTTGTTTCCATGCCAGTAAAACTTTGAACCAGTGAACACTCCTCTACACTTACAGACCATTTTTTTCTTGTAGTTGTACCATTTCCTATGTGTTTCCAGATTCCGTGCCAGAGTACCCCTCACTAGTAAACAGTCCTCTTTAAAGACCGTTTTTCATGTACCTTTTCCTTTAAATATTTAGAACACCTCACTAGTGAACACCCCTCTTTTGAAACATATTTTGAGTGTTTGGGGGTTTGTCATTTTTGTTGTTATTGTTGTTGTTTGTGTGTGTGTGTGGCAGGAGGGGGGTCAACATGATGAATACCTGGAGCAACTGATAGACCCACCTGTATCACTGTGTACTTGTGTCAAGTGTATGTATTGCTGTGTGCTACCCCACAGAGTCGGGGTGATGAATACCTTGAACAGCTGATAGACCCACCTGTATCACTGTGTACTCCTGTCGGGTGTATGTATTGCTGTGTGTTACCCCCACAGAGCCGGGATGGTGAATACTTGGAGCAATTGATAGACCCACCTGGATCACTGTGTATTTTGTCGGTGTGTGTATTGCTGTGTGTTACCCCCACAGAGCCGGGATGGTGAATACTTGGAGCAATTGATAGACCCACCTGGATCACTGTGTACTCCTGTCAGGTGTATGTACTGCTGTGTGTTGTCACAGAGTCGGGATGACGAATACCTGGAGCAGCTGATAGACCAGCAGAGGCAGGACGCGGCCTTCAGGCGACAGTGGGTTACAGAGGAGGTGCACAGAGAGAAAGCCCTGAAGCGCAAAAACAGAGACGCCCTCATCGATGAACTGGTAACTGGACTTTGGGGCCTCACTGTATTTAGCTGTTTGAAGGATTAGATTATCAATGCTGTGGTCATTTAAGGACTTTTTAAGGGAGGGTGGTAAATATGGCCACAACATTTACCAAAATTTGGAGGGTAAGACAATCAGCTGTATCCGAAAAAAGAAATTAAATTGGTGAGCTGTCCAGGTAAACCAGTTTGTGTCTGGGTATCACAGCACTGAGTCTATATTTGCTTTGCTTGTTTTCAGGACTTTTGTGTTAGTGTGTGTGTGTCACTGTCTGTCTGTCTGTCTGTCTGTCTGTCTGTCTGTCTGTCTTCTGTCTCTCTCTCTCTCTCTCTCTCTCTCTCTCTCTCTCTCTCTCTCTCTCTCTCTCTCTCTCTCTCTCTCTCTCTGTATGTGGAAAGGCAGCTATCTGACTAGATTGTGACAACGTAATTTTATGTTCTGGTACACACATGCACCAAGCACAGCAACCTGTGCATCCTTGTGGCTGGTCAGTCTGCTGCGACAGTGTTTTGTTTCTTTAGTTAATAGCTGTGACACCTGTTCTCTGTGTATTGTTTGCTTTAAAACGTGTGCACTCTGTATTTTGTGTGTTTGGCTACAGATGTTCTCTGAGTTCTGTTTGCCTAGCTACATGTGGTCTCTGTGTATTCTGTTTGCCTGGTTACATGTGTTCTCTGTGTTCTGTTTGTGTGGCAACATGTGTTCCCTGTGTGTTCTGTTTGCCTGGCTACTTTCACTGTGTATTGTGTATGTTTGGCTACAGATGTTTTCTCTGTTCTGTTTGCCTGCCTGACTACACATGTTTTCTGTATGTTCTGTTCGCCGGGCTACAGATGTTCTCTTTTTTGTGTGACTGCAGATGTTCTCTGTGATGTGTTTGCCTTGCTAGATATGTTCTTTGTGTTTTGTGTGACTGGCAACACGTGTTCTTTGTGTTCTGTTTGCCTGCCTGGCTACACATGTTCTCTGCATGTTCTGTTTGCCAGGCTACTGGTTTTCTCTTTTTGTGTGTGTGACTGACTGCAGATGCTCTCTGTGATGTGTCAGCCTGGCTAGATATATGTTCTCTGTGGGTTTTTCCCCCCGTTTTTTCTTTTTCCTTGCTACATGTGTTCTCTGTGTCCCTGGCTACACAGTCGTGCCCTGTGTATTCTGTTTGCCTGGCCACAGATATTCTCTGTGTTTTGTATGCCTGGCTACACATGTTCTCTGTGTGTTCTCTTTGCCTGGCTACAGATATATTCATATTCTTTCTGGGTGGATGGGTGCCTGACTGCAGATGTTCTCTGTGTTTTGTGTCCCTGGCTACACACTCATGCTGTGTGTGTTCTGTTTGCCTGGCCACAGATGTTCTCTGTGTTTTGTGTCCCCGGCTACACAGTCATGCTGTGTGTGTTCTGTTTGCCTGGCCACAGATGTTCTCTGTGTTTTGTGTCCCTGGCTACACACTCATGCTGTGTGTGTTCTGTCTGCCTGGCCACAGATGTTCTCTGTGTTTTGTGTCCCCGGCTACACAGTCATGCTGTGTGTGTTCTGTTTGCCTGGCCACAGATGTTCTCTGTGTTTTGTGTCCCTGGCTACACACTCATGCTGTGTGTGTTCTGTTTGCCTGGCCACAGATGTTCTCTGACATGCCAGCCCAGACCATCATGGCCACTCACAAGCAGACAAGTGCCACGACGGAAGAGGAGGAGTCCAGACCTGTTCCCTCAGGAGCAACCACATTCTCTACAGGAATCCGAATTGTACGTCCTTTTGTAGTGACCGCCTTCAGACTTGCTGTTCAAAGTGTTGGTTTGGTTTTGTCCTTTATCACTCTGGCATATGATGTGCCTCTTTTGACAGTCTTGTTAAGTTCACTGTTAAATAGATCAGTCAATTAAATATATGACTCATTTGTTTGTCCTTTGATTAGTCAAATAAATGAATAAATGACTAATTCATTTATCCTTTAATTAGTCATTTATTTATTTAATTTGTTGATCCATTTAACAGATCATTTATTTTGCTGGCTTGGTTACTTTTAGATTCAGTCATTTTATTTTATTGTTCCAGGCATTCATTCAGTGTTCTCATCAACTGATGTCATAGCTCAGTTTATTTATTTGTGTGTATCTGTGTGTGTGTGTGTGTGTGTTTTTGTGTGTGTGTGTATGTGCATACGTGCATGTGTGCATGCATGTATGTGTGTGTGTGTCTGTGTGTGGTGCGTGTGTGTGTGTGTGCATGCATGTGTGCATGCATGCATGTATGCGTGTCTGTGTGTCTGTGTGTCTGTGTGTTCTTTCTCAAGGGTCAGCAAACCGTGTTCAGTACCGGAGGACCTTTAGAAGAAAGCAAGGCGTACATCTACAGCCCTCTGGACCTGGACTCCTGTGGACCTCCCTACCCGGACATGGACCGCATCATGAACGATGGGTAAGTTACAACCTGTTGCTGTCCGGCGGTCAGGGCCCAACCCTTCTGGGACTGCCTGCCAACACTAACACTGCCGGTGATGATGTACTTGAGGAGGAGGAGGATGTGAGGCTTAATGTCCTCAGATGTTGGGCTGACACGTTAGGGACAAAACTTGGGGATGTACCTCTGGTGGAGTTTATGTACCTTGTGTTTACACGCATTCCAGGTGAGAGTTACCGTAAGCGACTCAGGTCTTTGTTTTGTATTTGTGTGACGTATTCTGAGCGTTAATTAACTCCCTTGTGTGTTGATTCTCCTTTGGTGAACGTCTAATTATGTGGGGGTTGTGTGTTAGCATTCCTCAGCTAAAAACCCTGAGGTGCAGCCAGTGTTTGGTGAGGAGGTAGTGCATGCAGCCATTTCCCCACACCTGTGCAGTGCTGTGCCACTCTGGAAGCTGCATTCCAACTTCAGGGATTTTAGCAATGGAGTTTGTCATGTCATGAGGATTACTGCACTGAAAGTTATCCTGACACAGAACACTGCAACACAACATTTTGCTTCAGCTGCGACATTCTGGTTAGAAACAAGAAGAATTAAGATGCCAGTAAAGACAGTGTCATTAGCCTCTGTTTGGTTCTGACCTGTGAGAGTTATGCTAGCCTGGTGATTTTGCATGCGTCTGTTTATTAGTAAACATGGTGCTTAACGTCCACAGAAACCACAAGGCTTATTAGGGACGGGGAAATTTCGGTTTATTGATGGGTAACTGGTTTTTAACACCTAGTCGGCCGTGTTAGTTTGTGGTGTAGGGGAAGCAACCACCTGCGAGTCTTTGGCTCTGTAGATCGGTATTAGCTCCCTTAGTTCAAACACCCGAACAACATTGACGCATGACCAGAAGGGTGTTTTTCTTCTCGGTGACAGCCCCTGCTACAGAGAAATACTTGCACATGCACATGCTTAATAACATACCAAAAATCTGTGTTAGAAATCAACACAACTTCTTTTGAATTATTTATAAACAAAAATAAAAAATAAAGGGTTTTTCCCCCCTTAAATAGCCAGCTTTTTTCCCCTTTTTTAAATTTCTTTTAATATATATTTTATTTATTTATTTTTTAAATGGGGTGGGGAGGGTGAGGGGATAGGGAGTAAAGGAAGACTGGCTGTTTACCAAGTGTGTTAACATAAGTTCTTGTTAGACTTCAACTCTCATGCATGCCGCTGTTTCTTTCTTTGGCCCTTGTATCTGTTTGGAGATACAGATGCTAATACAGTGATTCTGTAACCTCTAACAGGTACCATATCAGACAGATCTAAACTGAGATATAAAATATGCAGATGTAGCACAACAACAGCGACAGGTCAGGTTGTAGATTCTGCAGTAGTACAGTTAGACCCAGGATCTTGCAGTTTGACCCAGAATCTCGTGTGGGTGCGTTTTGTTTGCATGTTAGTCTCTGTTAGCCTGCAGTATTTAAATGTGAATGGTTTGAACAGTTTTGATGGTGAATCTTCTGACACTGTGAAGGCCTCATTTTCAGAACTCATAATCAGATTTTTGTGTTTTGGGGAGGGGTGGGGATGGGGGGTGGGAGGGAGGTGCAACCCCAGGTTGTTTGCCCAACATGCAAGCCTCAGTGGACATAAATAAGCCTGGGAATGTTTTGTGGCCTCAGAACTCTGTGCACATCAGAAGATGTCAGAACTCTGCTCATTATCCGATTTTTATATTTTGGAAGGGGGCAACCCCAGGTTGTTTGCCCAACATGCAAGCCGCAATGGACGTAAGTAAGCTTGCGAATGTTTTGTAGCCTCAGAACTCAGTGCAGGTCAGGGTGATGTTATTTTCAATCTGTGCAGGTATTTGTCCAACGTGCGGGCCTCAACAGACATGGAGCTGGGAGGTGGTTTTGAGTCCCGGACAGCCTGTCAGCGTGCCCTGCAGGACGCCCTTTGTGGCCTGTTTCACTTTCCTCCCATGAACCAGCCCTGCCCCTCCCCCGCCTCCTCCACGTCGTCCTGGACTCCCAGCAGCGCACCTTCCCCCATGTGTGTGTCCTAGCCAAGGTTTGGGCTGCCGCAAAATTCCCTGTGTAAGTGTGTCCTGCCATTGTCCCCTGTGTGTGTCCTAGCCAAAGCTGGGCTGCCGCAAAATTCCCCATGTAGGTGTGTCCTGCCATTGCCCCCTGTGTGTGTCCTAGCCAAAGCTGGGCTGGTGCAAAATTCGCCATGTAGGTGTGTCCTGCCATTGCCCCCTGTGTGTGTCCTAGCCAAAGCTGGGCTGGTGCAAAATTCCCCAAAGTTGGGCTAGCACAAATTCCCCTGTAGGTGTGTTGTGCCATGTGTCCTAACCAAGGTTTGGGCTGGCGCAATTTCCCCATGTGGGTGTGTCCTGCCATTGCCCCCTGTGTGTGTCCTAGCCAAAGCTGGGCTGGCGCAAATTCCCCTCTGTGTGTGTCCTGATGTGTGCCCTAGCCAAAGTTAGGTTGGTGCAAATTGCCCCCAGTGTGTGGCCTAGCCAAAGCTGGGCTAGTGCAAATTCCCCATTGCCCCTGCGTTTGACCTAGCCAAAGTTGGGCTAGTGCAAATTCCCCATTGCCCCCTGTGTGTGTCCTATGGGCTAGTGCAAATTCCCCATTGCCCCCTGTGTGTGTCCTAGCCAAGGTTGCGCTAGTGCAAATTGCACCCTGTATGTGTCCTAGCCAAAGTTACAAATTCCCCTGTAGGTATGTCCTTCAATGTGCCCTAGCCAAAGTTTTGGGCTAGGGCAAATTCCCCTCTAGTTGTGTCCTACCGCTGCCCCCTGTGTGTGTCCCAGCCAAAGTTGGGCTAGGGCAAATTCCCCTGTAGGTGTGTCCTGCCGTTGCCCCCTATGTGTGCCCTGCCGTTGCCCCCTCTGTGTGCCCTGCCGTTGCTCCCTGTGTGCCCTGCCGTTGCCCCCTGTGTGTGCCCTGCCGTTGCCACCTGTGTGCCCTGCCGTTGCCCCCTGTGTGCCCTGCCATTGCCACGTGTGTGTGCCCTGCCGTTTCCCCCTGTGTGCCCTGCCATTGCCACGTGTGTGTGCCCTGCCGTTGCCCCCTGTGTGTGTGCTCTGCCATTGCCTCTTGTGTGTGCCCTGTGTTACCTGCCGTTGCCCCCTGTGTTACCTGCCGTTGCCCCCTGTTACCTGCCGTTGCTCCCTGTGTGTGCCCTAGTAGCCAAAGTTGGGCAAGAGCAAAATTCCCTTGTAGGTGTGTCATGCCAAAGTTGTGCTGGTGTACATTCCCCTCTGTGTGTGTGTGAGAGAGACAAGGTTTTGCCAGAAAGTGGTCCTTTTTTCTGGTTCAGCGTGAATGGCTCATGAGGAAGCTTGGATGCCCAGTTACAGGTGGGGATGAAAACAAAAGCTGGCACTGAGTGTGCTTTAAAGAATACGAGATGGATGCCTTTGGTTGCTGCAGAGTCTGCAAGCTGTTCAGTAAAACATTGTGTGTATGATGATCACAGTAAACTTGTATAAATTTGGTGGACTCCGTCTGTTTTATTCATTTCTGAATGGCTCTTTACGCTCAGAATACTTTATTCCCCCTGTCACTGTAACAATACTGTGCAGACATACAACACGCACACACATACAGCATGTGCACGCACACGCACTCACACAAACAACATGCATGCAACACACACACACACACACCACACACACACACACACACACACACACGTACAAGACATACACTACTAACACAGAGTTACCAGAACTGAGAAGGATAAATGAACTTGTTTCATCTGATGGATTGAAAGGATCACAATAAAAACTCAAAACTGGGAAATAAGTTCACCGTCATGTGCCAAGTTCATTTTTCCCACTTTGAGTGAGAGTTGAATGTTTCACTTCTTGTTTTGTGTTTTGTTTTGTTTGTTTTTGTTTTTTCACTTCTTGCTTTTTATGTCTTGGATTTTGGTGGTGGTGGTGGTTTGTTTTGTTTTTAGTACCTTAAAGTAGTTAGCCTTCTCATTTTGTTAAAGAAGGCCAGACTTTCTCCAACCAATAAATAATGAGATATAAAAATTTAAAAAAGTTTAAAAAAAGAAGCAATTGTTTTAAATGCTCCGTTGATGGCATTTTCAGTTTAGAATCGTAGTTGCGTCAGTGACGATTAGCAGGTCCCGATGTATACAACATCGGCATGTGTCATCTGTGATGGCCCCTTTGATCTTGTTGCTCGGGCGACGTAAGCACGCAACGTTTGTGTCCAATTTCAAAGAGGTGTTGCGTGCAATTCGAGCAAACTGGGACACTTGTCTTTGTGTGCAGGCAGTCACGCTAATATGTACTCGCGAAACAGACTGGAAACTGAGTATGAAATCAAGACACCATTTTAGAGTAAAGGCTTTGATTTTATATTCTTCTTTCGAACTCGTCAACTTGCAGAACAAAATGTGTTTTGATATGGCTAGCTAGTTCCTTCAACGTGATTTAAGCAATAAACGGCATGATGTAAGCAACAAACGACATGATGTTTGCAACAAATGACATGATGTCAGCAACGAACGACGGGATCAACACCATTGAAACAAAAGAGGCATGTTACCCATTTGTATTTTATTCACGTATATGTATTAGTATATATATATATATATTACTCACGTATATATGTCACAGTACAAGCTGGAATCCAGCAGGATTCCAGATCGTCCTAGTTAAATTGGAATTCTAATTCAGGATAAACTAGAATCATACTTTCAACTGGATATTTTTCAATGTAAATTGGAGT
Organism: Alviniconcha marisindica; assembly: GCA_018857735.1. Taxonomy (NCBI): domain Eukaryota; kingdom Metazoa; phylum Mollusca; class Gastropoda; family Provannidae; genus Alviniconcha; species Alviniconcha marisindica. The sequence continues at coordinate 364,390 of JABMCL010000746.1, forward strand.
ACTAGTTCCTCCTAGGCAAACTGGAATCCTTTCTTTAGTACAAACTGGAATTCTACTGCACGCTCGAACAGTGAATTCTTTTTTCTTTTTTTTTAATGACTGCCAACGTCCATAGCTGTCTTTGCTTTTTGATAGATATGCCCAGCTAAATTTGGCGAGACACTCTTGCATGCACACATCATTTGTTGCCGTTATCTGGCCGACTTGGAAGGTCTATCAGACTGATCTGGACCCTCATTAATAATGTCCGAGTTGTCATTGCTTAGCCGGACGGAAAGCTTTGGGTGACCGCTGATAACTGCAGCTGGTGCAGATGTTTAGGAACCCAATCGATGGCGCCATGCTTGACACCCGAGTAAATGCCACGCACTTCTGCCCAGGTCATGTCCCTTCCTGCCTGTCCGACATTCACAGGATGTCTGCTAATCGCGTCAAACGCTTCTTCTTCGGTTACCGCAGGGCAGATTGTTTTTAGCGCAGTATATCAAATCCATTGTCACAGAGCCTTTAACTGGCAGATTGTTTTTAGCGCGGTATATCAAATCCATTGTCACAGAGCCTTTAGCTGACCTCCAGTTTACAATGCTTGCTGCACCAAACTTTATGTCTGAGTGTTGCTTTACGTCCACAAAAACCGTAGGCTTATTAGGGACGGGAGCTCAGGACAGCCACCTCGACTTTCACACAGCTCCTGAGCTCTGCCAAACTTGATAGGTAGGTAGGTAGGTAGTGTTGCTTAATGTCCTCAGATGTCAGTTGACATATTAGGGACAAGCTGAGACCAATGCCGAAGCATGGTTCAATATAGCTGTACGTCCACGGAAACCAGAAGGCTCGTTAGGACGGACAGCCCAGGACGGCCACCTCGACTCTCACACAGCCGAATGCCCCACAGCTTGAACTATGACCCCCCCCCCCCCCCCCCCCCCATCCCCCTCAAGCGATGATTAACTCCCTTGTGAGTTGATTTAATTTTGCGCCTTAACTGCCCTTCCTTCGGTTCAGCAATGTGAACGCTTGCAGCAACACGATCATACGGTGTCTTAAGAAGTCTTGTCCCTAATAATATGTCGGCCCGACATCCGAGGACATTAAGCCCCACACTGATCATCATTGTGTGTTAAGAACTTGGGTCAGAGAAGAGATCAAATAAATGTTCACAACAAGTCGATACTTTACAGTACAGCTGATTCTAATCTCTGTTAGAACAAAGTAGAATAGTTAGTACCGAAGAAAGGATTTCAGCTTTTCCTAGGAGAAACTAGACTTCGAATTTACGCTAACTGAAAAAAAAACATCCAGTTGAAAGTGAGATTCCATTTTATCCTAGTGTAAATTAGAATTCCAGTTTGTACTAGTGCGATCTGAACTCTTACTGGATTCCATTTCATGCTGTGACATGTATGCAGTGCAGTGTCAGCAACAATAATATAAAGTCTTGAATCTCTGGGTTAAAAGATCAGAATAGGATGGACAAACAGCTCTATAACAAACAGCTCGAAAAAGTACCGTGTGCGCCGACCAGTGAGAAGCTGTCGATTGGCAGACCGACGATTGAGTGTTACTTTGTGTAGGGCCTACTTGCTTGATGATTGCTTGCTTGCGTAGCTGCTTACAGGGTTGGCAATTGCGGTATAGCTGCTTTCGTGTGTAGTTAGCTAGCTTGGTTGGTGTAGTCGTGGCCGTTGGCTGTTTCTGCAGAGTGTGTGGCTGCTTGTTTGTGTGGCTGTTTACGGGACTGGCTGCTCGTCTAGTTGCGGTTTGGCTCAGTTCTATCTAGCGTTGTTAGCTTGCGTGGTTGGTGGCTTAACTAACTGTGGAGTCGTGGCCGTTGATTGGTTGTGCGTAGTGTGTGGCTGCTTGGTTGCGAGTGTGGCTTAAATGTTTAAAATGTGGCTTAAATGTTTAGTCGTGGCCGTTGGTTGTTCCGGTGTAGTTGCTTATGTAGCTGGTGGTTTAATTGTGTAGTCGTGGCCGTTGGTTGGTTGTGCCTAGTGTGTGTGGCTGCTTGCTGGAGTAGTTGCTTATGTAGCTGATGGTTTAACTGTGTAGTCGTGGCCGTTGGTTCTTCATTGTGCTTAGTGTGTGTGCCTGCTTGCTGGTGTAGTTGCTTATGTAGCTGGTGGTTTAACTGTGTAGTCGTGGCCCTGGCGGTTTGCTGGTGTAGTTGCTTATGTAGTTGGTGTTTGAACTATGTAGTCGTGGCCGTTGTTTGTGCATAGTGTGTGTGGCTGCTTGCTGGTGTAGTTGCTCATGTAGGTGGTGGTTTAACTGTGTAGTCGTGGCGGCTTGCTGGTGTAGCTGCTTGCTGGTGTAGCTGCTTGCTGGTGGCCTATGCAGTTGCTCGCGTTTCTGTCGGTTCATTGTGTATCAGCAACGGGTAGCTGCTCGCTTGTGTAGACGGCTGTGTGGTTGGTTGCTTGCTTGCTTGCTTCGTGACAAATGTCAAAATGCCATTTCCATGAAGGCTACCATCACTTTACGGGTCGGCGATACGGTCCTTTTCTATGCAGTAATAACCACCGACTGATTCCATGACAAACGCCAGAAATTGTGTTCAACAGGATCACTGTATGACTAGACTTGGAAGGGATACTTGTACAATTGAACAACATTCAGTTACAGTGGGCAGTAACACACGTCCCCATGATCAAGGTTTACATAATTATGATAACGCATGTATATATATATATATACATGTAAACGAGTCACTCGCACAACATCACATTCAGGATAATTAGGAAGAGGAAATAAATCCTGTGTTACCATCACAATACAGATCACAGACACAGCAAAGCAGAGATCGGCTCTGAATAAAAATGCCAGTGAAAAACTAGAAGTATGGCTGTACGCGCGGGCTATAATTTTATCCGCAAGCATGAAGACTTGTCTGACCTTTAAGATGAGGCAGTCTGCTATGGAAAACCGCTGATTAAACACTACGCTTTCTCTGTGCACAACTGAACGGAGTGTATTTCATCTAACAGATAACCTTTCCGCCTTGAACTTTCCACTCAGTATATGTACACCGAAAATGGACCCACTCAGACTGCTTGCTGAAGCGGTTCAAACGATGTGATGCGTAGCCTTTTGCTGAAACAATGGCGGGAATATTCCTGGCATTCATTTTGTTCAGAGGAGTGATTCTGTTTGCAACTGAGAGGTATTACAATGGACGTCGATAAGCAAAAACCAACCCGTTGAACAAACTAATAGTTGGGGAGGGGGGGAGGGGGGGGGGAAACAACATAACTCACTCTTTACCATGCTGATAAAAACTACAGCAATAATCTATGTTGCACCAAAATGTTTCTTCCTCTTTTTCAGTCGACTTCTTCGTTATTTTACTTGCTGGTAATTTATTCAGATATTCAAACTTCAGATACGTGCTGATGGTTAGGCTTAATCAGCTGGAACCATGCAGTTTTGTCGTCAAAAGCAACGAAAGGAGGATGTGGGAGCTTCCCAGAGTTTTCGTACCTTGTGTTTACTTGCACAATATTACAGTGATTATAGTCAGCGTAGACTGTTCAGGTCTTCTTTGTTCTGTATCCCTTGTTATGCGAGTAACGTCTACTTGACGCTATTAACACTGTTAGTGTGTTCATCTCAAAAGAACAGAAAAGTAGACCAAAAAGGGAAGTCAGAGACACGATTACACTGAAGTCACACCAGTCCCTTGCCATCCTTTCTACGACGTTTTGTCTGCCCCTTTATGACCAAATAATTACGTGAGAGCTATTATGTGGTCCTGAGTGTGTGTATGTGTGTGTGTGTGTGTGTGTGTGTGTGTGTGTGTGTGTGTGTGTGTGTGTGTGTGTGTGTGTGTGTGTGTGTGTGTGTGTGTGTGTGTGTGTGTGTGTGTGTGTGTGTGTGTGTGTGTGTGTGTGTGTGTGTGTGTGTGTGTGTGTGTGTGTGTGCATACGTTTCTAGTCCGAAAAAAAAGAAGCAATTAAAAGCAATGCCAGAGCCAAAAACCTAACATTTCAGGTTAGGGTCTTTCAAAGTTCAGTAAACGACACATTTTTTCTGCATGTACACTCCTTAGTACAGAACACATCAACACACAGTGAGACGAATGGAGATCAAAACGTTAAAACGACGCGGACAGAAAGTTTGACAACATAACCAATAAAAACCAGGGCCCCTTTGCGATGTTGTGCTATTACAAGAGCCTGAAGCGTCCTACGGTATGGGGAAGTTCTCATCTCACCATGCAGGACCCAGCATTCAAGCTACTGAGATTCGGTCACGGGCACAGTGTGCCTAACATCGTTTTGTTCAGTCTTGCCCGCCAGCATCATTTGAATGAGGCGTAGGTTAATTATGCTGACCACGTACGTAGCCTACCTGTGGGTGACATTTTCTCAGCCCACTGCAGATGAACGAGCCCGTGGCTGTGACCGTGACGACTTTAACCCCTTCACTGCCACGATGTCACTTGAAAACGACCAATAAAAGTGCAAAATTTGAAACCCTTAACTGTCTCCGTCTCCATTTTCGCACTAGCACGTGAAACGATGTTCATCGAAGCGCACAGCACCGAAAGTAGATGTTACAGGAGCGGAAAATGTACTGTTTGCAGGCGTGTCCGTGCAGCTTTCAGCCCGGAAATTGTACAGGCTGGGGCAGTGAAGGGGTTAAACTACGATAGAAACAGAACTGACGTTTCCAAAGCAAATCCTGGTTTAAAAACAAAAACAAAACAGTTTCTGTTCAGTGTTACGCCTGGCACTCGTTCCCCTCATTGCTATGATAACAGAAAGGAGTGCCTGTGTAACGAAGAACCAGGGTCAGGTGGCTGTGACACAACCTCTCCTGATCCCCGCGCAAACTATTCCATACATAGCCTGTCCAACTGGCCCAGTTTCTGATCAGCGCCCAATTTTCGGAGTACCAGAAATCAAGAAAACAAGCATGCATCTGACAGGTGGGATCAAAAAGGTCTCATGCAGACCGCTTGGCCCAAGTTCAATCAACCGCAGTCGCGGAGAGTAAACACTAGTATTCTGACAAGGGCCAGTTTGACAGGCTATGACACTGGCCAACACATTTCTTGGGCTTTCTCAACACGAGAGCCACGTACATAATGTATTATCTGCTCATGAACACTATCCGCATTACCTCCCGTAAGCTCGACTGCATAAAACCGTGCCGAGAGAGCTGTACTACTTTTAATATAATACAATGATTTTATTTTATTTTTTTGTCCATACCATTTATATACTACGGTTTATCAAATATGATTATTTTGTGTCCAACCTATATTCATTCCATCTATTCAGTAACGTTCGTTGACTGTTAGTGTGTGTGTGTGTGTGTGTGTGTTGTGTGTGTGTGTGTGGTGTGTGTGTGTGTGTGTGTGTGTGTGTGTGTGTGTGTGTGTGTGTATCAGTACAGCAGTCACGTGAAGAGCATTCAAGGTCAAAACTATGATAATTAGTTGCAGTTTGATCTACTTTGAGTCGGCTACGGTTTTCCTTTCCCCCTGGAAAATGCATCCTGGTTCTAAGGACCATTAGACAATATTCAAAAGGTCAAATAACAGCCGTTAAAGTCTTTTGTCCCAACTAGTCCACGACTACCACTTCTAACTAAAACAGAATGCATGCGTCAGAACCACTTGCTTAGAGGTCAGTCTAGCTACCACCACTACAGTTACGACACTGAACATGGCCCACTTCAGAGAATCAGTCCTACAGACTGCTTGTCCTACGCTAGTACCATTCTTGCAAACACCCGTTTCAAAAATCATAGAAAATGCCGCAGTCTTTGTCTAACCCTACCGATTCTAAAGCGTACAAAATCCGTAATCTTTGATTCAATTTGCCATGTGTCCGTTTCCATCTAGGTGAGTTTTTAGAAATACCCGGGGAGGTAATGTTTGTGCTTGACACAGAGCTAGCGTTGACTCGTGGCCAGCGTCTAACTCTGTGCTTTAGCGATGCTCTCGGTTTGCTCAGGCTCGGTTTTTAGCTGGTCGGTTTCGCCCGCGTCGGCAGAACTGAGGTGATTCCTCAGCTCCCTCGGTTTACTGATGATACTTGTCTCAGCAGCTGATGATACTTGTCTCAGCAGCTGATGATACTTGTCTCAGCAGCTCACGATTTTCCTGCTTGTTTTCCCGCTGCCCAGTTGACATCCTTCTGTGCCCTTTCTGTTGTTCGCCTTTCTCTCAGTGGTCGAAGACATCCTTCTGTCTTTTCCGTTGTTTGCCTCTCTCTCGCTGGTCGAAGACATCGTTCTGAATGGTCGAAGACATCATTCCGTCTTTTCTGTTGTTTCTCTTTCTCTCATTTGGTCGAAGACATTCTTCTGTCTTTTCTGTTGTTTGCCTTTCTCTCGTCGGTCGAATCGTGTCGTCACTGAGTCACGGGCCTCTTACGCTTTTGAATTTTTTTATTTTTTTATTCCTGCTTCGTGTCCGCGCCGGTGAGAATGCCCCACCACTGCGTGGTCAGTTCCGCCTTGGGACCGAGGACGACGGCGGCGGCTTTGGTTTTCGCCGTCTCCGTCGCCGGTTCTGCCCCCTTAGTGCTATCCCACAATCCCGTCAGAGCCTCCCACCACCTCCCCCTCCACTGTCATTCCTCCCCTTCGCCGACGTCTTTGTCCTGGAAAGACTGGTAGGTGCCGCCGCTGCTGTTGCCTCCTCCGACGCCGTGCGCCGTCTGGCTCTCCGAGTCGTCCACCTGCTTTTGGTATTTGTGCGCCGCGATGCCGGAAGTGTCGGGGGTGTCAGCGCGCAGGCGCGTCTGCTCTTCGTCCGGGTTGTCGTTCTTGAGGTAGAAATGGAATCCCAGGTTGAGCTCCGGGATGTCGTAGAGAACGGACAGCATCATCATCATCATCAGGAGCCCCAGCAGCAGATACACTGCAGACAGTAATCAAGATCATTGATTTTAGAGGACGGACACCACCACCACCACCATCATCATCATCATCATCATCATCAAGTGCCCAGCAGCTGCTACAGCTACAGCTACTGCAGACAGTAATCAAGATCATTGCTTGTAGAGGACGGACACCATCATCATCATCATCATCATCAAGAGCCCCAGCAGCTGCTACACTGCAGACAGTAATCAAAATCATTGCTTGTAGAGAACGGACAGCACCATCATCATCATCATCATCATCATCATCAAGTGCCCCATCAGCAGGTACACTGAAAACAGTAACCAAGGTCATTCCTTTGTCAACGTTCCAGCCAAGTGTGTGGATTATGTTATAAATACTCGTATATCCGCGAAACGATAGAATAAAAACCATCAAACACAATCTCGAACAAACAAACAAAACAAATCATCAAACACAATCGCAAACAAACAAAGTCCATCAAGTCAGCAATGTCCTAGTATGGATGGAAACTCGGCGAAGAAGACCTTTAGCCCAATGACTCAAATACGATACCATCTCTCAGACCTACCTACCTTCAACACACGTACACTACTCAACGTCAAATAAATACATATATTATGTCTGTTCGTGATGCTCGTCCACTGACTTCGATCCGATCCCCACAGGGACCACGCTTTCGCAATGAATACTTCATGGTCCCATGCGGGATTATTTGTCATACAAATGGCATTATATTATACACCATCATCATCATCATCATCATCATCAAGAGCCCCAGCAGATGGTACACTGCAGACAGTAATCAAAATCATTGCTTTAGAGAACGGACAGCACCATCATCATCATCATCATCAAGTGCCACATCAGCAAGTACACCGAAAACAGTAATCAAGGTCATTCACTAGGACATTGCTGACTTGACGGTTTTTATATATATATATTATATATATATATTATATAATATATATATATATATATATATATATATATATATATATATTATATATATTATTATTATTATTATTATATTATATGCAGCGCACAAATGGAGGAAAAGGCGACTGGGGTTGTTTTGCTGGTAGCTGTAAAAATTATTATTGTTTTATGGTGCTTTACGTCTACAAATTAAGTAAGTAAGTAAACATGGTGCTTAACGTCCACAGAAACCGTACGGCTTATTAGGGACGTGGAGAAGGGGGGAAGGGGTTATGGAGGTGGGGGGAGAGGGAGATTATATACCTATCGCTACACTGTCACCACCAGAATGACTTCTGCATTAAGATGGGCAGCGACGACAGCCATTTTAATGTTTCAGTAGGAAGTGATGGACAAAGTCACAAGACAGTGTCCACAAACCACAACCTTTTTGAAGAGAAAGGAGAGCCGAAGCGGTATCGAATCGAGGTCCTTCCGCTTACCAGCCTAACGCCTTACCGCTCGGCCAAATCGGCTCACGCGACGTCTACAAAAACCATAAGGCTTATTATATAGGGGTGGGGAAGCGAGGGGGGGGGGTGGGGTGGTCCTATGAATAGCCCGTCCATACGCTGCGACCCGTAAAAGACCGAAGAGCCCGTCAGCCACCGCCAGAAGAACAAGGTTAAGGAGGTGGGGACCGCGCCAGTGCGAAATAACTTGTGTGCTTCGCTGACTGTTGTTTCAACAGCTGCGCGGAACAGAAGAGAGTCACCACGACGGTGTCCAAAAAAGCAACTGTTGAGGAACAGCTCAGCAGCAAGACCAACCATCCAGCTCTGAGAGCCCAGCTCCACCCCCCTGCTCTTCATCTCTCCAGGGCTCCCTTAAAATCAGTAAGCGTGCATTGATGTGGCTTTCACACACAGCAGTACGCACGGCACAACGAGAGCATCCACAGAGAGAGAGAAAAAAAACAATGGCGCAGTGTGTCTGCTACATTAATCTAGTGCAACAGCTGACAGAACAACTACAACGCTGGTAGCCTAACCCTAAAAATAAAAAAATAAAAAAAAATCCTGCAAAAGGCGACGCGGCTTCATTTTTACTGGACAGAGTAATAAAAGTTATCCCTCATCCAGCGAACACGCTGGTGTTTAGTTTGCGAACGAGCCGCCCGACAAAAAGCAAAAATGGCTCGTTGATCCGGGACTGCGCTTCAAGATTAATTAACCGCGCATTTTGGTGGGTGGTGATGTATAGTGTGTGTGGGGGGGGGGGGGGGGGGGGGGGGGGGGGGCGTGGAAGGGGAAGGAGGGCTCAGACACGTTGTGGTGTATTGTGCACGAGCCCAATGGATGATTATTGATTCGAAACACGAGCAGGCATCCGTTCATATGAGACACGTGTATGCCCCACTCACGTATTATCAGATAGACATTGTGCCAAAGGGTTATGTTTCGGGAGAAGAAAAAAGAAAAAAGAAAAAAAAAAGGCTGCCCATCAGCCGAGGAATTATATACCAATCACTGCACACCTGTATCATTCAGAGTTCAGGAGCTGTGTAACGTGAAAGTCGTGGTGGCCGTCCCGGGCCCTAACAGTCCGTACGGTCTCTGTGGACGTAAAGCAACACTGAAGTCGAACTGTATTCTCATTGAGTAGAACTAAAATGTTTTGTTGTTGATGTTGTTTGCCTTGCCTTTTGTTTGTTTTTGCTTTGATTGTTGTTGCTGGTTTGTTGTTGTTTTTGTTCGGTTTTGTGTGTGTGTGTGTGTGTGTGTGTGTGTGTGTGTGTGTGTGTGTGTGTGTGTGTGTGTGTGTGTGTGTGTGTGTGTGTGTGTGTGTGTGTGTGTGTGTGTGTGTGTGTGTGTGTGTGCCTACCCTTTGCCTGTGCGTGTGTTGTTGTGTGGTGGTGTGTGTGTGTGTGGTGTGGTGTGTGTGTGTGTGTGTTGTTGTGTGTGTGTGTGTGTGTGTGTGTGTGTGTGTGTGTGTGTGTGTGTGTGTGTGTGTTGTGTGTGTGTGTGTGTGTGTGTGTGTGTGTGTGTGTGTGTGTGTGTGTGTGTTGTGTGTGTGTGTGTGTGTGTGTGTGTGTGTGTGTGTGTGTGTGTGTGTGTGTGTGTGTGTGTGTGTGTGTGTGTGTGTGTGTGTGTGTGTGTGTGTGTGTGTGTGTCTGTGTTGTGTTGTGTGTGTGTGGGTGGTGTGTGTGTGTTATTGTGTTTGGCTGTCTCTGTGTGTTGCGGTGTTGGGGGGGGGGGGGTTGGACTGATGGAAAATGTGTTCTGATCGGTGCTAAGCCGGCGTGGTGTGGCAAAAAAAGTTAACGCTGCCTTTTACTGCGACACTATATAAATAATATTAAACTTTGCATGACGGTAGTGCCCACTATACTGACACATCGATTTCATTTGCACTGGCCCTGCCTGCGTTTCAAAGTCATAGCGGCATAAACAGTTAAAACTGACAGTCGTTTATAGTAAGCTCGTGTCCCGTCAGGTTTAAACCGTGTATGGTTGTCACACGAGTGTAATGTTGCTTTATGTCCACAGAGACTGTACGTGCTGTTGGAACAGCGAGCCCAGGACGGCCACCACGACTTTCACAGAGCTCCTGAGCTCTGTTCTTCACATCTAGGTTAATTGGCTTTGATCTAATCTATCTTCAGTCCCATCCATCAAGGCTGAAAACCGAGAGAGAGAAAAACGGTCAAACTGAAGAACTGAAGTCACCCACACCCACACACACACACACACACACACCACGCACCACGCACAAATCAACACAAACGAAAACTCCACACCACTGTTACGTTTACACATCCTCCTTGGAAGAAGGTGCCGAATGCGATGCTCAGGATGTGTGTGTTGTGGGTGAGAGTGTTGGGTAGATACCACTGGTGTTGTGTTACGACATCGCTCCTTGGAAGAAGGTGCCGGAAAGCGATGCTCGGAGTGTGTGCGTGCGTGCGTGCGTGCGTGCGTGCGTGTGTGTGTGTGTGTGTGAGAGAGAGAGAGAGAGAGAAAGAGACAGATAGGAAGCAGACTTTGACTGCAATCCGAAAACAAGGTAAAATAATAGAAACAAATAAGCACCCCCAGCCCCACCCTCAATGAAAAACAACAACAACAATAACAACCACAACCCCGACAACAACAACAACAACAACAACAGCAACAACAAAAACGTGCTCTAACCGGTAGTGGCCACTTTGTAGAGGGCGCGGTGCGGCTGGTCGGCGTTGTCGCCGGGGATGTAGTCGCCCAGGCCGATGGTGGTCAGCGAGATGAAGCAGTAGTAGAAGGCGTCCAGGAAGTTCCAGGTGGGTTCCAATGCCGTGTAAATGCCGGCAGGGACCAGCATGAAGAAGGTGATCAAGGCCAGCAGCGTCAGCGTCAGGTGCAACAGCTGAATGTGGAAAGCCTGCAAGTAAAGCCCGTTCTTAACTGGGCGAATGTTTGTTCGCGAACCTAGTTGGAAGTATTCAGTGAACCCAGTTGGTTCTTAATTGGGCGAATGTTTGTTCGCGAACCTAGTTGGAAGTATTCAGTGAACCCAGTTGGTTCTTAATTGGGCGAACGTTTCTTCGCGAACCTAGTTGGAAGCACTCGTCGAAGCTATATCCGGGGTCCAAAAAGCTTCGCTCAACATGTTCTGGGAACATTCGCCCTATTCGACGAACATTGCCTCTCCTGTGGATGAAGAAAAAAGAAAAAAGAAAAATGGATGACGGTGTCGCTAGGTTCTTCACTTGCTTCGGAGGGAATTTGTTTATTTGTTGACTTGTGGGAGGCGCAGCCTTGTCTCGGAGACCCAGAATGAGATAGTAGTTAGCTGAATTACCCTGTGAGGGATGATTAAAGTATATTGACTTGACTTGACTTTAGCCTACATTTTCGATCATGCTGTCTGCTCCGCGTCTGCCGCAAGTTCGGACCGAAGCTTGCATCTCATTACAAGCCAGTTAGAACGAAGTAAAGTTTGGACTGCCCGAACCATATTCGGCGAACTAAAAGTTCAATTAAGAAACGAATCATAGTTCGTCGAACTGTCCGAATAGGCGACAAACTTCGCGTTGAACGGGCAGTAACATTAAACATTGAACCAGTTTAACGAAACCGGGCTTTAGACGGAGTGGGTGGAATAAGTAAGTAAGTAAACATGGTGCTTAACGTCCGCAGAAACCATAAGGCTTATTAGGGACGGGGAGAAGGGGGGAAGGGGGTATGGAGGTGAAGTAAGTAAACATGGTGCTTAACGTCCACAGAAACCACAAGGCTTATTAGGGACGGGGAGAAGGGGGAGGGTATGGAGGTGAAGTAAGTAAACATGGTGCTTAACGTCCACAGAAACCATAAGGCTTATTAGGGACGGGGAGAAGGGGGGAAAGGGGTATGGAGGTGGGGGAAGAGGGAGATTATATACCTATCGCTACACTGTCACCACCAGAATGATTCCTGCATTAAGATGAGCAGCGATGAGAGCCATTTTAATGTTTCAGTAGGAAGTGATGGACAAAGTCACAAGACAGTGTCCACAAACCACAACCTTTTTGAAGAGAAAGGAGAGCCGAAGCGGTATCGAACCGAGGTCCTTCCGCTTACCAGCCTAACGCCTTACCGTTAGGCCAAACCGGCTCACTAATTACTACTACTTGGTTCTTAATGTCCTCGGATGTCAGATGACATATTAGGCTCACTAACAGAACAGCGGGTTATTATATGCTGACTTTGAGTTTGGCGAGTCCATGTTGGTATTGCTTACACGGAGACCTTGGCGGGAATTCCCGAAAACAACAGCAGTTAGTTGCACTTGTAAGAGTATTCACACTGGAATACAGTCGAGTAACACAGCGACTTTAACCTGCGTAGCGACTTTAACCTGTGGCGTAGCGAGGTGTCAGGCAAAGAGACTGATCGTCATCATTGTATATATGACCTCCGTTACCACGCCGTCAAACAGCAACAGCTATCTGATCCACTCAGCAAGAGATGCAACAGCTGGCTGCAAATGAAAGGCAGATTTTGACCCCCTCCCCTCTCCGCTACCCCCCCCCCCCCCACCCCCAACTTTCCCAAATGCAAAAACAAAAACAAAATAAAAACATTTTAATTATGCACGTATTACGTACTTATTTGTGACGCCCAGCGTTCTTCAGTCAGAGTGAGACAGACAGAGACAGAGACAGGAGACTGAGACAGAGACAGAGACTGACACACATAGAGACAGAGAGAGACGTAATGAACTGGGTTACATTTAATGACGCATGTGTTTACGTATATATCTGTGACGCTCAGCATTCTTCAGTCACAGTTCAATGACAAAGGTTTCAAGAAAA